>JAJIBD010001776.1:0-143999 GCA_021461705.1 Cryptotis parvus | reverse complement strand
TAAGACTGTGTTAGTTCTTTGAAGTACCCAGTTCTATGTATCTTGGGTATGAAAGATTCGATTATCTTAATAGATGTGATCTGAAGGAGTAAGGTTTGATGGATTCAAGAGCTTTGGTTGGCAGAATCAAGGCAGACTTGAAAGTCTTCCACGTTCATATTCAGTTTGAAAACTGCAAGAATTTAGTCAGTCAGCAAGTACTTGCTAGGTACCCATTAAGGATCAGATCTGTGTGGAATGTTGTAAAGTCAAAGCGAACAGCTCTGCCCTTGAGGAGGCTGGTGAGGAAGACCAAGAGCCTTTTGCCTCCCAAAACTTACCTCTTAATGCTTAAGAAGTCTATTTTTGGGGTCACTTCCAGCGATGCTCGGTTTCTCTGAGCATCAGGTTTCTCTTCGCTCAGGAATTACATGAAGCGGTGCTCGGGGACCATATGGGATGCCGAGGATCAAACATGGGCGGCATGGGCTGAGTCGCGTGCAAGACAACGCCCTGCCGCTGGGCTATCATAAGCCCCATACCAGGACAGGGTTGACCTCAGTCACATGGTTGCAGCAACTTCTACTCAGGCAAAGCTCCATCACTCCATGTGGTCTCTCAAGCCTGTCACAAGAGGTCCTGAGCAAGTACGCGGAGCTATAGGCAAACCCTGAGCACAGATAGGTGTGGCCCTGAGGCAAGCTAAACCAAAAATAAGTAAATGTATATGAAATACTGTGTACACATTTTCAGAATTACAAATCAATAGTTTGATTATATTGGCAGATGTTGCAATGTTCAAAATATTAGATGTTGATTTTGTTACTATTGTCATATAATATTATGAGATTGTGATATTCTTAATATATTGCACTTTGTTTTCAGGGGTTTCATACATATCGGCTGTTCTCCCAATGCTTATTTCCTGGCTCTGTGCTCAGGATCATTCCTAGTAGTGCTCTGGGGCCCATATGCAGTGCCCAGAGAATAAATTGTCACCAACCATAATACAGGAATAAGGCTGGCCTTATTCCTGTAAAATCTCTGACCACACTACTTCAAATTCTTCACTTTAACACCTAGTATTTTCTTTTACACAAAATTAAATAAGTGATCATGTAATCAAAGATTTCACGCCTTATATTTATCACTCTTTTTCCAGGTCTGTGCATATAGAACAGATCTATGAGTCCCTGAGATTTGACTATTCTCATTTTGGAAAAAGAATCACTCTGGCTAGACTCTACCAGATTCAGCCCTAAACTAAGCAAAAGTTCTCATCTTTCAAAGCGGCTGTAGTCTTCAAATAATCTCTGACTTGTCTTTTGATTCCAGGATTAACTAATTACGTAGCAGAAAGGATCTCAAGTTTGAAAGCTTGGCACATATAATTCTAGTGATGAAAATCTAGGTTATACATTGCTTAAACTACAGAGGCCACAAGCTTCCAGAATTTTAATTGTTTCACTTCACAGATGCCATGTTTGAAATTGGCAGTTTTACTTAGTGGTCAAGCAAACAGAATGTCTAAAGGATTTAAAACCAATGTTCTAATCCCACCATCCTTGGCTCTATAAACTTCCTATTTTCAATTAAGAATATGGCTTAAACTCTAGCTCTCATAAGGGCAAAATGAGATATGCAGAGCTGAGTTGGCTGTAGAACAGGCCCTAGCTTTATGGCAAGCTCTTATTAAACACTAGATGTTATTCTTTGAATTCTTTTTTAAGTATTTTTTTTATACCACCGTGAGATATACAAATAAAAGATATACAATTAAAGAAGTTCATGTTTGGGTTTTTGGTCCTACAGTGTTTCAGCACCCATCCCTCCACCAGTGCCCATCTCCCACCACAACATCCCGGTTCCCTCCCCTTCTCCAGCCCCCTGCGCGGGTTCTTTATTTCTTTCCTTTCTCTCTCTTTCTCTTTTCTTTCCCTCCAGACTATGGATTACAGAACATACATTAAAAGGTTGTCATGTGTATCCTTTTGCCTCTATTTAATGCTCAGTTTCTAGGTTTGGCATTAGTACCTCTCGACTATTATTAGCACCCCTGTTCCATTTCTCTCTTACCTAAGCTCTGACTCCCACACGTTTGTGATAATTTCCATCTTTGACAAGACCTCCTGATATATGTTTCACTTGACCTTGGATATTGGTATCATAATATGTACATATATATTTATGCCATGCAAATAAATGCAGTCATTCTGTATCTGTCTCTCTCCTTCTGGCTAATTTCGCTCCACATAATCTTCTCCATGTCCATCCATTTATAGGCAAAATTTTATAACTTCATTTTTCCTAACAGCTGCATAAGTATTCCATTGTGTAGATGTACCAAAGCTTCTTTATCCAGTCATCGATTTTCGGGCACTCTGGTTGCTTCAGATTCTGGCTATTGTGAATAATGCTGCTATGAACATAAAAGTAGGGATGGTGTTTCAGCTGCGTATTTTTTGGTTTCCCAGAGTAGATTCCCAGAAGTGGGTGGTATGGCTGGGTCAAATGGGAGTTCAATTTCTAGTCTTTGGAGGAGAGGTCCATATTGTTTTCCAGAAAGGCTGTACCAGCCGGCATTCCACCAACAATGGATGAGTGTCCCCTTTTCCCCACATCCACGCCAGCACTTGTTGTTCTTGCTCTTTGAATATGTACCTGTGTCTGATTAAACACTAGATGTTATTTCTATCCTGCCTACACCTACTTAAGTATGCTTACAAACTTTGCTTTCTAAGTAGAAGGATTTATACTCTGAATCGCTAAAAGCATTTGAGGAAACGAAGAGCAATCTTTTTAAGCATCTTACAACTACCTTTCTAAATATGTTTTACATTTTTGATTCAGTGCTTTATGAACCAAGATAAGCTTTAATTAAGCTGCAATTTAATAAAAACAATTGCTACAAGTGATGGAAGGAGAGTGGTAGAGGGTTTGGGACAATTTGGTGACAGAAGTAACTTGGTTCAACAAAAACATAGACATAAACTCTACTGTAAATGATGTTAGCACTACAATAATAGCTATTTTGCAATAGTTTATTGTTTTAAGCTTCTCTCCTTCACACGCTCAGACAATAAACCACAGTCGGTGCTCTGGGAGCTGCGTTAGAGCTCACCTACTGAGCACAGGTCAACATGGTGGTTGACCCACTGGCAGTGTGAGAGCCAGACTGGAGATCCAGGCGACCTCACACTTTTAGCCAGAGTCAACTGGGGTGAGAGTTAAGGGGAGCAGCGCTGCCCAAAGACACCGAGAAACCGGCTTCTGGGAACAGGAGTGGACGGGTCTCCACCCATGTGAATGATCATTAACCTGGTCCTGGCAGTGATCATTTCTCAGGGCTGCTAATGAAAAGCCATCATCATATTACAAATCACTGGAACCTTACTTAAAATTTCAGAGTAGACAATAAAAATCATGAAAGAAGATTCCCACTAAAACATTTTTTACTTCTCAATTGCAGGGATTTATGGTACCATTTTGCAGGCTCCCCTGTGAAAACTTTTCTAAATCAAATGGGGTGTAAAGTGCTGGAAGCAACGACATTCAATTATGTGGAAAACTTTTTGAGCAATCCCAGGCTCCAAAAGGCAATCTCCCAAATCATATCAATAGCTAATGCACAAAAATCTGAAATCAGAGCCAGTAAGAAACTACGCACCAGGTGGGTATTGTCTTGGCTGACTTGGATCCCTGGTACAGTATATGGCGCCTGTGCATGGCCACCTCTCCTGAGCATCCAGGTGGAACCCTCAAACAAATAAGATAGTGAAACAGAAGCAAAAAAAAAAAGGAAAGGGGATTATTCCCTCAGTTTTGTCCCCAAAAGTCCAATAGTATTATGTACATATATATTCAGTGTGCGTGTGTGTGTGTGTGTGTGTGTGTGTGTGTGTGGTGTCAGGGTCAAATTCAGAGACTCCACACATAAAAAAAAAATGTCTTTTCTACTGACCACACTCTTGACCTCGAAGAATCAAGCATTGGGCACTCCAGTCTATAATCTAAATTCACTGAATTAAATGAACTTTGGGCTGACAATAATAGCACAGTGGTGAGGCATGCCTTGCATGCAAAAACGACCCAGGTTCTGTCCCCCTAGCATCCCATATGGTCCCCTGGGCACCGCCAGGAGTAATTCCTGAGTGGAGTTCAGAGTAACCCCTGAACATGTGGCCCAAAAAAATAAAATAAATGGATTTAAACGGTACAAATTAATAGTATCCATTTGTTGCAGGACACCCTAAAGCTCGACCCATAGCTTGCATCTGTCCTGGATTTCCTCCTGCAGGTCACTTCATAGTAGAGGGGTAATCTGAATGGCAGTCCTTATCCTGACCATGTATTCTGTACATGGCTGGAGTAAATATTCTCTCATGCTACCACAATCATCATGGGACTAGCTAGATCTTACCTAGTATATTTGCCTGGCCACGTTGGATCTCGAGGTAATTAGACCAGAGAGAAATGCTGTTTGCCTCAAGCAAGCAATCATGAGCTCCCTGATAACTCAAAGGCAGCTAAAATACAAAACTACCGTGAAGTATGAGACTCTTGTGTAGCTTGCTTGCAGAAATATTTAACTGGCGTTAGTATTAGTCTTTGCTTCTGGGAGACATGCCATCTCAGAAACCCCTTTCTCTACCCTATAAAGGCAATTCCAGGCATATCTTGGCTCAAGATATTAGGTGAGGTACTGGGAGAAATTGCATGAGGGGCATTTGATCCTTCCTGCCAGGGGAAGTTACATTTAGCTTATAGCTTCTCCCAGCTCTTCTAGGAGGCCTTTGAATGAGCTCTGGGTCATGTAAGCAAACGATGGTCTCCTGAAGTTTAGCATACATTTCTATAAAGCTGCTGTTTTCCGTTCATCTCTAGATAGCCCAAAGTGGGCCTGGCTGGGAGTCTGGGGAATTCCTAGCTATAAAATAAGCTGCAAGAAGAAAGAAGTTATTCTCTTTTCCCCTTTTTGCATTTCGAGCTTCCCCTGGTGCTTTGCTTCGCCGTCCTCTCCATTCTCTGTTGGGCCTCAATACGGTGGCAGCCATCTTGGCTACACCTGGCTGGGGCTTAGCTGGGAACCCAGAGTCTGGAGGTTTTCCTGCTCTTGATTGTACCCATTGGAACCTGTGATAGTAAAGCCCTTTTTAAAACTGCATCGGTTCCGTGCTTTCCATCCATTTCCGTCTAGCTTCGGAGTGTAGAAGGGAACTTCGCTTCCCAACATCGGGTGGACCCCAGCGGCCACTCCCATTCATTGAACATTTTGTTTGTTTGTTTTGTTTTGTCAATCCTCAGGGCTTACTCCTGGCTTTACACTCAGGAATCACTCGTCCAGGCGCTGGAGTTAGAGGGTATTGGGGATCAAACCTAGGCCATCAAGCTAGCTACACTATCCACTGCAGTATCAGTATCACCTATACATTCAAAGTTTTAAGTTAGACTTAAGTGTTCATTATTTTAGGGGATTGACCAAAAGATATTGCTTTCTTTAGGGGTATGAATATAAAACTTGCCTCTCATAAGCTGTTACCTAGAGATGATAAGAACAGTCATATAGAGCCCACAGGTAAATGTTTATCGCAGCTTTATGAATATTCACCCCAAACTGAAAATAACCCAAATGTCCTTCAATTGCTGAAGAGACAAACTGTAGCATATTGGCACAATGTCATGCTACTGTAAGACCAGCATGGAGTGGGGGTGGTCGGAAATGAAGGTCTTTGGTGTTGTTTGGGGGCACACTGGCGATGGCATTGGTACTATGAAAAACTTAGTACTTCGTGAAATCATGGCTTAAATAAAGTAGTGATGAGCTTATGAGAGGCAAGTTTACAAGAAATAGCCAGTTTCCAGTGTGTATTTTTTACATTCCCATGAACAGTTTCAGCTGCTTCATATCCTTGCCAGAAATTATTGTCCGTTTACCCTTTATTAATTTGGAGTTTTAGTATTCTTCTCTTGGATGGGGATATGTCACACTGGTGGTGCTCTCGGGCTACTCACTTTAGTGCTCGGGGTCACTTCTGGTGGTTCGCAGGGGGACCACGCAATGCCAGGGATTGGACTTAGGCCTCCTTGCATGCAAAGCATATGCTCCAGAGCTTTGGAACCCCCCAGACGCCAAATTTTGGCATTTAAAAAATTTCCCTTTCCTTTGTAGATGTGGTGATTAGGGATCACGCGTGCCTACGTGTGCCAAAGGTCAGACCTGTCACTGAGATTCCAATGGCGGCGCCATTAGGACGGTGCCCAGCATGTGGGATGGGGACAGGGATTGAACACACGTCCTCATGGTGCCAAGGCAGACATTCTGCATGTCTTTCTTGGTGCAGTTTCTGTTTAGTTCATTTACTACTTTTTAATATGCAGTCAGTCATTCTCAACATCCAGACTCCATAGTTCCTCAGAGCTCCATCCAAGAGAAAACCTAATCTTTCCCTTATAAGTTTCATCAGTAAATGCTCGAGATGAGAGCCTTCTGCTGATAGTATACCACCTACACGGCAGAGCTTGGCAAGCTACCCCGTGTTTTATTTGTTATGCCAAAAAACTAGTAATAATTATGGACCTCAATTCCATGACCTGAAGAATGGTTTGAGGCTCTTCCTGTCCTGGAGCAAGCAGATGCCCTTGGGTTACACTTGTTGTGACAGGACGTATGGAGATGTTACTGGTGCCTGTCGAGCAAATCGATGAACAATGGGAAAATAGTGATACAGTGATACAGTGATGAATATAAAATTATATATATATGAGTTTATAATATTCAAATATTATTTAATTATTCCTTCATACTGGCATACTAAAAATAAATCCCAAAAAGAACAACGAAATAAATTATGCTACCTCCAACTTTTCAAACCTATGTCACATTTCATTTCAATCCAGTTTCAAGAAAATAACCCTACAATTCTCTAAGGTAAATTAAGCTGTATTCAGTCCTAAAGGACTTTAACATTAGTGAATGCAATCTTCACTGGTACTTAAACAAACATAAAATATTGGGTCTTAAATAAAGTAATACAGTAAAGCAATCAGAGATATTGTAAACAAATGAGACACTTTTCTTGTGTGACTCCTGGAAAGTAAAATAATTGTTGTTTTTTTAGAGACACACTCACTACACACTCATTTTCTTTATAGACATTGTGTTAATGGTTATCAAGAAATAGTTTAATGCCTATAAAAAGAAAATAGCTAGAGCTTTTTATAACACACACTGAGCAGATTGCTCATGTACCATGTACGGAATTGTAAAGCTCTCATGCGCCATACCTTTTAAACAGAGCTCATATGATTGAGTGCTACAAACAAAGAAATTTTATCCATTGTTTCTAATACTATTTCAGAAGGAATCATTTGAAACCTTGATTAAAAATGTATACTGCTATGTCAGGTAAGGTATTAGAGAATAGAAATGTGCCTTTTAAGACCTATTATGCAATTTTGGTGATTCGAGGGACAGAAAATAAGAAACACAGTAACACACAGGTTTTAAAATAACAAAACTTGCTACAAAGCCTACCCAAAGGTAATGGAAAGAAATAAAATTATCAACTGGAAGAGCAGGCATGGAGCAGCATTGTAAAATCAATTTAAGACGCAACTGCAGTTGTCTTGCCTGGGTTTTTAATTATGTGTTTGTTTGCCAGGGTGGCCTAATTTAGTCAGGGAAGATGAGCCAACATTAAAAGCTGGGAGGAGAGGTAAGTAATCCCCCGGAGGGAAACGCCGGAGCACAAGAGTTTAAGAGCAGCAAAGAGAAGCAGAAGCCAGGGTTTATCCGAGAAGGGGGGCCCCGCAACAAACCCTGAAAGGCGAGGGCAAAATCAAATTTTTCACAATTAGTTGAACAACAACGGTGACAGGTCTAGCGCTTAGCATTTTCATTTGTGTGCTCAAATTTGGTTATCCGTCCTCTTTTATGCAAATGCCATGTGACGGAGAAGCCGGGAGCACTGAAGCAGGCCAGGCAGTCACAACGGGGCTGCGGGCCGCGGGGGAAACGGACTGAACGCTGATGGGTAAATGACAGCCGCCGCGCTGAAAGCCTCCTGAACGGATTTCAAACTTCTGGGGGAGGTTGCCGAGAATATAATTTATAGCTTTATGCCCAAGCCCCAACTGTCAAAAAGAAAAAGAAAAAAGAAGAATATAAATTGTACCCAATGAATATTATCAGCATTCATAGTTTAACTCCCCGGCATGTTTAGCCTCCATTGGAAAAATAGGATAAGATTGGAGAGCTGTGTTCTAGCACGGAAACAAAGTTTAAGGATTGAACAGCCAGGAGCAAAGGATAGAAAAGCAAGACGTTTGGCTAGCTTTGAGTGCCTAAAGTAGAAAGGGGTAAACAGGATAACCTTTCAGTACCTGTATTGCAGACTATAATGCCCAAAAAGAAGAGAGAGATCGTGAGAAAGAAGGAAGGAAAGAGTCTGCCACAGAGACAAGCTAGGCATGGGGGGTAGGTGGGGCAGAAGGGAAACCGAGGACACTGGTGATGGGAAATGCACTCTGGTGAAGGGATGGATGATGAGACATTGAATGGCTTAAACCTAATTATGAACAACTTTGCAACTGTGTGTCTCACGTTGATTCAATTTTTAAAAAATTAATAAATAAAGTCAGCGAAAATATTTTTTAAAGTAAAATAAAATAAAAGGGAATCCCTGTCTATTGCTGGGTGATTTAATAATAAATAGATTAGATACATAGTTAGAAAGAGAGAGATGATAGATAGACGGATGGACGGAAGGACACAGACAGAGAGATAGACAGACGGATAGATGGATAGACGGATGGATGGATGGAAAGACGGATGATGGATGATAAAAGAAGATAGATAGATAGATAGATAGATAGATAGATAGATAGATAGATAGATAGATAGATAGATAGATAGATAGATAGATAGATAGATAGAGATAGATAGAGAGAGAGTAGATAAATAGATACATACATACATACATACATACATACATACATAGATAATAGGAATACAGCTCCTCTAGGGCCTGGGAACACAAGTGGTGCAGGTGGTTCATCTTCAAATGTATTTCTGCAAGGAGGCTTTGAGTTCAGGCACTATCATCTCAGACTCAAGGCCTTTAGAACACGTCACCAACACCGCGAAAGAATTTCCATGAATTTCTGAAGTGTCTGAACTCTGTCCCAATACGCACTAACATTCTGTCATTAAACCCAGTCCGAGTGTCAAAACCTGTTTCCCTAGGTTGTAGTCTTATAAACATATTGTGTCAATAATTTTTTTTTTTTTTTTTGCTTTTTTGGGTCACACCCGGCGATGCTCAGGGGTTACCCTGGCTCTGCACTCAGGAATTACTCCTGGCGGTGCTCGGGCACCATATGAGATGCCGGGGATCGGGGCATGGCTGGCCAGCGTGCAAGTCAACGCCCTACCCGCTGGGCTATAGCTCAGGCCCCAAGTTCTTAATAGAATGTTTTTAAGACATTGTTTCAGCAGGCAGTCTTTCTGAAAATAAACTGCTGTCCTAGTTTCCTTTCAAAATCTGACTTTACAATTTCTCCATTTCCACTATAACTAGACACACATACACACATACACACACAGAGGCATACACTCCGGCCCCCCACACATATTCTCTCTCTCTCTCTCTCTCTCTGTATGTCTCTCTCTCTCCATTAACTCACTCATATAGTTTCTGGGAAGCCATCAATGATTTTAAGTGAAAATAAAAAGTCAGCATATAAGTACACAACAGATTAAAAACCTACAAAGATTCAATCCTTAATTCTTATTTTAAAGTACACCTTTTTGGGGAAAGGGAGGCTAGAAGATAGAAATCCTCAGTACTTGTCCTTCAAGTACAACATGAAGAGAACAGAAACTAAAGGTGGTTGTCAATGAAAACCAGGTTTCAATGAGGTTTCTGATACCTCCCAGAGGTACATAAGGGTCGGCACAGAGTTCATCTCAATTATTATTATTAGCTAACGCAAATATTCTACTTGGTAAGATCCTTGGACATCATCTATTATCTCAGTCTATCTCTTAAAATTCATCACTTTTACTCCAGGATTAGCAATTGAAGAATCATAAATTTTAGAAATATTTGTTGGTATCACTTGATCACTTGGCATCCTGTTATTCATCAATTTGCTCAAGCAGGCGCCAGTAACATTTCCATTTGACCCTATCAGAGTACCAGTGTAGCCCAATGGCATCTGGTTGCTTCAGGAATACAAAGAGCCTCAAAAAATGAAGTTATAAAATTTGCCTACAAATGGATGGACATGGAGAAGATTATGTTGAGCGAAATTAGCCAGAAGGAGAGAGACAGATACAGAATGACTGCATTTATCTGCATAACATAAATATATAGATACATATTATGATACCAATATCCAAGGTCAAGTGAAACATATATCAGGAGGTCCTGTCAAAGGTGGAAATTATCACAAACGTGTGGGATTCAGAGGCTAGGTAAGACAGAAATGGAACTGTGTGCTAACAATTGTTGAGGGTACTAATGCCAACCTAGAACTGAGCATTAAATAGAGGCAAGAGGATACACATGGCGGCCCTTTGATGTATGTTCTGTAATCCATAGTCTGGAGGGGAAGGAAGAGAGAAAGAGAGAGAAAGGGAAAGAAATAAAGAACCTGCCACGGAGCAGGGCTGGGGAGAGAGGGAGGGAACCGGGAGCGTTGGTGGTGGGAGATGGGCACTGGTGGCGGGATGGGTGCTGCAACACTGTTTGACCAAAACCCAAATATGAACTTTTTTAATTGTATATCTTTGTAATTATAAAAATAAAAAATTTAAAAAAAAAACAAAGAGCCTCAAACTGTTCCTTCAGGGTCTTGACGAAGAAGTCTGACCATCTGGTAGGTGGACAGTAACATGATCTTTTGACGTCCCGTGGGATCCAGTCAGTAACGGCTCTAGTCCAGCGGTCATCTCCAAATCGCATTACATGTCCAGCCCATCTGATTTTCCATGCCTTGGCAAACGAGACAGCGTCTCTGATTCTGGAATAGCTACAGAGGTCAGAACTCCGGATTCCTTCTCTCACTTGAGTGAGGCGTGATATTCCAAGCATAGCTCTTTCGATTCCTCTCTGGGAGACCGAATAGCATTCTCATCCCTGCTTTCGTAGGGCCCAGGTCTCTAAGGTGTATGTTAATGCAGGGGGCATGGTGGAGTCAAAGAGAGGAGCCAGAAGTTCTTTGTCCTTTAGCTATTTCTTCAATGCTCCTGAAGGCATTCCATGCTGTTCTCTTCCTCCTTCACAGCTCAGGTTTTAGGTAGTACATTATGTTGACGTCTCGACCTAGGTACACATAACTGCTGCATACAGAGATGTTTGTTCCTTGAGAGTGAATGGGGCCTCTGGAACTAGTTCATTTGTTGGTATGCATGTCTTTAATTTTTACTGGAATAAAGAAAACAGTATGAAAATAAAGTTAACCAAAATTAAATACACATGCTGCACATATACTCAGAAATCCATAGCGTACATACACTACAATGTGTGTGTTGACTTCCCCTTAGCCCTGTCAATGGTGCGGCTGCCGTGAAAAGAAGGGGTGCAGACTGCTGCCCAATGGGAACGTGCTGTGTTACTTCTTTCCTTGCTTTTGTTTTGTCTTGCACCATATCTAGAGGTGCTCTGGGATGATTCCTGGCTCTGTGCTTAGGATGACCCCAGGAGAAGCTCAGCTGACCAGGTGTGGTGCTGGGGAGCCAAAGTCAGACACATCAAGGCAAAAGCTATAACCCTTTGCTCTCTCTCTGCCACTGCTGTGTTTCTTGAGTGACTTTCCATACTTCCCAAAGTGTGCAGGCTTACAAACTACACCTGTCCACCAATCTCGGTCCTGTGTGGCAGCTCTTGATCTTCATTTTTCCTAACAGCTGCATAGTATTCCATTGTGTAGGTGTACCAAAGTTTCTTTATCCAGTCATCAGTTCTTGGGCACTCTGGTTGTTTCCAGTTTCTGACTATTGTGAATAGTGCTGCTATGAAAATAAAAGTGTAGATGGTGTTTCTGCTGTGTGTTTTGGCTTCCCATATTCACAGGAGTGGTATGGCTAGTTCAAATAGGAGCTCAATTTCTAGTCTTTGGAGGAATGTACATACTATTTTCCAAAAAGGCTGCACCAGTCAACATTCCCACCAACAATAGGTAAGAGTCCCTTTCTCCCTGCATCCACGCCACACTTTTTGTCCTTGTTCTTTTGGATATGTGCCAGTCTCTGTGGTTTTAGATGATATTTCATTGTTGCTTTGATTTGCATCTCTCTGATGATTAGTGATGATGAGCATTTTTTCATATGCCTTTTGGCCATTTGAATTTCTTCTTTGTCGAGGTTTCTGTTGGTTGTTTTCTTCTTGTAAAGTTCTACCAGTTCCTGATATATCCTGGATATTAATCCGTTATCAGATGGGACTATGCTTTTTCAGTGGATAAAATTCACCTGCCCAGTCTCTCTACAAATAGATTAACACAGAATTGCAACTCAAAACAGCAGTAGTCAGGGGGCTAGGAGATGGCTCAGTGAACCGCAAGCATGGCCTCAGTTCTGATCCTTGGCGCAACCAAATGTGTTGAGTGCATCCTCGTACTTCTGTTGCTTCAGCTTGTAAGCTCAGCTATCTGAGGTCCCTGGGTTCCCTGCTAAAAGCCATAATTGAAGTGATGTCTGAGCACAAAGCTCAGGAAAATGACTCTAGCAAGCAGCATGACAAGTACATATGACTGCCACAAGGAAGCATGTGTGTGACCCCAGATAGTACAAGATTGAGAGAGGTGGGAAGTAGAGCAAACTTAAAATACTTAAGTGCATATGGAGTTTGGCCAAAGTCTCACTGAAATGCATGATTTTTCAATAGCTCACAGGGAAAGGAGGGGAGAGCTTGCCATGGAAGAGATGGATCTGAGGAGAATCTCTCTTCCAAGACCTCTGTTCTGAGAGTTCTGAGATGGCAGGGATCTGCAGAGTAAGTTTTTCTCTTTATTGCCTATATTAAAATTGAAGTCTTCACCAGCTATTACACAATCACTGTGTCCCTTGGCCTTTATCATTTAAGTTGTCTGACTCCTTTTTGTTCACCTGCTAAGCTTTCTGTCATAACTTCATCATAAAGTGCTGTTTTCACTAGACAAGGCAGGCTCCTTTCTAGAAGATCCCTTGGTTTTAGGTTGGTTCTTCCTAGATCTTTATATGAATTCCATGTTGAATCAAACTTCTAACCCCCTTTTCAACTTGTGTATCTTCTATTCTTCCTGGAGCATCACCATTCTGTCAACTTTCCTTCCAGACTGTCTCAAGAGTATCCAAGGATACTTAAACTTCCATCAGAAATGGCTCATTCCTTTGGGCCAGAGTGATATTACAGCAGGTAAAGCCGTTTGCCTTGCACAAGGCCAACCTGAATTCTACCATGAGATTTAACCCCATCATTTCATACTGTCCCACAAACACCACCAAGAGTGATCCCTGAGCACGGAGCCAGGAATAACCCTCTGAGCATAAACAAATGTGGTGGCCAAACCAACAGAGCTCATCCATTCTTTTCCAGGCAAACCAAGTTACATTTCTAGGTTCACAGCGCTGACCACAGTTTCTTAAACATCGGATTATCATTAACATATATCGTTTGATTTTGTAGACTCTACCTTAATGAAAGCAACATTCCTACAAATAAAAGTACATTGTGAAACTATTTTTCAATAATGCCAAAATACCTAAAATATCTTCCCTGCCAGATTTCTTTTAATCTCCAATTAAAAAAAAATTTTTTTTTAACATACAGCTCAGATAGTATCTCCTGTGTGGATCTCTGCACCTACTCTTTGTTTTTTTTTTTTTTTGTTTTTTTTTTTTTTTTGCTTTTTGGGTCACACCCGGCAATGCTCAGGGGTTTCTCCTGGCTCTGCACTCAGGAATTACTCCTGGCGGTCTGCACCTACTCTTTGAAGACATTACTCCTTCCCTTTCTTTGAACCTCACAAAACCATTATAATATTTAACATGTTGTATAGTAATTACAAGTTAGGATATCTGCCTTCTCCACTGGGCCCTGGATCTGACATGGATAAGGACTCTGTCTTTTTCATCTTTCTTCCCCCCCCCATTTCAACTCAGCAACTAGTCAAACACTAGCACTGTGTCAATTTCAAAGTTGGTACTAAATAAATATTTTATAAGAATGAAAGAATGGTGATAAATTCACATTATTTAAAAACTTCCAAAAGTTTAGCAGCAACTTCTTTTTTTTCCTACTTTCAGAATTAAAAAAAAGAAGAAGAAAAGTGTTTCAACAAAAATCTATCCTTAAATTGGGAACCTCAAGGTTTGTTTTCCAGTTTGTTTTACGTTTATGAGTTTAAGTGATGAATAACTTGAATTATATAGCATAACACAAGTGACCTTGGAGGTAATCTCATCTAGGCAAACAGCTAATAAATGGCACCCTCGGTGGGCTTGCTACCTCCTGCACCATAGCAGACAGCACTAATCGATCATGGCACTCCTTTCTCATTAAGCTCAGAATTCCTCAAATCAGCACTTAACAGACTGCTTTCTGGAGTTGGTGGTCAAGATAAATCCTGCTTGTCATCCCTGATCTGGCTCATTCTCTCTTACAGATAAGCAACATAAGGTCTAGAGAGCTTCATGACTTTGCCTAGGTTCCACAGATAATGAATAAAAGAACCCAAATTAGAGCCCAGTCATCTAAGGTTCTTTCCACTAGAAAACTTTGTTTCATTTTGCTTTTGTTTTTATGTTGGGTCACACCGAGCAGTGCTCAGGGACTACTTCTAGCTTAGTGCTCAGGGATTACTCCTAGTGGTATCAGGAAACCATGACAACTGAGTTTGATTACTGATATCCCATATGACTCCTGAGTCAGCCAAGAATGATCTCTGAGTGCAGAGCCAGGAGTAAACCATGAGCACAGTAGGTTCCCAAACAAAAGTATCTTAATAGCAATTTTCTTAAAAGTTATTTTAAAATTGGAGGGGTGGGGAAGGGACACTCAGCAGTGCTCAGGATCACTCCTGGTGGGACTCGGGGGGACCATATGTGGTGCCAGAGATTAAAACCAAGTCTGCCTCGTGCCAGGCAAGTGCCCTACACATTTTGCTCTTTCTCTAGCTCCTTAATAGAAATTTTTGGGGTGTTTATATGCTGTACGTATTGGTTTTATCACACACAAATGCTTATGTGTAAAAAGAAAAGTGTTTTTTTTTAAAGTATGAGTTACTATTTTCTTTTCCAGAGCACAAGCTTACAATCCTCTGAAGGAATAGACTTGTTTCTTCCCAGTGGGCCAGCAGAGGTATGAGAAAGGAAAAGAGAAAGTTGAAATAAATTAAAATCTCAAATTCCTTTGCCTCTTTTTCTTTGAGTAGCTAACTGAAAAACACTCACAAAGACTCAACACCCAGGATACCTCATTACCAGAAATAGAAAGGCAAATGAGAAGGGAGTAAAGAGGAATATCCCCACAGCCTGAGACTAGATAAAAGACAGCAAGCGAAGTTCTTGGATGTGGAATCACACAAAGGTTAGTCATCAGAGGATAACACATAAAGTAAACTATTAGCTAATAACCATGATAGCCATTGGGGGAGGAAAGGTTGATCTTTACGGACCAAGGAAGCATGATTGCAATTGACCTCCACTTATTTGAGTAGCGTGTGTCCATTTACTTCAATGCGTGACTTAAACAAGTTCAAGAGATTGATGGCAGAGACCCTCTAGACACAGGGTATCAGAGCAAGGCATTAGCAATCCTATTGTTCTGATCATGGCAAGGAGAAAAGTTGAAGATAGACACTGCAGTTACTTTTCTTCAGTCTGGCTTTCTAAGACCAGGATTGGGTGGGGGGCTGCAAATTGCATTTCCCTGACTAACTTAATAACTATCTTCCAGTTAGGTTCTGCCAATGGAATGTACCACTGGGAGTCTACAAGAAAGAAGAAAGGAAAGGATGACAGCCCCAGTTCCACGTAGGTGTTCAGTCTTCGAGCACACTCTGTCGCCTTCGGTACAAGCTGTATGCCAGAGCCTTGGGAGTCCCAGCGCCAACCGTGTGCTTGTCCCTTTCCTGCGGGGCAGCATGGTCGGACCTTCCATTCTTCATTCATGAGCGGTCAATCACACCGTTACTCTGAACACTTCGGGAAGAACACTTCGTTGTGTGTTTTGACAGTTTCATGAGTTTATCTCAGGGAGACAAGAAGGCAATGTAAATACATTTTGCTACTGGTACATAAGCTAAATAATAGAGGTGCAGGGACCCCATATTTTGGAAGAAGAAACAGGACTGCTCACTGATCAGGATGAACGCCTCATTTATATAGTGACTTGAGCACTGAAGTTGGTATTTTAACCACCTCACCTTGAATTACAAAGTTATTCATGATTGAGTTTCAAGCGTATAATGTTCAACCGCCAATTTCTTCACCATGTCCACTTCCCTCCACCACTGTCCCCAGTAACTGAGTTTTGAATCATGGTGTCAGGGTCAAATGCTACTTAAATAACAATGGTTGTTAACAGTGGCGCCACACTGAAATGTTCTAAAGCAAAGGGTGGTTATAATTGGTTAAGACTCACCAGTTTAGGGGATTGTAACGTCAAGAACTCATCCATTTCAAGAAAAACATTTCTAATCACAGGAGCTGATCTTTTTTCTTTTTAAAATAAGTTGCTGGTAAAATTTCATGTATGATGGTTCCCTCTATCCCGTATTTCATCTATACCCTTCCTGTTATTCACACAGCAGTGTGAGTCACTGAGTCATATGCGTTTAGCCCGTTTTTTATTGTATAAGTTGTTCTACTCTACAGCTTTTTGTGTCACTTCAGACAAAGATTAATGAGGTGGCACCAATGCCCACATGGATTACTCTTGTCTGACCCAGGCTGATCAGTGTTTAGAACTCTCCACAGCTTCCTGTTTAGAAGTCGACATACATGTCTCTTACAGACTGTGCCCCAGAATGATCATACAGGGAATAGAATGGAATCAAAGCCACTGCCTGAAACCAAGTACCCAGGTGACCTCAGTTCTAGATCAGCTGCACACATTCAACGAGTTGCTGTGCAAGAGAAGAGAGGTTTAGTATGAGCTGCTATGTTTGGGGATGTTTTGTTATACTCATTTCTCTCTCTCTCTCTCTCTCTCTCTCTCTCTCTCTCTCTCTCTCTCTCTCTCCCCTCCCTCTCCCTACCCCCTCTAGCAAGAGTTCATTACTATGTGCATTCAACCAACTAGAAAATCCTCTCCATTTTTTTTTTACTGGAAAATACTGAGACCTCTCAGGTAATAGCAACAGCATAATGACAAAGAAACACAGCGAAAGCTGAAATACTGCAGCACAATAGGCACAGAGTAGTTGCTTTCAACCATGAATAATTGTGCAGTTCTTAATTTCACAACAGATGTTTCCTTCGACACAGAACTCATAAAAGGTGTAATAACCAAGGAGAGCTTTTGGCCATACAAGGAGCTCAAGTCTCTCCATTCTGTTCCCCTCCTGTTTTTAGTAGAGCTTCAGAGCTTTAAAGGCAGATGGAGTAAAGACGGAAAATTCTGAGCATTTCCTTAAGATTTCTTATTTTAACTCGGCCAGTTATGAAACTAACTTCAATTTGCCTTCCTGAATAAGGTGCTGCCAGGAAATAGAGGAAACACCCTGCATTCATTTTCACTGTAGCTGACTGGACCTTTCCTTTCCCCCCAAGCCATGGTGCTCACTGGAGTTTTTCCTAGTCCCTGAACCTTTTTCAACCATCAGTTGTTCAATCTATCCTTTGGGTCATGACGATGTCCCAAGCAAATCCTTAATCTGTACCATTTCATCTGGTTCTCTAAATAGCTCATGCCAGAGAATGAGACAGGTGCTATTCTTTTCAGCTCTAGTTTATATATAGGTAAATGAGATTTATATTCTGTCATTTGCTGGAGTTCATATGAATACTAACCCAAAGTACTTTATCTCTCTACTCCAGTCACCTTATGCTACGTGGTTGTTGGTTTGGGGGTTGCACACCTGAAGTGCTCGAGTCCACTCCTGGCTGTATGGTTAGGGGACACACCTGGCTCTGAGCTTAGGGACTCACCACACTTGACAGTGCTCTGGAGAACCATACTTGGTGCGAAATCCGACCCTAGTTGCTGCAGTATCCGAGTGCAAGGCAGTGCCTCAATCCTCTTCCCGTCTCTCGAGCCCTCCAACTTTTTTTTTTTTTGTGTGTGTGAGTAGCGGCAGGAACTATTGGATTGTATGTATCGGGGCTTGCAATAAGCCCCAATACATACTCTGCTCTGGGAAGGTTCATTTAACGAACCTTCAGATGCTCAAGATAAACGTTCCTGAAATAAGTATTTCTGGGTGGGAAGAAAAACAGTGGTTCCTGATCTTTCCTTATATAAAACATTTTCTTTGTTTGCTTTTGTTTCTGCTCCTCCCCTTTTATTTTCTGAGATCCAGTTCTTAATATCCCTGGTTTTTAATCCCTTTTTGGGTCATGCTCAATGATACTCAGTGATACTCTTCTGAATATCCACTTGGGGATTACTCCTAATTGGAGTAACCCTGACTAGTGGGAAACCCAGCGAGTCAGAGGTTAGGTAAGATAGAGAAGGGAACAGTGTGCTAATAATCATTGCAAATAATAATGCCAGACTAGAACTGAGCATTGAATGTAGGCAAAGGGATATACATATAACCTCTAAATATGTATTGCAAGCCCCGATGTGTAAAAAGGAGAGAGAGAGAGAGAGAGAGAGAGAGAGAGAGAGAGAGAGAAAGAAGAGGAAAAGTGCCTGCCATAGAGACTGGATGGGGGAGGGGGTAGGGAATGGGGACATCGGTGGTGGGAAATGGGCACTGGTAGAGGGATGGGTGTCGGAACACTGTATGACCAAAATCCAAACATGAACATCTTTGTATTGTCTCACGGTGGTATAATAAAAAATTTTTTTTTAAAAAAGGGAGGCCCAGGGACTGAACAAGGCTCAGCCATGTGCAAGGCAAACACCTAACCCATGTATTACCTTTCCAGTCCCAAATAGTTCTTTTCTTAATATATTTGTTAATAATTTTCCTTCTCTTCCCACAAAAATACAAGGGAGCCCAATCTATTGATTTTACAAATATTTTGGTTACTTATTATAGGCAAGACATTATATTTTATCATGCTGTAGCAATTTATATCTGCCATAGATGTAAGAAAAAAAAAACTTTTTACCAAAACCGATTTAATACTTAGGGACTTCTATAAAAAGAAAATAAACCAACCCCATGTGGGTCCAGTAAGGTATCTAGAGTTCATAAAATATGGGGGAAAGGAGAGTACCAAGGGAGCTTTTGCTTTCAAGTTTACAAGTTTACTAATCATTTTTTACTATGTTCCATTAAGTGTATTTAATTTTAAATTCTGGATATTGTATTTTTCAGTTAATTATATTTGATTATTTTATATAGGTCTTATATTTCTACTGAAAAAATGAGGATTCGCTATATGATCTATTTTATTAATTTGTTTTCAGAGTCCCAACCAGTGGTACCCAGGGGGCTGCCTCGAGTGCAGGGCCTGTGGGTCGTGAGGCTGCTTGGGTGGTCATGTGATGTGGGTGGATCCTGGCTCTCCATGATAAAATAATACACATTTGCTTTTTGAGTACCTCCCGGCCAATGTTTTACTTTTGGTAAGGTTTGGTAATTTGTGGCTTTCAAGAAATGGGCTCATTTCAATCAAGGTATTGAATTTGTTCCAAGTAGTTGCTAATGATTCATCTTCTTGGTGGGAGTATACGTAAGACCTTCAGGGTCCTTTCTAATACTGGTAACATGTGCATGTGTGTGATATTCTCCACACTAACAAGCAGTTCCTGGATATCAGCATGGGTGGTATGTATGAATTCATTCCAGCTCAAATCTGGCACTATCTACATACTATCAGAGATAGTATCAGATTCTTCAAAAGCTCGGCATCACAAGTGAACCTCTTCAGATGTCAGTCACCAGTGCAGGCTGTAACCTGTGCTTCTGGGCTCTGACGGGCTGTAAATCAGAGGTGCACAGGCACCACCACCCAACCACCCCGATTCAATTCATTTGCCAGTGACAAATAGAACACAGGACATCCACTTGCTTACTAACTCAGGGATGCCAAGCTGGAAGAGACGATGTAGGGGAAGGATAGAGATCCCATATCCTCTGCACAAGTGTCATTCTCCCCCAAATCTTCCAAGGTCACCACTTAAACACTATTGGTTTTTCTAGAGGCTTCACTACATTGAGGTTTGCTTAAACCACTGGTCCCTGGTAACTGAGCCCCACCTCCAGCCACACTCCCCTTTGTGGAAGTCTAGGGGTGAGAAAGAAAATTTTCTAACCATGGGGTTGGTTCTCCTGAACAAACTCAATCTTCAGCTGCTGTAATGTAGTCAAATATCTTCTCTCTCTTAACCCTGGAAATTCCAACACTTTGGGTAGCTGAGGCCAGGACCTGTGGCTTTACTCCAAACTATCTATTTTTGGTTATATGATCAAATGAAAACTTTATTATCAACCACAAATGGTGGTCAACCATGCTTCAGAAAATCCTCAACTGTGCAAACCAACTGTTTCTATCCAATTGTTTGCAAGTTCCCTTCTTTAGAGGAAACGAATACTTCCAAGATTGTTTACTCTTATTCCAAGATTTATTCTTCCCAGCCCAAAGATGAAACTTACCAAATGTCAGTCTGCTTTTACCTTTTTAAGTTTTGTTATCATTTAATATTCACATACAGTTATAAGAAATATGAAGACCCCATACAATCCTTATCAAATTTTCCTCCTTGGGGATATTCTTCAAAACTCTAATACAAACACTGACACTGTTCATAGTTAACAATATTCGGAGCAATAGCACAGGGGTAGGGCGTTTGCCTTGCAATTGGCCGATGCAGGTTCAATCTCCGGCATCCCATATGGTTCCTGAGCACTACCAGGAGTAATTCCTGAGTGCATACCCTGAGCATCGCCAGGTGTGACCGAAGAAGCAAAAGAAGAAAAAAGAGAATCTTCCATTGCAAGGATCCCTTAAACTAGCCTCTCACATGACCACAACCCCTGAGAATTCCTTCCTTGCTCCCATCCCATCATTCCAAGAACATTGTATAAAATTCCTCAGCAGTAGCCTTTAGTAATTGACTTTTATATTTAACACAAGTTCATTTAACTGGAAGTTTGAAGCTTGAATTGCTATCGATCAGAAGTTTCATTTTTTTTATATTTTATTCTTTTTAATTTATTTTTATAATTATTTTATTATACCACCGTGAGATATACAATTACAAAGATGTTCACGCTTAGGGTTTCGGTCACACAGTGTTGCAGCACCCATCCCTCCACCAGTGCTCATCTCCCACCAGCAATGTCCCCGGTTCCTTCCCCCTCCCACAGCCTGCCTCCATGGCAGGTTCTTTATTTCTTTCCCTTTCTCTCTTCTCTTTTCCTTCCCTTCCAGATTGCGGATTACAGAACATATATTAAAGGGTTGTCGTGTGTATCTTTTTGCCTCTATTTAATGCTCAGTTCTAGGTTGGCATTAGTACTTTTGACAATTGTGAGCACACTGTTCCATTTTCTGTCTTACCTAGCCTCTGACTCCCCCACAGGTTTGTGATAATTTCCACCTTTGACAAAACCTCCTGATATATGTTTCACTTGACCTTGGATATTGGTATCATAATATGTACATATATATTTATGTCATGCAAATAAATGCAGTCATTCTGTATCTGTCTCTCTCCTTCTGGCTAATTTCACTCAACATGATCTTCTCCATGTCCATCCATTTATAGGCAAATTTCATAACTTCATTTTTCTGAACAGCTGCATAGTATTCCATTGTGTAGATGTACCAAAGCTTCTTTATCCAGTCATCAATTCTTGGGCACTCTAGTTGTTTCCAGTTTCTGGCTATTGTGAATAATGCTGCTATGAACATAAAAGTAGGGATGGTGTTTCTGCTGTGTATTTTTTGGCTTCCCAGAGTATATTCCCAGAAGTGGTATGGCTGGGTCAAATGGGAGCTCAATTTCTAGACTTTGGAGGAATGTCCATATTGTTTTCCTGAAAGGCTGTACCAGTCGGCATTCCTACCAACAATGGATGAGTGTTCCCTTTTCCCCACATCCACGCCAGCACTTGCTGTTCTTGCTCTTTTGTATATGTGCCAGTCTCTGTGGTGTAAAATATCTCATTGTTGTTTTGATTTGCATCTCTCTGATTATCAGTGATGATGAGCATTTTTTCATGTGCTTTGGCCATTCGAATTTCTTCCTTGTTGAAGTTTCTGTTCTTCTCCCCATTTTTTGATGGGGTTGTTTTCTTCTTGTAAAGTTTCACCAGTGCCTGATATATCCTGGATATTAACCCTTTATCAGACGGGTATTGGGTGACTGTTCTTTCCCATTCTGTGGACTGCCTTTGTATCTTAGTCACTGTTTCTTTTGAGGTGCAAAAGCCTTTTAGTTTCATGTAATCCCATATGTTTATCTTTTCTTCTAGTTGCTTTGTTAGTGATGTTTCACCTTTGAAGATGCCTTTAACTTCAATGTTGTGGAGGGTTTTTCCTGTATTTTCTTCAATGTACTTTATGGATTCAAGTCTTCAGATCTTTAATCCATTTTGATCTGATTTTTGTGCATGGTGTTAGACAGAGGTCCAAATTCATTTTTTTACATGTCGCTGCCCAGTTTTCCCAACACCACTTGTTGAAGAGGCTTTCCTTACTCCATTTTGAACTCTTTGCACCTTTATCAAAGATTAAGTGATCACGTGTTTGAGATTGGGTGTCAGGATACTCAATTCTATTCCATAGGTCCACAGGTCTGTTTTTATTCCAATACCACGCTGTTTTAATTACTACTGCCTTGTAGTACAGTTTGAAGTTGGGAAGGGTGATGCCTCCCATCGATCACAAGTTTCTATCTTGCTCCTACTAAACACTGTTTCATGAAATGGATGTTTTACCATTCACCCAATGACAGGAAATTATGCCAGGTATTTTAATATACCTTCTAAAAGTATTATGAACAAACCTTTTATAAACTATTATATTCGTGGAGAAAGAAAATGTAAAATGCTCAATGGTCTGATTTCTAGTTTCTGTGATAGTCGCCTACTCCTTAAGATACTGCCTCAGTGCACCAGATAAGAGATGACAATGCCAAGGAAGGAGAAAAGGGTAATCAAGAGGTGGTTTGGGTTAATCCTAAGAGGCTCAGGGGCCCCTGAGTCATAGATGGTCTAGATGGGAGGAATCTATAGTTTGCTAGAGTTAACACTGCTCTAAGCATGGGACTCAAACTGCAACCATTCAACTTAGAAACATGTCTGGTAAGGAGATAGTTTGGCAATGAGACTGCGGTTATTGGGGGGGGATGTCAACCTGTGGTGGGATTGAACATTGTCTGAAACTCAATTCTTTGTACATCACAGCATCACTTGTCTTCCCGTTGTTCATTGATTTGCTTGAGCGGGCACCAGTAACATCTCCATATGCCCTATCACATGCTAGTGAAGCCCAAGGGCATCTGCTTGCTCCAGGAACATGTAAATCACAGTGCTTAAGTAAAAAGATACTTCCTGCTTGCCAGAAATACTCCACAATCTCCCAGCAATTCATCAGTGTCCCAACTTCTCTGAACTGCTTTGGTTCATAAACAGTCTTTGGGGTCATCACTCTCACCTTTGGTCCTTTTGATAGGGGTATAGTGGTATCTTTGAGGCTTGACTTCGATTTCTCTAATGGCAAAGAATGTCTAACATCAATGGGCTTCTGGTCATGTCAGCTTTGACAAAATGTCTTTTACGTTTATTTGTATGACTCGCTTCCTTACCCTTCAGCTTTGAGTCTGTAGGAGCCAAGTGTTGACACATCCAAGTAGTTTGCAAATTTCCTCCCACTCTACTTGGTCTTTTCATTCTTAGTTTGTTCGTGCCCTGAACAAGATTTCAATTTGATGAAGACTAATTTGTTTTCATTGGTCATTCCTTTGCAGAGCCTGTTGATTAACCCTCAAAAGATTTATCTTCTCACCACACCCCCAAATTTGTGTGGTCCTACATTTTTAAACCCAGGACTAATTTAGAGATCACGGGAAGTATAAGAATTAGGATGGTTTTTGTCTTTCCAAAGTGAACAATTGTTCCAGGATTAACTGCTCTAAGGGTTGTAATTCCCAATTGCTTTTACAATGAGTGCTACTCAATTCTCTTGCTCTTTGTCAAAAGACAGTAGGCCATTATCCATGTTCTGTATCTATTCAGCGCCACTGATTAATATAGCCAATTCTGTCTCAAAAAGACTGGATCGCCACATCTTAAAATCTTCCTAGAGTTGAGGCAATATACTCACAACCGTAATAGGACTGACGTACAAAGTTACTGCTCACCACCAGCACTAGTGCTGGTACCTTTTGGTAAGCTCTGCATTCTTTAAAAACTGTTACTGAGTTCTTCCAGTCTTTCTATAAACTAGGATAATCTTGTATAAACTAGGATAATCTTGCTTTTCCTATTTATCATTAAATACACAGCGTCCTAAACTTATTTGGCTTATCACCCCCACCCCCACCCACACACACCCTTCAGGAAAAAAATACCACTCCTGAAGCTCCAGTCTTCTTTAGGGAACAAAGGGACTCAATTGCACCAGAAGCCGTTGCTGCTACTGCTGTCACCCAGTAACCGCACTTGGGGAAACCCTGCTGCCTACCAGTTTGTAGGGCACTGTGCATTTACTGTCCCGCTCAGAGAAGGTATTTCAGGTATTTGGGCCCCCTGATCCATGAACAGGAGAGTCTTTCCATTCAGTTAGGTATTGAGTTTTCATCTCCAAGTATTCAATGATAGTAAAGAGAATTACAATTTGTTTACCTTTAATCCTGAACCAAGTTCACTTGTTTTATAAATAGCATTTTGTATGTAGATAATGCTCTCTGTAAGTGGGGCATTATTTCTTTCCAAAACTGTTCCTTTACTTTCTTGCCTTATTCCCTTTAGATGGAATTTCCTGTATAATGCTGAATTAACTGAAATGACAAGGCACTTTCTCATTGGGGGAAATAGTTTCATTCACCACAAAGTAGAAGTTAGCTACAGGTTTTATTACTTTACATCCTGGTGAGAGAATTACTCTGCCTATTTTTTGTAACCTTTTTACAGAGTAGATGTTTGATTTGATAGATGCTTCATCAATTAATAGCCTTCTTTCCCCACTTTAGTACAAGATTGGTTGTTGTCTTTTTAAACACTAAAGAAATGGTCTCTAGAGTAGATCTCATTTGTTTTTAAAAAGTATACTGAGAAACTGATAGCATTTTGTTAGATATTCCTAATATATTGAGGATCTATGCTTGGGGTTGTTTTGGTTTTGGTGCTTTTCATACCACAAGACTAACTCTAAAAACTGAACTGGGAAGTAATTCAATGGCTCCGAGGTTTGACAGTATAAACATTTTACATCCAACTTCAATTCAGAATTATCCCATATTATGTCCTTTGGCACAACAGTACTTTTCATACTATCACTAAGAATGAATTCCCCAAAGAAAAGAAACCTCTAGTAGTGAAGAGGAGGCAAGAATCAGGGAGAAGGTGTGGGAGATTTAGATTAGCCGTCATTAGGCTAATCACACATTAGTACCAAAGGAAAGTTAGAAAAATTTAAAGTGACAAGGGACAGTAAGCAGGGAAGAGGTGATCGGGAGAAATTTTCAGAATTCTCTCACCTGTTGAGTGCCTGAGGGCAGACTTCTCTTTCTATTCTTAACAATAAAAGATGAAAGACAATTTTTGAAAGTTAACTCTTTCAGTAAGACTATTTTATTTAAAAAATTTTCAAAATATAAAAATAATAAACATTATGGATATTTAACAAACGAAACATAATTCAACTATAAATAATAAAAATGTTGACAACCCCACATAAACATGTTATACTATAAACATTCTATGCATACAAGAGTAGTTTCTAGTTCAAGTTTTACCTTGTTTTAGTTCAAGTTTTATTACCACTTTTAAAAAGAAAAAGCTGCTACAGCTTAACCAATTACTTCGCTCCACTGAAAGAGCAGGGAAGATTTTCCCCATGCCAACACACATTCGTGAAATGGGACACTATGGGCACAGGTATTAAAAACCGGAACAATCCAGTCTCCAGACAAGAGAAGATTCCTTTGGTGTATTAGGTTCAACAATCCACAAAACTGAGTTAAGGTGAACTGCTTAAGGGAAATCTTGTGCCGTACATGTTCTGAAGTAGTATCACACCCCAAACAGGCTCAGAATTCTGAGAATAAAAGTAAACAACTATGAATGCTTTGCTGATACTTAAAAACTGTATCTTAAGAACATTCACTAAGGTGCTGGAATGAAGTTCTGTAGATGTAGAAACAACCACACACATCAATGCGAAATGTGACCATGTAAATAATACACCTCTTCACAATTCATCACATGTTCTGTAACTATTTCAGAATTACCCTGCCTCCTGTGAGTCAGGAGAGACGAGAACTTGGGCAGAGCAGAGCAGGAGAGCATCATGTTTTGAGAGGAGAGAGAGCTTTCCATTTAAATATGGGAAAACTGAGCCAAGTCGAATGTACCATTATTTATTCTAGCCATTTTACACTGTTCTTATCAGAAAAACTAACAATCCAGTGAAATGACTTTCTTTTTTTAGGGTCTGGGCCCTACTGATGTATCGTATCTTTAAACTGTGGGGCATAACGTGCTGGGTTCTTGACCTGAATGACTATAAGCCACTTTTTAAATGATACTGCTAGGTTAGAGTAAATCACAAGCGATCACAGATTATAGCCTAGCGAGGTTACACAACAGTTTAGAATGATATTGGAAGGTTTATAGCACCAATGACGTTTTCCTAAGACACTTGAGGGGCTGCATCACTTGTAAAGTATCATTTACCTTGTAAACAAGACCAAAAATATTCAATTGATCTGTATTTTGAGCATAAATATTTACAAACTATTAAAAAACAAATTATCTCATGAATTGGGCAGCTAATAGTGTAAAAACTGAGTATATCTGAAATATAAAGATATATAAAAGGTTTCCATAATGCAATCATGCACTCAATTACACAAGTGATTCTGTACAGCTATCTACACAGAGCTCCATGAGAACCCTACTTAGGAAAATGAAATCAGGAAAAAATCCTTATTTTAAATTGATCAGCATAAGGGAACTCATGAACTACTAGATAGCACAGCAATTTTTTAAAACAGCAATGATCTTCATGAGAATCAAAGCACGTAGACTGATTCTCAACAGCATATTCAGTTCAGTTTTGCTTTATTTTGTTTTTAATTTAAAAACAAGGGGGAAAAAGATGACAAAGTTCATAGTGATAGAGCATGTGGTTCACCTCCATTAGCCAGCCAAATGGGAACAAGCCTGGTCTTTTCAGGTAATGTTCTTTGGGTTTCTAACCTACTACATAAACCACTATTGCATAGGTAGAAATCTTTCACAAAAGAAAAGATACTGCGCTCACCTGGGAAATATTTATAAATTCCCTGCAAGTAACTGCTAGTTTAAAGATGTGATATGAGTCTAATTTTCAAAACCCCTCATAGGCTAATAGGTCATAATTATGTTAGAAGACCTTCCAAAACATACTTTTTCATGCTTGAACTAATGTAGATAAAAATAGATAATTTACATTATACTGATGTGTTCATTCTTTTATTTTGTCATGAAAACAAACACAATGCACACTCGAAGGGTGGAGGGGAGATATTTGCAGAATAGTTAGCTGTGCACACAAAGACGCCAAAATATGAGTGGCTGAATGGAACTGAAAAAAATGAGTGAATAGAATCAAGTATAATTTGGACCTTCTAATAAACATTTCCAAATAAAACTCCTTAAATAGTTCATTAGACTCTATAGCATATTCTGAACTTTGTGAATACTTTCCTTTGTGCTCATTTTATAAAAGGAGTATTTTAGGTAAATAGGATAAGATTTAATCACAGTCTAAAAATAGTTACAAGCCACACTGCTTATAAATAAATAAATATGGACATACAACTTTCAACACTGGAAACCTAGAACTTTTCACAATGTCAAATACATTAACTCCCCCTTGCTCTTAGGATTGTCTTTGAAGTCTTGATTGCAAGTGCAGAAAATAAGATTATTGCATTAAGTTAGACATTAAATAAATTCATCTCAATATTTATATTCCATAGATCAACCGACATTTTTTGATAGAAAATTATACTCCTTATTGGTGAAGAACCAAGAGATTAAAAGAGTTAGTTCAGGTGGCACTGGCAACAACTTCAGTGAAAGTATTTTTAGAAGATAGGCAAGTTATTACTGTGAGCAGTTTAGAAAAGTATTTTGTCATCTGTTCAAAATTATTTGACTAATCTAGCCCCAAACATGTATCCTAAATTCCAAAAAAAAAAAAAAAAAAAAAAAAAAAAACCCCAAAACCCATGCTTAACTTTTTAATTATTTTCTTCATTGTAATTATTCTTGCCAAAAAAGCGCAACATTGTGGCTTTATAGATGTCCTAGACACGAGTTTCAGCTTGGCTGAGACTGAATTTATGGCATATTAGGAAACCGAGAGGGGTTTTTCCCCAATCCTTTTTATGGTGTTAAAAAACGGCTATAAGGGAGAAAACATTAAGAACAAGAAAGTCAGAGGCAAAGCACACGCTCAGATATACTCTGGCCTCAGGTGTACCCTCTGTAAAGACAAAACGCTAATTATAGCACATGGAAACAAATATTCGAATCGATATAGGGTAAACATAAAACGACAAAATGATATTTAAACAGTCGTCTCCAGAGAGGAACAGTTCTTGCTGTGGTGGTCACAAAGCTAAATTCAGGCAATGATGATCTCTCTCTGCCGGAAAAAGAGAAAACTATTAAAAAATATAACTCTGAGAACAGCATACAAATCTAGTATCTGAATTAACTTCACCTTTTAAACACTAAAAATACCTATTTGAGAAAGTAACCAAACCCTTGCACACAGATCAGTGAAAAGATCAGTTTTAAGTCAGAAAGATTTTAACAAAGCCCCCTCTTGTTTATTTTCCTTAGAGACAACAGCACTCAACCAGCTGAAGCTTTAACCTATAACACGAAGACAGAAGAGCCAAATGATCAGACACCAGAAGATAATCATCTCGACATCCTAAACCCTTTTCTACTGGCCCACCTTCTTTATATGCAATACAAAAGTGCTCACACCTTCTCTCTCTGCTGAAAAGACACAAGAGGAGAAAGGTTTCTTCCTTTCTCTGGAATCCTGTTTAGGGTCTCCCCATATTCAGGGCTTTTCTGCCTTCACTTCCCTAAGTAAAATAGCTTTTGAATTTGGGGAGAAAAAAAGATCAATTTTTTAGTTAGGAAATGTAGAGCCTGACAAGATTATAAGTTATATCTTAGGTGGGCAAGTAGACTCAAGAAATCAAGAGTGAATTTTAAGATATTGCATATGAAAAGAGTGATTTGTTATCCAATGATTTCAAAAGTGAGGTGTACCTAATTTTCTTAAACTCCATGTAAGAATCATTTTTCATTCTTTAATCACATTTTATGACAGAATCCTATTCTAAACACAACGATCAACAATAAAAAATAAAGGAACACATCAAAATGAGAGTGTATACAGAGAAAAGACCAACTCCAAATGATGGGAAAGCGATCAGATAAAATAAACAGGGAGGTTATGGAGGAGGGTTGAGGAAGCTAATAAAACAAGTTGACACAAAGTATAACAAATTCTTTCAATTACACTAAATAATGAGGAGATTAACACTAATCATAAGAAAATTCCATATTGGGCCTTTTCCTCCTACAAGTGTGCTGTCATTAGAAATGTCTGAGAACAGCACTTCCATTCACAAAGATTTCTCTTTCACGGAATTTTGGGGTATCTATATTAGAAGACTATCTGCTGAGACTGAACGGTTTATAATGATCAGGATCAAAGAGGAATGAAAAAATACACTTCTCAAAAAAGCCTATATACATACCTCAGAACTAGGCAGTTCAAAAGCTAACGATAATAAAGTAGTCCCCAAGATCTGAGAAAAGGAAATATACTTATTGCCTTATAAATAATATGTATACTGATGCTATAATTCGAGATTAAAGTTCTACTTTTTTTTTTTTTTTTTGCTTTTTGGGTCACACCCGACGACGCTCAGGGGTTTCTCCTGGCTCTGCACTCAGGAATCACTCCTGGCGGTGCTCAGGGGAACATATGGGATGCCGGGGATCGAACCCAGGCCGGCATAGGCCGGCCGCGTGCAAGGCAAACACCCTACCTGCTGGGCCATCGCTCCGGCCCTAAATTTCTACTTTAATTTACGGGGTTTTAGAACAACGAAAACCCTGAAAGACCAAAATGTGAACTAATAATTCGCCAGAATTTCATGCCTGGAACTCTTTCAGCAGGGGGAGGAGCGCTCACAAATATGTGTAAAAATTCCAGGACTGAAATTCATTTTCTTTAGTTCATATTATATATAAAGGGAAGAAAGAAAAAAGACCGATAATGTCTTCATAATATTCTAAAACAACCATTGCTATTTCAACATACCAAACAACCGTTTTGCTTTCTTTCTGTAAACCCACAGAGAAAAGACCAACTAGTAGTTTAAAAAAATAAAAATTAGTTTTCCAAGATCGAAAATATACGCTCCCCCACAATCCCCAACCAGTTCTAGTAACAAGAAATTTTCTTCAATTAAGTTCAGCAATACTTTCTACAGGTAATCAGCGTGAAACAGCAAAGTCTTATCTTTAGAGAAAACTTAGTTATTACATTTGCTCATATACAATAAAACAAGAACTATGGTACACTTGCCCATTCCTGTAACATACTATTAAATGCTGGGTATGTTAAATACCAAAATTAATTTTTAAAATGTTACGGTATCCAATAACATTTTAAACACTTAAGCAGACATAAAATACTGAATGAATTATGTAAAATGAGAACCATCCCTTGCAGTAATCCTAATCAATCTTTTAACCAGCAATCTATAATTTTCATCAATATAGTTTTCCTGTATGAGGTAACTTCCTAGATTGTTGTCAATCCCTTTTCTCTCCCAACTCATCCCAGATCTGTACTTTATTCAAAGCAAAAGAACTTGGTAGGAGACCTATAAAATTAAAAATGCATTTCAATGATTTTTTGGTAGTATACTGAAACATGAAAGAATTTTAAAGTTTGAATTTAGAAGCGAACGAAAAGTTGTAAGTGAAAGGAGAAGTATGAATGATCACAAAAAGTCTGTACTTTACAGATCGAAAGAATCTGTGCCTGAAGAGTGTGTGGGAGTATTATACACAAAGCCGTACTAAGGCATATTACAAGAATTATTCTACCATAAACAAATCTAAGTTGTTTCCATTGATATAAGAAACAACAAACACGGAGATGGTAAAGGTGTACTGAACTGTTTTATATTAATTACTAACGTATCACCCAAGAAAGCTACAGGCGTGAAAAGGAACTTCAGAGGTCATCTAATCCAGCTCCTTTCTTCTCACAGACAAGGAAACAAACCCTGGGAACTGACCACATTTGGTCACAACCAGCGGTGCTCAGGGGTTAGTCCTGGCTCTACACTCAGGAATTACTCTTGGTGGAGATTGGGGACCATCTGGGATGGATGAGACCAAACCCGGTTAGCCATGTGCATTGCAAATGCCCTACCCACTTTACTGTCACTCCAGCCCCCTAAAGCTATCTTTCTTAACCCTTGTCCAACTCAGTACTAGGCCATTTTTGGATATATAAACCAAGTAGGCTAGGCTAGATCAGTGTCTCTTAGCATTTCTACTTTATATATGCACTGAATTCAAAAGGTACTCCTGAAAATGACTACAAAACTTAGTATTCCAAAATACTAGTGCCTTACTAGTAAGATGGAAATCTCATTTGCGTGTATTTGCAGCCCCACTCATGTGGTATACATTATGGCATAACCTGGCTAGCAAAATGTACCAGTGACTCAGATCTTCAAGGGAGATTATTAAAAAATTGATAAGAATTAACAAGGGAGGTTATTGTCACTCCATAACTGGAGATTTTAATATGCAGCCATTCATGAATTCATCCAACAAATATCTGTGTGCCCGTATTAGCCAAGGCTTTGTGGCAATCACTAGAGATAAAAGATGAATAAGACATGGTCCCCTTCCTAGAGGAGCTTGTAATCTAGTGGGAAAGACAGACATATAAACCAGATAAATTATATTACAACGTAAGTACTGTAACAGATATGAACAAAGTGCTGTACTAGAAGGGAGGGTAAAGTTATGAACTAGCTAATGACCAAGAAGTCTACTAATTCTGTGCAAGAACTTCAACATTTACTGCAAAAACAATTTCATGCTTAGTTAATAAAGGACGTAGCGATGTAGAATTAAAATAAAAAATTAAATGCTGGTGCCAAAATCGGAATGTCTGCATTCAAAGCTAGTCTTGTACTTCTTAGCCGTGCCTTTGACAACCATTCCATTTCTATTAACTCAAGTTTCCTCATCTGTAAAATGGGAACTAACTACTGTAAAGAAATAATCTTAATTGCCAACTGAGTACACACAGAACACTAATATTAAACATTAATTTCCAAATTTCAATACAAATGGTAGGAAACAGTCATAACTAAATCATATCAATAATAAAAAATAACTGTACACTTAATGAAAGTTGCTAAATTTACCTCAAGTCTTTGGAATCAAATTAAAATATATTCGTCTTCTGATTTATTCAAAGCAACATGGCTTATAACACTTGAAGTTTAGATAGTAATAAATTTAAGATTAGGGAAACTAATAAAGTTATTTAAGTAGTAGTAGATAATTCCAATTATAAGGGAATTAAAAAAATTTTAAGACAGCAGGCTAATCAATTTATAAAGCCAAAAATCAGAATGAAGATTTAACTGGCCTTTGAAAGATTTACTTTCTTTATAATACCTGTTTGGTGTAAAGAGAAGAAACGTGAGCCTCTGCCAATTTGGCATCTTTCACGACTACTAAAAAGAAAAGAAAACAAACTTACCTAATGAATTAGAATATCACATAGCAAAAATACAAGACTACATAAAAATATACCACATAAAGAACTTTTCAGCAAAATCACTTTTTGACAAAAAGAATCTGATACTGAAATTCTAAATATTAACATGTGCAACATCTCTGTGGGATAGTATCACAAGCAGGATCATATATACACAATGTATCTTTAAGTGTGTGTGTGTGTGTGTGGAGTGGGGGGGACGGACAAGAAAGAACCAAAGAAAGGGATAAACCGTATTCTACTAGTTATTTCATTGGCAGAAAATTAGTGGCAGTCTGTGTGTGTAAGGGTCCCAGATAGGAAAGAAAGTGGTCTTTTAAAATATGACTTTTAATATAATCGCTGTAGTTTCAGGAGGGGCAGAAACACTTGCATTTCAAAAGGTAAATATGCAACCTCCTATCCTCATTCTGTGAAGAATGCGTTTATTTTCTGGAAGCTGCTGAATCAACTTTCAATGATCATATTCACTTGCCAGAGAAATCCACTTAAAAAAAAATCACAGTATTGTTGCAAATGGCAAAGATTTTTATACAAGCATAGAAAATGCACACTTAAAATATCAGACTGAAACACTTACCAAACAGTGTTTTCCTAAAGTAGTATCTATAGTACATTTCTTTATTCATACATCTTCAAATGGTCAAGTTTTCTTTCATACATCCAAAATGTAATGTGATGTTTTCTTATTCACCAAATACTACTTGAAGTCTGGTTCCAAACTAATCAGCCTGCTTTTAAATTTTAAGACATCTGTTGAAAATTTGTAGGATCAAACCAAACTGAAGTTGTATAAATTTTAAACATGGATTGTACATTATTATAAAGGTACCAGTAACCATCATTGTTAAAAATAAATTAGTGATTAAGCTCCTTTAGTGATAATTGGGGGAAGGGTAGATCACCATCTGGAATGGTCTATTTATTTTAGATTTTTTTTTTTTTTTTTTTTCTTTTTTTTTTTTTAAATCAAGGAACATTGTCTTGGCCTTTTTTTTGTCATTGTTTTCTTTTCTTTTCTTTTCTTTTGAGACCATTCCACTTTATTTTTCACATCTGAATGCATAGGGACTCATTTGCAAAGCAGTCATACACCGTTATCATTAAAACCCATATGGTAAAATACATACACAAGTCCAACAAAAGGCTAATACATAGTAAAGCCTAAGCATACTACTATGTAATATTATGAATACATAACTTGGGAGAGTTTAGTTATAATACTATGTTATCTATTCCTTTTTTGGAAAACATTCATTAATATTTTAAATGCAAATTCATTCCTTATTTGGAGTAAAACAAAAAAAATCTGCTAAGTTATAACAAGTATTGGTCATAAGTTTTGGACCTATTCATTAAATTACAAAGAACCCAAAGAATTCTGTAATGTTCAGAAGTATGTAATAAAAACATTGCATATGTTTCTAATGTGATGTCTTTAGCAATTGTTTACTGAAATAAAACGCAAACATCAATCTTTCAAAATACAGGATCAGAAGGTAGTTTTCTTCTTTTTTCTCTATTTGTGAAATCCATCTTCATCACATTTTACCAAAAACTGTTTGTACAAATGTAAAGTACATTAGGTAATACTAATGAGACACAGGAGAGTTCTAGCATATGCAGCTCAACGATCAGTCAAATCATCTTCTCCAAGAACGCGATTCATTGTCCTCTTCTTCTTCATCATCATCCTGAAGTAATGAGTCATCCACCAAAGACTCTTCCTGAAACTTTAGGTTAAAATGCATTTAGGAATTTACCCAAAAAAAAAAAAAGAAAAAGAAAAGAAAAAAAGAAAAACGGTGACACTTTTTAAACACTGACTTCTCTCAAAAGAGCTGAATACAAAAGGTATTTCTCTAGCTAAAGCATTTAACAATGACAAATAACCTTCAGCCACTCCAGCTTCTTGTAAGTACCTTCTACAGCTTGTATCAAAGCAGCACTACAAAGAGAAGTAACCCTGTGCACATACCATTCCTCCTGTCCTCTTGACATTATGCCATGTTCTGTAACTAAAACGTATCGCTCAATCGTTATTTCTTTTTTAAAGGAAACATCTATAAGACTTTACTGATTTACTCTGTCTAATTCTGGACACTAAATCGACCAAGAGTTTGTACAGATATCTATAAAGATTCCACTTTATTTCCTGCCACATGTAACAAACATGTTCTATTGCAACATTCCTTTCTTTTATCCATTCCCTTTACAGAAGTTTCTCAGACTACTTTCCAAACTTTTCAAAATACCTAATACCAGGAGCTCTCCTGCTTTTCTCCCCATTCAATTCAAAATCATGGAAGTACAAAGGTATAATCTAAAATATAAAATGACAAATTATGTATGAGATTCAAAATAAACATTTTATTCTTGCATCTCACTGTAAAGATGTTTAACAGCCTTGAGTGCCCTTCAAACAAAACAAAATACCATTCTGAGCCTCCTAAAGGCAACCCTTTCTTAATCAACTTCCTCATGACTAAACAATAAACATTGCTAGTTTTGAGCTCGGAGTTACAGTTCTGCTCTTTATGCACGCATTCCTCAGCCATTAGACTGCGTTTCTAAATGAAAATGTTCTCTTTCAAACCTAGCTATATGCCTAGAATGAATTTCTCAACTATCGTCCTGCCCCGCCACTAAGTAATGGACAAGTTTGTCTGTTAAATCCCTTGAGGCTCAGCCCCACTGCCGCCACATCCTCCGGAGTCCTTTACAAACAATCGTTGCTTCCTCTGGACAGCAAAGCATATTGTTCAAATCTTTACTGGGTACATCCGTCTGCCTTTAGGAGAAGCACCTACGTGTGCGCCACCCGCCCCTTCCGGATAATAAGCTCCTTGATGACAGGGACCGTGTCTTATTCATTTTGTGTCTATCGAAGTTCTACTATATAGCAAACATTCATTCTGATAAACTATATTGATAGGAGTTAGAACAAAGGAACCTGAAAAGTTAATAAAGCAATTGAATATATACTCTAAAAATTCAAGTATTATAAATTTCCTGTGGATAAAAGTCTAATGAGTAATTATCTTGTAAGAGTAAATGAAAACTGAGCTTTCACATATTCCTTTTGGATTAGCAATCCACAGTTGTCCTTGATCCAGAAAATGTAAGGTTATTTACATTTATCAGATATCCCCTACCAAAATATAGCTTAGGAACAAGCGTTTTATGTTATGAGAAACTTAAAATCACATTTCTATAAAAATCAAGTTAAGAGCAAACTGGGAAAAGAACAACATACTTCCTCTTCATCGGGCTCCACTTCATCAGTCTCAGCAGCTGAAATACTAGCTACTGGTTTATTCCATGCCAGTTGTAGGTCCTGTCCTTTGAAACGAGCTCCGTGAACTGCAGCCTGAAACAATTGAGAACACTGAAACATAGAAAATCATTTCTGGAGGGAAAATTAAACATAGTGCTTGAGATTTAAATTACGAAAGCACAAGTAAAGACAGTTGTGTCATTCTGCTCTGGAATTATTTACCTCTACATTTATTATTACAAATTTTAATGGAAACTGTATTTACCCCAAAGATCAGTGCACGTAATTTGATGTTTCTTTAAACAGAAAACAAAAGCAGGGCAAACAGTCCCACGAGCTCCAGAGCATACTCTCAGGTGCCTGTGCTTGATCCCTGGCACAGCGTGGCCCTCAAGGATGGCAGGAAGAGAATCCTGAGAAAAAATCAAACCAGAAGCAGCCCCAACCAGAACAAAATGCCCATGTAACAGCATAATTAAGCAGTGCTATTTGACTGTAAGAAGACAGTATGGAGGGATGATGGTTTAAGCCCTTGCCTTGCAAGCTAATCCTGTTCAATCTCTGGTATTACATAAGAGCCTCCCCCCAGAACCACCAGGAATGAACCCTGAGCACTTAGACAGGAATATTCTGAGCACCACTGGGTGGGGCCCTATACTACATCTGTATATTTAGAAAATATCTGTACTCGCTACTTTTTTTTGATAACTGCTACTTAAGTAAAAAATCCCAAAGCACTCAAAACCGAATTAGATTCATATGCAACAATTACATATATGATATCTGGTCATGAGCTGTGCAATATCAAAGTCCCTGGGTATAAATTTGAAACAAATCTATATATATTTTTTAAATAAACCTAAAAGACTTTTCTCCCTATTCAAATGCAGCTTCTTCTCCCTATTCAAATTCAGGCCAGAGAGATAGCACAGTAGGTAGCACTTGCCTTGCATGCAGTGAACCCGGGCTCAATCCCAGGCACACCATGCATTCATCCAAGCACTACCAGGAGTGACTCCTTCACACAGTCAGGAGTAACCCTTGAGCATTGCCAGATATGTGCCCAAAGCAACAAAATGGAACAAAATAAAAATATGCAGTTCACAAGCTTTAGTCCACAGCCTTACCCAACGTCACATAACTGGACATTTTAAACTGCCTTTTTAAACCACTACATAAAACAGTTAACTAAAAAAAATGAATAAATAAAAATAAAAACAGTTAACTATACGAAATTCTAATTGTTACATGTAAAAGCTTGATTGTGTATCTCTTTTACCAGCTAAAAGCTGCAAACATGTACTAACAATTTTTATATCCAGTTTTTGACAAAATGAGAAAAATTTCTGAAGACATGGGGGGGTCTCATGCTGGGCAAAGTTTCCATTAAAGCAAACAGAAACCGATGGTAATTTACAGGAAAAGACCTCACTCAACCTACAGTGCGGGCTGGCTAAGCGGCCTACCTGTCTGTGCATGAGGACGGGGACTGTGGGCATGAACATGGAGGGGGCAGACAGGGAAAGGCAAACGCAGCCTGTCCTGCCGGAGGAGGGAGGAGGAAAATGGAGGCAGTCGTAGTCAGTAACATCAGTGAACTTTGAGACAGGAGCGGAAGAACCTGAGTTTTGCAACAAAAATTCATTGTGTTTCAGGTGAGAAGCAAATGGAGGAAGAGTCTCTCCTGTTCCCAACACTCCCATGAAAGAACTGAAACAGTCCAAGTATCTAACCACAGTCAATGACAGACCCACGAACACACACAGGACTTAGGGGTGGCCGAGGGGACAGTTCTCCTCCGAAAGGCGCCCCCCCATCTTTCCACTGTCAAAAGAATCAATCCCAGTTTTTAATCTTGAGCCCTTCCACTTCTTTCCTGCCCCATCAGAGGCACAGAAACACAGAGAAATTCCCAAACTTAAGTAACAGTGCAGGGCTGGAGGTGGCAAGGGGGACGGGGATGCCGGGAATGGCTCCCCACGTTCCTGCCCTGTGCAAGCGGGAGGGAGACGAGGCTGCCAGCTTAGAGCCTTGCACATGACCCAGTCGGAGCCCAGCAACCCTGCTGGTGGAGATTTCTGGTGCCAAAGGAAAGCGTGTGTTCTCATGCATCATAACCAAGCATGTGCAAACCCAGCCAAACTATAACTCTCAGCAAGCTCTCAGCTACCACTGCAACAAAGCAACAAAACCTGCAACTCCTGGTAAATATCACAACCAAGTGTGCAAGTAATGCAACACTGAGTGATCTCCAGCCCCCACAGAAATCACAGCAGTGAACTAAGTAAGCAGGTGGTGATGGTGGTGGTTGGGGGGGCTGTTAACTAAAGAAAACAAAAAGCTACAGTGCCACCTGCAGGAAACAAATGAGTGTAACCCAGGGCATAAACAAATTTCAGCACACAACGGTTGTGAAAATAAAGTGGAATTCCCTAAGAAAAGGAGAAATCTCCAAAAGGCAAACACAAAGACACAGTAAAGAAAAAGAATTGAGAAGGACATCACAAAGAAACTTAACAATGTTAGAAATCTCAAGTACAGAGAAGCAGGCATATCACAAAAACAACTATAAGAAAGAGCATGTCAGCTGTTAGGAAAAGCGGAGTTATGAAATCTGCCTATAAATGGATGGAATGGAGAGGATCATGTTGAGTGAAATTAGCCAAAGTAAAAAGACAGATATAGAATGACTGCATTTATTTGCATGACATAAATATATATGTGTATATATGCATATATATGTATGTATATACATATATATACATATATATAGTATGAAACCAATATCCCAGGTCAGGCAAAACATGAATCAGGAGGTCTTGTCAATATGTGGAATCTACCACAAACGTGTGGGAGTCAGGTTAGGTAAGACAGAAGGGAACAGTGTCCTAATAATCATCAAAAATAATATCAGCTTAAAACTGAGCACTGAATATAGGCAAAAAAGATACACGATAACCTCTAAATGTATGTATTGCAATCCACAATGTGTAAGAAAGGAAGAGAGTGAGAGAGAGAGAGAGAGAGAGAGAGAGAGAGAGGAGAAAAAGAATCTGTCATAGAAGCAGGCTAGAGGAGGGGGGAGGTTTGAGGTTTGGGGACATTGGTGGTGGGAGATGGCCACTGGTGGAGGGATGGGTGCTGGAACACTGTATGACCTAAACCCAAACATGAGCATCTTTGTAACTGTATATCTCATGGTGGTATAATAAAATATTTAAAAAAGTAAAAGAAAGAGCATGGGAGTTCTTCACCAGACTTAAGATAGAAGCTGCGGAGGAAGAGCACAGAAAACACAAGAAAGATATCAGCAACTGAGGATAAAATGAGAGTACTAAGATGGGAAAGGAGAGAGAAGCACGAGCCAGCATGAAGAGATCTTAGGAGAAATACCAAACTCCATTAGAAGAATAAATACCAGGTAACGGAAACTTCAAAAGTGAAAAAAGGAAGCAGAAACCATATTATTCAAAGAAATACAGTTGGGTGGGACCAGAGAGACAGCTTGATGGGCTGAGCACATGCAAGCAGACTGGGTTTGGCCACAGGAAGCACCCCCCCAAAACAAACAAGGCAGTAACAGCTGAGAACTTCCCAAACAACAAGAACCACAACTGCCCAGGAACCCGAGAGAACACCCAACTTTTTGAATCCAAAATTACTTATTACAAGACAGATCACTGTTGAATTAGTATAAAGCCAATGATAAATGAAAAATAATGAAGGCGGAAGGGCAAGGGGTGTATAGTGGGAAGTCAGGTAACATGCAGACACGGTATAGTGGGGAAGTCAGGTAACATGCGCAGACACGTGTCTAGTGGGGAAGTCAGGTAACACGTGTACATGGTTCATCAAATTTCTCGGCAGAAACCCACAAGGAGAGTGGAATGACAGCCGCATTACTGACACTAGAATACTCTGCAAAACTACCCACGCACAATGGGAAAACAAAGGCTTTTCATATAAAATCAAGAGTTTCCCACACTGGATTTCTTCTCTGAGCAATGGTGAAAGGAGCTCATCTGAAGGCAGGAAAGAATGGCAGACCTGGTCTGACCTCCAGGAGGATGTCTGAGGGCAGAGCCAGAGGAAGCCTTCAGCACCACCAGCTGTGGCCCCAAACCAAGTAACAACAAAACAATAAAACCTTGAGCAAAATAAACAGCAGAAAAAATGAAGTGATATGAGACAATATAAAAGAGAATAAAGAAAAGCCTCCAGGAGAACAGGAGATTCTCTTTAGAACTAGCTGACACAGGCGGGTGTGCCGGCAGCCTGGTGGAGGAAGCGGACACTGGAGCGGTGAACGCGCGTGGGAACAGTGCCTGCACGACAATTACAGCAGTACTGTAGGTTCTGGAACCTCAATAAAAATGAGAAACGAAGGAGGGACGATGTGGAGTCAGTGACCACAAGTCCATACACCATTTTAAACTATTTTAGATATATTACGATTGATACAATCCTCAGGGCTACAACAAAATAAAAATCTGCAATAGAAACATTCATAAGGAAACAAATGAGGAAGCTGACTGAATCACAAGGGAAAACGATTCAAATGAAGAAACAAACGGGGGTGGGGAGGCCAGCAACATCAGACAACAAGAAAAGAAACAGTGACAGCAAGCCCCATACTAATAATCATCCTTTGTGTGAACTGTCTGTTTAGCGATCGGAAGAGAGCAGAGAGCGATATGATGGATTAAAAAGCATCCTCCGGGACAAAGACAGTCTACGGCTTGTTAAGGCCTTTCACACAGCCAACAGTGTTTCCGTCCCCAGCACCGCATAATCTCCCAAGCACCACCGGGTCTGGTACAAAAGAAAAAAAAATAGCATGACTCATCTGTAACTACTTAAAAGAGTCTTAACAGCAGACGTGAACACAAGACAGTCTTATTTTAACGGCTCTGAAAGGCTCCAAACCAACAATGCAGAGAAATGGGGAAGAGCTACTATTCCTGGTCATAAAGTACCTGGAGTCAAAAAGGGAGTGACAAACGTGGATCCTATATCATGAGTTACTAAAAGAAACACATTGACAGCATCCAAATATATAGAACAATTGAAGGAATACCAAAAACACCTGACAGCAATACAAGCAAAGTAGATTACCTGGGAGCAGAGTGAAAGTATAGCGTGTAGGGCAGTCTACGGGTCAATCCCTGCATTTCATATGATCCCCAGGCACTACCAGGAGTAATTCTAGAGTGAGGTACAAACCCTGAACACTGTTAAGTGTGACCACGCCCTCCCTCTCAAAAAAAATTTTTTTAATGAATGTTTTATTGTTCCGTTGTTGTTACTTGGTTTGGGCGCGCGCCATGGTGCTCAGGGCTTACTTCTGACTCTGCCCTCAGACATCACTCGTGGAGTTCAAACCAGGTAGGTTATATCAAACTAATGCTAAGCAGATAATCTAGATAAGAAATTAACAAGGAAATAGTATTGAAACAAGTAACTGACAAGTAAGGAAATGTGAATCAACAGCACAAAGATGCATCTTCTCATGCCATGGAAAATAACATGTATCAGAGACTGACCACAGTTTTGGGGAGGGTGTGGAGAAAAAGTTAATCTGTACACTGTTCAGGTGAATGTAAATTGGTAAGCCTCCATGGCAACAGTTACTTATCACTTGACATCCCATGATTCATCGATTTGCTCGAGCCAGCACCCGTAACATTTCCATTTGACCCCATCACATGCCAGTGTACATCTGGTTGCTTCAGGAATACGAAGAGCTTCAAACCATTCCTTCAGGGCCTTGATGAAGAAGTCTGACCATCTTGTAGGTGGGCGGCCATGTGATCTTTTGACGTCCCATGGGATCCAGTAGGTAACAGCTCTAGTTCAGCAGTTGTCTCCAAATCGCATTACATGTCCAGCCCATCTGATTTTCGATGCCTTGGCAAACGAGACAGCATCCCTGATTCTGGAATAGCGACAGAGGTCATAACTCCGATTCCTTCTCTCACTTGAGTGAGGCATGATATTCCAAAGCATAGATAGCTCTTTTGATTCCTCCTTGGGAGACCTGAATAGCATTCTCATCCTGCTTTTGTAGGGCCCAGGTCTCTGAGGCGTATGTTAATGCAGGGAGAACGGTGGAGTCAAAGAGATGTGCCCAGAGCCGGAGGTTCTTTGTCCTTTTAGCTATTTCTCCGATGCCTTTGAAGGCATTCCATGCCGCTCTCTTCCTCCTGCGCAGCTCAGGTTTTAGGTCGTTCATCATGTTGACTTCTCGACCTAGGTACATATAACTGCTGCATTCAGAGATGTTTGTTCCATTGAGAGTGAATGGGGCCTCTGGAACTAGTTCATTTTCCATGAACATAGTTTTGCTGAGATTCAGCTGTACACCTATCTTTCCACATTCTCAGTCGAAGTCAGGCAGCATTTGTGCTGCTTGGCTAATGTTTGGTGTTATTAGAACAATGTCATCAGCGAAGTGGAGGTGGTGTAGTTGCCGACCATCTATCTTCACTCCCATTCCTTCCCATTCTAATCGTCGCATGATTTTCTCGAGGGTGGTACTGAAGAGTTTTGGTGAAATTGTATCACCCTGACGAACCCCTCTTTTGGGGTATTGATGAGTACAGTATTGATGAGTACTGAGGGCAGATTCTTCAGGTGTTTGGCAACAGTATCAATTCAAATAGCATAAAATTACTATAACTCATAATGATATAAAAGATATTGTTATAATATTATATATTGTTATAATATTAATATATTATTTGAATCAGTATCAAATTAAACTAATGTGAAAGGCTTTTTTTTTTTTTTGGGTCACCAAAAAACAATGCTCAGGGGTTACTCCTGGCTCTGCACTCAGGAATTACTCCTAGCGGTGCTCAGGAGACCATATGGGAGTCTGGGATCGAACCCGGTCAGCTATGTGAAAGGGCAAGCACTTTACCCACTGGGCTATCGCTCGGTCCCTGAAAGCTAGTTGTATCTCCACATTCATAGCTGTATTGTTCACTATAGTCAAAATATGTAATTAACCTAAACACCTCACACCGATCTGCCCATCTGGCTGAAGAGACATCAAATGTGACCCCAGTTTACCACTTGGGAGATGCCAACCGCTCCCCCTCCCCACAAAAAAAGTGAAAGACAAGGTCTTCCCCTCATACATGGAATATAAAGCAAACATACTGGAAAAAAGATTAACTCCAAAACTAAATCAGTGAAAAATGTAAATTATTAGAGAGAAAGGGGGAGTTTTGGAGAACTAACAGCAGGGTCCTTTGGAGGCGTGTAGGATATAAATCAGAAGGAAAAGCTTAGGCTCCTGAAATCCTAGAGATTTCTTAATTAACAATAAATCATATTACATAAACCTAAAAAGAAAAAGGCGTAAGCCCAAAAATATGAATGTCTAATAAGATGAAAATTACTGAGTAAAAACGTTCAGTTACATAACTCCTGTCAATATATTAAAACTCTTAAGAATATCAAATTCACTGTATCACTGTCTTCCCCGTTCATCTTCAATTTGCTCGAGTGGGTACCAGTAACATCTCCATGTGACCTGTCTCATGCAAGTAGAGCCCAAGGGCACCTGCTTGCTCCAGGAACATAAAGAGCCTCAAACCACTCCATCAGGTCAGGGAATGAGGTCTATAATTGTTTTTGGTATTTGGCATATCAAATACGACACGGGTAGCTTGCCAGGCTCTGTCGTGAGGGCAGCATACTCTTGTAGTCATCTCTAAATCCAGCATTTATTGATGAACCATGCAGCCACAAGTGGCCCCGCAGGTCAGTTTGTGATAGGCTGGTCTGCTGTGTGGAGTTCTAACAAGAGGGAAGTCCGGATGTGGAAAATGGAGGCCCTCATGGAGTGGGGGTCGTCTGCTTGTTGCGAGGCTCTGCTGGGGTGGCGGGCTAGAACTAGAACCCCGCCATCCTTTCCGGGTGCCTCATGAGTGGCTGGGCACAGGGAGAGCCAATAGCAGCTCTGCCCCATGTCTGTGAGTCTCTTAAATATACTACTACAGTCCACCAATCAGTAAACATGAACTTTTCGGAACCGAGGGAAGAAAATAAAAGATCATGAAAATTAAGGGAAAAAAAAGATCATGAAAATTAATCAGACTCTCTAACCACTCTTCCAAACTCCCATAAGTTTTCATTTTATCACATGATATAACTGAGAACAGCAAAGTTTAATTCAAGCCTATTCAGTCAGATTCCCAACTCTGCCAATAATTTTACAGATTTTACTCATTTACTTGCTGTTGATCTACCATCTCCCAAATATTAATCTAGCTTTACCTCAAGACTAACTACAGAATTCCAAATCACTCTTTGAAATAATATCAGGTATGACTCAGATCACAAATGTCCACTCCTATAATGACATGTGCAGAATAAATGAGTAGGAACTGAAAGGGAAAATAAACATTAAGCTGAAAGGCACCACCAAATGAAACGGTACTCCAGCTCTCAACTCTTACCAAAGCAAAATCTCAAAACAAAAGACACCACACAGACACTGCCTATATAACCTTTTGTTCCTACTATAATTGCCAAAACAGAATGCTTTATTTTGGGAACTGTACCAACAATCCTTAAACTAATTATCTCTTATTATAATATTTAACTTTATATTAGAAGGGAAGGATTCATAAGAAAACAGTCATGCCCGTGCAGACCAAGAGGCAAGAAGTGGCAAGAGTCAGTAACAGGGTTTTCCTGTCTAGAACATAAGCCTGGATCGCTTATTAATGGTTCAAACTATGCATGTCACATAATTCCTTTAAGGTAGTTTGTTTTGTTTTGGGTTTTTTTTTTCTTTTTGGGTCACACCCGGCTATGCTCAGGAGTTACTCCTGACTCTGCACTCAGGAATTACTCCTGGTGGTGCTTGGGGACCATATGGGATGCCAGGGATCAAACCCGGGTTGGCGGAGTGTAAGGAAAAGAATATCAAATTACATTTTTAAAATGGTAATTCATTTCAATGACAGATTGCTAAAAACCCCAATGTTATTTCAAACTAAAATACCTGTAACGATTTTTTCTAATGGTTAAAAATACAAAAATTTTGTATTTCAACTTTTATACTTATAAATTTTAATTTTTATAAACTTGTGAGCTTATAAATCTCTAAGGTAGGGCTTTAAAGTTTTTCTACTCGTGTAAACCGTTTTCATCCAAGAAAAGTTTTAGGCAACATTAGGTATATACGTAATATCAAGTATACAAATCCAACACTGATCATAAATCATAGACATTTATTTTAAAGCAAATTTTTTTCAAAGTTACATGACCCCACCGTTTAAGAAACGAGGTTCTGGGGAAAGGGTAGAAGATGATAATTGTGGGTGCTTGCTTTTCCCATGCCCAAGGCCAGGAGCGATTTCTAAGCACAGAGGCAGGAGTAAGCTTGAGCACTGCCAAGTGTAACCCCAAACCAAAACAAAAACAAAGAAATAAAGCTCCAGAGCTTCAATTATACTTTAAGGATTAACAAATCGACTATTCTCCACTAGAAACTTCTGAAAATTCAGATATATAACAACTGAATCCTTTCTAAGATGCAATTTTTTTTCATAAAACTTTTTTAATTCGTAATTATGTAACATCACATCTTTTTTTCTTGCTATTGTTTTGGGGCACCTTATGCAGGTGATCAGGGCGTAATTCTACTTCTGCACCCAAGGATCACTCCGGTAGTGTTCGGAGGGACACCACGGGACAGGATGCTAGGGACTACGCCCAGGATGGACGTGGTGCAAGCTAATGCCCTACCTCTTGCTGGACTGCCGCTGCTTGCTCAACTCTCCACAGGCCCGAAGTTCACTTCTGAAACCAGTCTTCATGATGGAGCGCCAGTCTCTGCTCTGAGGAGGTATCTCATTGCTGTTTTGATTTGCACTTACAGACTAAGGATGTGGAGTATTTCTGCATATGCCTTTTGGCCATCTGTATTTCTTCTTTGAAGAAGTTCCTATTCATCTGTTCCCATTTTTTGATAGGGAGGTGTTGGAGGACAGGTTTAGCTATTCTGGGAGCTTTGTTGTTTTGCCCACTCCCAGCCTAATCTAGTTAAGTCAAGGTTCATTCTAATGATACCTCTCTTCTATGTAAACACTGCTAGAGGGTGTGGCAGTTACAGAAGTCACCTTGGATTGAATAACTTCTGACTCTATACATCTACTAAGACTTCTATGTTTTCTAGATTGGGCACAGCTCTCTCTTTATACCCACTGCACCCAATGTGGGACAGTTAGAATTACCCGGGCCCCCCCCGTTGCGAGTAGGGCGAGGGAGGAGGAGGGTCAGAGGATCGTACTAGGTTTAAAAGACCCTTTCAGTACACGAGAACAAGATATACGAAATGGAGATAATATAAGGATATGGTACCATCTAGATTACATGAAGCTCATGAAGTTAAGATGTATTACTTTATATCAGCCCTCTCTCTCTCCCAGTGTTTTATATAAGAAGAGATAATCTCCTTAGTCCTTGGCATAACCTTTGTTTATACCTGCAATAGGGTGTGGCACTACACTCTGTTTAGGGTTCTTTGTTGACATGACCCTCCTGGTTGGATTACTTTGGTGTATATAAGGGGCTGACCTGAGGCCCCTTCACCTTTTGCCTTTTTGGTTCCTCAGCCTTCAGCTTTTGGCTCCTGCGGCTTTTGGCTTTTGGCCTTTTGCTCTTTGGCCTTTTGCTCCTTCTGGGTAGGACTCAGCTCGGGTGAGATCCTCCTCTCTTTGGTGGGAGACTTAGGCTCTTTTGTATGGTCTAAGTTCGGACCAGAACTAAAGTTTGTTCATTATATTGGATTGCTGTGGAGGGAGCTTTTGTATTATTAAAAGCCATTTTTGGAACTGCACTGGACTCGTGAGTTTTCATCTGTTCTCCCAGCGTCCTCGGAGGTAGAAGAGAACCTCTGTCCTGACACTGTCGGGTACCCTGGCGGCGTTCCCGACAGGGCATAAGGAATACTTAATGCAATGACGACAATAAAGGCAGCCCTAGATATAAAATCATCTGCATGGTTAACATGAAAAGAGCAGGATGGAGAACACTGCAAAAATTCTACCATCATCTGGGCCAGAGCCATAGCATTAGCCGGCACGGCATTTGTCTAGCTCAGGCCGAACCCAGGTTCAATCCTTTAGTCCCCAAGCACTGCCAGGAGCAATTCCTGAGTGCAGAGCCAGGAGTAATCCCTGAGCATTGCCAGGTGTGACCCAAAAAAAAAAAAAAAATTCTACCACCTGTTATAAAGAAAAATGCTATTGATGTATTCTTATAAATACATCAATTCTTATACATATAGCCAGCCTGAAACCGGCAAAATAATAAATTCTACATTTTTTAAAAATCTTTGGGCAGGGAGCTTACTTTTCAAGTATAAGGATTTAATTTTTAAATTTCTGAAGTTTTTACATCATAAACATGTACTGTCCATGCAGGGGCAGGAAAGCCCGGACATGTGACTTTGCATATGGTCAACCCCAGTTTGGCCCCTAAGATTCACCAGGCGATGCCCTAGAGGCACCAAGCATTTGCGCCAGGGTGGTCTGGAATTGCCTGACTTTACAAGGAATGAGCAACTGATGCAGTGCCCTGCTGCCCAGAGCCTCTGCACCTTGCCTGGAGTTGCCTCCTGCAGGCCACTTTGTAGATAAAAAGTGGCAAACAGTTTGAATCTGTGATTCTGTGTGACAGTGTATCTTAGCATGTATTCTATGTCAGCTGTTATAAACATCTTCTCTCATGCTATCACTAGCTAGATCTTACCAGTATATTTACCTGGCCACGCTGGATCTCTAAGTAATTAGACCAGAGAGAAATGCTGTTTGCCTCCAACCAAGCACGGATCACTCTCTAATCAGTCTAAAGGCTAATATACAAAACAACTGTGAAGTAAAGATGAGAATCTTGTGAAGGCTTGGAGAAATATATACCTGGCTGGTACAGGACGCACTGGTACAGATGCGGCCTTTGTATTCTGAGATACAGTTCATGTCAGATGCTCTTCCCCCATCCACATAGAGCCTGGTGGAGAACCAAGGGCGGGACCGCAGCCTTGGCTGTTAACAGTTCAACGGGACTAGGTGAGGGTGCTGGGAGAAGTGACCTGAGGGGACTGACCCTAACTGCTTTCCACTGAAGTGGGCTGGTCTGGGCTGAAAAGTTATAAAAGCTGTAGCCTGCTTTCTTCAGCACCCTTTTGCCTTTTGCCTTTTTCTTCCTTCTCTTTGCCCTCTGCCTCCTCTCTCCCTTCTCTTCCCTGTTGGGCCTTGGAATGTGGTAGCAGCCATCTTGGCCTAGGATTCTAAAACCTACGTGGTGGCGGGGCCCAGCCAGGAACTTAAAGTCTGGGGTTTTCCTGTTACTAGACTGTATACCAGAACAAGTGTGAGTAAAGCCTTTGAAACTTTGCTGGATTCTCATGTCTTTCTCCATCGCCAGCTGCGGGTCCCCTGGGGCAGAAGGGGATCCCTGACCCTGCTCACAGATTTTGTCAGGGTGCCCAGCCTACCCTATAAGCAACAATGCATTCCTGAGTTCTATAATTAACAGGAACCCCCAGACCTCCTGAGCACTTCTAGGAAACTTCTCTCCCAGACAAAAAGTAATTTTAAAACTTTAACAGCAAGGATTAAAAAACACCAATACAAGAATCAGTAATTCTAGCACAAAGGATATAATCAATAAAGTAATGGGTGTTGGAAAGTGCAATATTTTTATGTAGTGCCATTTCTATCTTATTAAAGTGTATCTTAAGTTTGCAAAGAGCTTTTGTAAAAGTTACAATTTCCAATTTCGCATCTAAGAAATATTTATCACTAACTACAACCACAAGTCAAACTAGATGTTTTCATCTGCAAGTTCTTTCTAATAATAAAGCTTTGTATTTATTTAAAATAAACAAATGTGTCTAATAAATATAGACAATATTTACATAATATTGTTATTATGTAATCTATATACTAAAATAAACATGTTTATTACGTAATAACAATAATGACAAAAAAGAACTCAGAAAAATCTTAAACCTTTTTTCTCCGGCAATTATATCACATGTGATAAAGATATTATTTTTACTCTTAGACTTATACCAGAGTCTCATAACTAATGTTGGTGTCAGTAAGAGAGATGCATTTCAGCATAGAAAAGGGAGATATATAAACCCAATTATGAGATTAAGTAAAAGCCCTATTACTCAGAATTACTAAAATAAGTACTATACTACTTTAAAACTAAGTTCAATTTAATTTTCCTAGTTATCTCTATGTGTAGGTATTAAAATTTCTACTCCAGAATTAAATGAGAAAGATCATTACCAGATATGAATTTACTTTTTCATACACACACACAAACACACATACACACACACACATAATGTGTATGTATACAAGTGAATGTATTTCTTCACTTCCAGCTCTGACAAACGAGAAGAGTTAGTGACAGTAACATACTAAGCAGTAATGAGCATTCAAGTGTGGTTTCCAAATGGCCCAGTGAAAGGAAGCTGAACTACTGAGAGAAAAGGTCAGTTCCATGTATGAAAGAGAAACTAAGATAAACCTACAGTATTATTTTAAACCAGAAAACAAACCAACAATCGTTGGCTACAAAGGGCCTATCAAACAAAATTGCATAATAGTCACTATTGAAAATATACCAATAAAAGAGAACAATGACTCAAACAATAACCACGATACGCTTGCATTTCTGAGATTCATGATTGTAAACTAACAAACGATTTTGAAATCAAATCTTGCACCCAAGAAGTAGTGTGGCAGGTAGGTCACTTGCCTTGTCCGTGGCTGACTAGGTTTTGATTCCTGGCACCATATATGGTCTTCCAAGCAGAGTCAGGAGAGATCCCTGAGTACAGGGCCAAGAGTAAGCCCTAAGCTCTATGGGGTATGGCCCAAGAACAAAAAACAAAACAAAAGAGATAAAACTAAGGCCAGAAATTGCTCTCAGCAAACTTGTCCACTACTCCTCTCCCCCATGCTAAAATGAGGTTATTCCAAGACCCCAATAAGCATTATGTTTCTGACTGAGATTCAGATGCGCAGTTTTGTACTAGCTGTAGGGCCACAAGAACAGTAAGCCAGCATCACTGTGCAGGCAGGGTGGATAAAAAGAGAATAAATTAACTTAGAAGTTCTAATAAACTTATTTAGACACAAGCAACTTAAAACTTTCAAAAAGAATCTCACTCTTCCATTCACATTAGGTTACAACGGGAACTCTTTAAGATATTTATCTGAAGACAAAGTGCTACAATTTCTCTATATTCCTGACCCAAACAAAAACACAGGGCCGAAAAGGTATTTACAAATCAAAGCCCTCCCAGCGACAACCAGCACCAGTGACTCCTTGGGAAGGCAACTGGAGGCACAACGTTGAAACACTGGGCCAGAGAGACAGGACAGAGGTGGGCACTCGCTGCCTGCCGTGCACTCGCCTCACCGGGCTCAATCCCCAGCACAAGGCTCTGGCGTGCTGCCGGGAGTGCTCCCCTGGTACAGAGCCAAGAGTCAGCTCTGAACACCGCAGGATCGCCCAAAATGCCAAAACAAACAAAGAAGAACAACGCGAGACTATATACTCTAAGAGAACTCTAATATCGTGACTTGTAAAAATACCTGCAGGTGCCAGCTGGGTGTATGCTAAGCTAGGAACGGGAACGGGAACAAAGCAGACAACAATGGCTACGAAAAGCGTTATCAGGGAGGGCTGTATCTCAACTTCTTCACCATTCATTTTGCAATGGGACTTTGTGCCAGCTAAGAAAAAGGACATGGGAAAAGGAGAGGATCTTGCATGTTGCTATCTGGTGGTATACGGAAAGAAAGAATTCCCTCGTCTCAGGACAATACAATCTGATAATCAACATGGCACTGAATATGTAGTCTAGTTATGTCTACATAGAAAATGTCATAAAATTATACAAGTCTAATTATACAAATGTTACATAAAAGTCACCTGTGTCAGGAAATTCTTACGGCCACAGTCCACTTCATATGTTTTAATATCAGATAGTGTCTATCAATAACAGAAAAGTCACTCTCATATATGGTACACATAGCAAGATAGCAACACAGGTCGAAAGGCGATATAACAGTAGACTGATACACATGATTGTGTGTAGAAAGAAAGGAACAAATGGGGCTGGAAGGAGGGGCCCCCATGTTGGAGTCCTTGGGAGAGGGAAGTGAGTACACTGGTTATGGGTGTAGTGTTGGAATCAAGGTTGGCAGTATTGTAAAACACAAATCTCAATTAAAATGTTTTTAAAGATTCAATTAAAAATCATTTATATTAAAACCTTAAAGTAGTACTTATAAGACAGTAAGGAGTCTTCAATAAAGTAGATTAGTTATAATACTTACTGCTTCAGCTTCTGCTCTTGTCTTGAATGTAATGACTGCATGAAGTGAAGAGTCATCAATCTGACAATCTTCAATTTCACCATATTGCTTTAAATTAAAAAAAAAAGTATTTCCTCCAAATAAATATTTTGAAACAACCAAAATCCTAATGGCTTTTAAGTATCAAAATACCAATAAACATAGTCTACAATACATAATTCCAGATAATTAAGAGAAAAGAAGGGTGAAGAATTCATTTTAGTTCCTCATGTGGAAAAATAAAGGCTGACCCTAACTGCTAATATAACTTACAATTCTAGACTTTCTTTCACCCGGCAATGCTCAGGTATTGCTCCTGACTCTACACTAAAGAATTACTCCTGGTGGTGCTCGGGGGACCATATGGGTTGCCGGGGATCGAACCTGGGTCGACTAAATGCAAGGCACATGCCCTCCCCACAGTACTATCACTCCGCCCCCAAGATAGTATTTTCTTAGGGAAAGTTACACTGTAGAATGAACTCAAAATAGAAATATGTCAAAACCTGAGCTTTCTACTGCTTTTTCATTATACTTTGATTCCAAATCATACTAAATTCTTTCTGAAGCAGAATACTGAACAGCATTAGAACATTCATGAGATTTTCATCATTCCCAACTTAAAACTTGGAGGTGGAAAAGATCCAGAAAATTTTAGGCAATTTCCCCAAGTTAATTAAATTGCTAGAATGAGAGCCCAGGTCCTTTTTTTAATTAAAAACTTTCTTTAACACTCTACTGGTGAGAAGATGGCTTAAAGGACAGCATGTTTTGGATCTGGGACCCTGCACCTCAACCCCCAGCATCGCACGGACCATGGGACACTCACAGTGTGGCCTAGAAAGAAAAAAAGGGAAAGAAAGTATTTTATATTCTAACTGCCCCTCTTCTTACTCTACTTATACACTTCACATGTTTAAAAGCTACATTTAGTTAGGCTCATTTTTCACTTGCTAAATTTTACTTTCAATATTTAGAAGATTATTTTGACAAATAGGAACCTTAATCACATAAAGTTCCAGTTCTTTATAGCTAATTATCTCTTCCTTCTTATGCTCCAAAACAAATCATAATCACAATCTCATTTAAATTATAACTACAAATCCCAATTCTTATTTAATACACACATACACACTCTACACAGAAAAATTCCTTAGGGGGAAAACGAACTCCTGATCAATCAACTCGCAGCTATCAGTTACTAGCTGAACAAAGTTTGATTTCTTCAAGCTTCATTTTCCTCATCTCTCATATGGGTATTTACTGCAGAATTGACAAAATAAATCATTATATATTTTATATTATAAATTATATAACGTACTCAGAATACCTGCTACAAAATATGAAGTGTAAATTTTAGCTACAATTTTTATTATTACTACCATTGGCTGTAGGAGACACATATATAGGAAGTATTTCGTTGATCACGATTTGTAGTAATGGTTCGTTAACAACAATGGGCTTCCCCTCAATAACCTGCCATATGTTCTTTAACACTGGGTCTCCCCCAATAAACTGCCGTATGTTCAAACCACAGGTCGATGACCAAATTTACCAATCACTTGCACAACCTTAAGATTGTCAATTTTTAAAAATATGATCACCACTACTAACTTTAAGAGTTTGAATCTCCAAATATAGACAAGAATTTCCACTTAGAGGCTATACATGTCTTTTTAAATAAAAGCTTCCTGGGGGCACAGCAACAATATGGCGGTGAGGATGTGAGTCTTGCAGGCATGGGAACCTTATCCCTGGCACTACATATGGTCCCCCATGCACTGCCAGGAATGATATCTGAGTGCAGAGCCAGGAGTTAAGTCCTGAGCACAGCTGGATGTGGCCAACAAACCAAACTACAAAAAGCCTTCTTTTCTCACCAAACACATAATTATGAACAATCTCCCTTGTTCAGAGTATGCTAGTATATTCATTGCTAGCTTCCTGAATGCTCTGTAACTATATCCAATACCTGATTGTCATCAGTTTTTCACTCTTTAAAAAAGGTTGGGGGCGGAGCGATAGTCCAGCGGGTAGGGCGTTTGCCTTGCATGCGGCTGGACCTGGGTTCAATCCCGGCATCCCATATGGCCCCCAAGCATCGCCAGGAGTGATTCTGAGTGCAAAGCCAAGAGTAACCCCTGAGCAACAACAGGTGTGACCCCCAAAAAAAAAAAAATTTAAAAAAAAGTTCGAAGTGAGGTATATGAGAAAGAAACTGGGCTAGATTATCTCCAAGCTAATTCTAGTTTTGATTCTTTTTTCTCCCTTTAAGGCTACCAATAGCAGAAATTTACAGATTCCTCACCCTAAACGATCATTTTATTTTCCAATACACGACTTCTTTAAATTACTTAAATATATGTATTCCTCGTTTCCTCACAGTAGTTCTGTTTATAGCTTAATGTTAACAGTCTACAATATGCTGATCTCCCAAGTCCCACAAGGAGTGAGCCCCGAGTGCAGAGCCAGAAACAAGCCCGGCACTCCCAGATATGGTCTCAAAAAAATTTTTTTTTCCTCTACTGTTCTTGTTCTAAAATTGCTTGTGTAAATGAAGCATCTCTAATCTGTTTAAGGATTTATAGTTTTAAACAAACTTAACTTGATTATAAATTATGCTTGTAGTTTAACTTGTCCTTGTTAAATCAATGTATGTAAAATCCTCCAGGATAAATAGGTTACTTCTTTCATATTTCAATTACTATAATTTTGAGGGCAAGATCAGTGCTTAATAGCAAAATCTTGGGATATCATTAAGAATCACAAAATTTAGTGGGAAGGTCTTCTGGCAGGTATAATTCTCATTCCCTTTCTAAATGAGTCCATAGATGCCAGGAAGGACAAGTTAAATAATAAATTAGTAGGGATTGCAATTCCATTCTTTCTGATACATCAGTGCATCATCACTGAACTGATTCCCTACAAGATCATATGCCAAAATTGCTCATTTCCATTCTAAGTCAGAGAATACAACATCAACAACAAAAATTCCATCTCGGTGTGTGAAATCCTCAGTTCAATCCCTGGCACCACACACAGAAAAATAATAATAATCTCTATTTTACAAAATATCTGGAGGGCTTGTGTGATATGTTTCTATTTTCCTTAAAAGTTAAGGGAAGGGAGATGACTCGAGCCGAGTTCCTGCTTTGTACATGCCAATCCTTGAGACCATTTCTGAGACTGCTTGGCCTCCCAAGCACCGGATGTGGCCTGCTATCTCCTAGCACCACCAGGCCCACGCCGCACGGCATCACCAGACAGAGCACTGACCACTGCCAAGGGTCAATGGGGTAGCCCTTAGATAGCTGAACACCATTTGGGAGGGAGACCCTCTACCCTGGGGGCAACATTAAATGCAACTAAACTATAGGATTTCACTCAGTTCACAATGTCCATGGGCCTACATTAATAGGAACATTTCTCTCAGTATTTAAACATAAAACCCTTACAGGTTAAAGAAAAAAATAATTAGCAAAACTTTACTGTCTATATAATCACACCCTTTAATCAGATTAACGGGTTTAAGTTACTCATTTCATAATTATAAGTTATGTCATTTTCATAATTTCCTTTTAATTCTATCCATTCTTCCCAACAACGGTTATCAGTATTTGTTTTGTTGGGCAGTAAGAAAAGTACCATAAAATGAGGAAGAAGATCTTCTCTATCACTCTCCGTAAAGGCAGAGATCTCCAGAGCCCGGGACGGTGATCCACCACAGCATGGCCAGGCACACTCCGCCCTCGACCTCTCCCCCTGCCTCGGCCATGAGCTGCACCACGACCTCTTGAATGAATTCCTCTACCCCGACCTGATGAAAGAATCCCCCGCTTTGCAGCCTAGAAGAGATTACACAGATTAAAAATCATCAGTAGTAATATAAATCAGTTGCACATTTGGACAGATGAATCAAGTTTTTATACAATTTGACATCATATTTAAGTAACTCTCAAAGAAAAAGGATCTCATAAATTTAAGTTGGTTTTTAGTTTTTAAGAAGTCAAAGGTACATAACAAATTTAGAAAACTAATGCTGATTGAGGCAATGAGTTTGTTATTAAACATGACTTATTCTTGTGTTTCCTAAGGCATTACAAAAAAAAACCATAGGCACCTGTGCCTCTGCGTGTCACTGGGAATAGTCTCCCACAGCCCGCCCCAGAACAGGAAAAAACAAAAAGCAAAAGAAAACTCAGGAAAAAAAAAAATAAACCTAAATGATGGGATCTGTCCATTTCACAGTATTTGAAGATCTATGGTAAGAGTAGCATTCCATTTAGATAACAGACAATAAATCCTTAGTTTGCTTTTTAAAAAATAACTGGGAAAATAATTACTGTCAACAAGCCAACCCTTTGGAAATAAACATTCTTCTAAGGTTCAATGAGAGGAATAATCTCCAGGTTTTTTTTAAATGTGGCATCAAATAACAAAAGTAGACAAGTATCAACTACATCTACATTACTTCTCTGTATTTCAAAGTAATTCTTTCCATTAAATATCTGTCAAATGTTAAAATTTCTTATACACAGGGATCAACTTCTCTAGGTTTTTTTCCTTTCCCTTAAATAATCATGCAACTAAAACAAAGCTCTGTTTATTATAAACACCACAGCACCATCTACAGGCAAAATTTAAGTAAGCATGTCCTTCAATAGAGTTCTATCTCCAGAAGTCCAATTCTTCTAACAATCCTACATAATGTGCATATAAATGCACAGAACACCTCCATCACAATATAAGGGAAGCCTTTATTTTATTTTTTTTTAATATAAGGAAAGCCTTGAGTAGATTCTGGTGCCAAAAGGAGAGAGCAACATAAAAAAAGAAAGGCCCAGAGAAAAAATGTAGGTAGACGCTTGCCTTACACACAGCTGACTTGGGTTTGATCACTGGCACCAGTCTTCTGAGCCCTCCAGGGCTGATCCCTGAGCACAGAGCCAGGAATAAATCCTGAGCACTGCTAGTGAGGCCCCAAACCAAAAACAAACAAGCAAGCAAATAAATAAGCAAGAAAAAGAGCAGCGGTGACTAAAGTAGAGGTACAGGTAGAACCGTTACACTGCAACAAGCAAAGCCCTATTGTTAATTATACCACCGCGAGATACAGAACTCCAGAGCTGTTCATGACTGGGCTTTAGTCATACAGTGCTGCAGCACCCATCCCTGCGCCAGTGCCCGTCCCCTGATCCCGCCCTCCCCAGCCCCCCCAGCCTGCCTCTATGGCAGGCACTTTGCCTCTTCTCTCTCAGCTAAAAGCTATTTCTAATCAACTAAAAACATCTGTAAATCTCTCTCCTTCCTAGTACCAGCTCCCAGTATGTATCCCAGGGTAGAAAACTGCTAACCAAAAGAGGAATCCATTCTCAAATGAACCATCATAACTGGATCTGCTCCTCTTTAGCAACTAGTTATGACAAAAACATACTTCCAGCTGTAATTCTGTGTATTTTCTCCGAAGTTCAGTGACTTCTTCTCCCGCTTGCATCTTCTTATATAAATCCAGTTCTGTGTCAAGCAATTCTTTCTGCATCTAAAAAATCGTAATCAACATCTTCAGTGATAGTAATATCCTCCATTCATACAATACTCCTTACAAGGAGTTCTACACGTTCCCGTTTAATCTATAGATTATTATGTCTCCAGTCCTCACACCTCCAGTCCAAGGCACTGACCATTTCCTGTCTAATCTAGGCTTCTTAAACTTTTCCCACTAAAACCACTTTTCATTAGAGAAGTTTTTAATGTGATTCCAAGTATTTATGGAGATGAAGACAAGGCACACAAATCAAACATCTGCTGATAATAAACTTATTCTAAAGTAAGACTTTTAAAAGTTTAAGATCATCGTTTGAGAAGATAGGGCCTAAACTAATGTAGTAACATTCTAACTTGTTCCTTCCATTGACTTCCCTGTAATTTCATTTTTTATGAAATTAAGTCCAAGTAAGGTATGTATGAATTGAGAAAGGAGTAAATTTCAGGAAACAACTATAAAAGGAAAAAAAAATCAAATTATTAAAAATATGCAGCATAGGGGCTGGATCAATAGCACAGTGGAAGGGCATTTGCTGAGCACATGGCCCATCCAGATTTGATCCCCGGCATCCCATATGGTACCCAAGCACCGCCAGGAGTAATTCCTGAGAGCAGAGCCAGAAGTAATCCCTGAACACTGCCAGGTATGAACCAAAGAGCAGGAAAAAAATTTACTTTACAGCACCCATATTTGTTTGTTTTGGGGGCCACACCCAGCTCAGCAGTTAGGCCTGGGTCTGCATTCGCTCCTGGCAGCGCGTGGGGGCCATCTGAGATGTCAGGGATTGAACAGACATCAAGCGTGTGCAAGGCCCTTTTATTTCTAGTCTTTCCTTTCCTGGGACCAGAATCTACTAAAGGCTTTTCATGTATTGTTATGTTTTTGTGCATTTTCATTTTCATTGCATGCTTTTATGCAGCCAAGAATATACAGACACTAAGAGGAGGAGGGACAAGATGTCAGGGATCAAGGCAGACATCACGGTCTTCAACATATCCTCTCTCTTTATGGAGCGGAGAGGTTCGAAGTGACGCTTGGGAAGCCCAGGTTCGGGTCTTGGCTACGGTGCTGCTCAATGCACTCAGTTCACAGGCCCTCCTGGTCTCAGGTCATACCAAGCAGTGCCCAGGGTCCTCCAGGTCTGTCGCTGGTGATGCTCAGAGGAACCACGGGTGTCAGAGACTGAACCGCAGCTGGCAGCAGGTAAGGCATTTACTAACTCTAGGTGCTGTGAAAACTTCCTGGTACAGTTTAGCTTTTTAGTCCGTTACAGTTTTACTCATTTAAAAAATAAAATTAGGGCCAGGGACACAGTTCAATAGTGTTCATACTCCAGTTCATACTGGAGCATATGTCTCATATACTTTGTGCTTTGGAAATAATACTATGTAGTGAAATATACTGTGAGGTTGTGAAGAATGCAAATAAATCCTGAATTGTACAGATTCTTAGCTAGAGGAAATACTAAAGCAGTGACTAGAACTATTTGGGATGGATTACGGTACTGCAAATGAACCAACTAGACCAGTATCTGTAAAAGCCACACTGTCATTATGGGAAGAAAGATAAAACACGAGCTCCGTAGAGACACTGTAATAGACAAAATAGTGCGTAATTACTGCCTTACATGTTGCCAGCCCAAGTTCTATCCCCAGAATTCCATATGGTCCCCTGTACACTTTTAAGAGTGCTCCCTATCCGTCAGATGGAGTCGGGTCGGCCATTCCCCCTCCATTTTGTTGAGCCTGGTGGCCCCGCCCAGGAGCTGCCCTGGGGCCATCAGCCATAGCATGAAGAGCCTCACAAGCGGCTGGGGAGGCTGGAACTCGGCTCGCCCGGGCCCAGCTGACTATGGGGCCCCCAGGAGGGCAGATGGGTTTTGGGAGTGGGCCCATCACCTCTGGGGGGTCCCGAAGCAGCCGGATGAGACTCGCCCATCACACTAGCCACCATTTTCGCTGTCCGGATGCTGCCTCACGACCAGATTAACAGAGCAAAACCAGTTTGAGTGGCGCGCGGTCCATTAAAATAGTGGAAACAGTAATGTCTTTTAATGCACTGCATTCTGCGAAGAGCAGGAAAGTTTGGTGGGAGGGAGAGATAAAGAGGAGAGAAATGACATACAGAACCTGCCAAGTAGTTGAGGTGTGGGAGGGGGAGGGAGGTGGGGACATTGGTGATGGGAGATGGGTTTGGGTGGAGGGATGGGTGTTGGAACACTGTAGAACCAAAACTCTACATGAGCATCTTTCAATTGTATGTCTAAAATGGTGTAATAATATTGGGGGGTGGGGAATAATAAAATAAAATTAAATTAAAAAAAAGAGTGCTCCCTGAGCTTAGAGCCCAGACACAGCGAGGTATGGCCCAAAAAGCAAAAAGAGGAAAAAGGGAAAAGCCTTATGGTGTTGGATCGGAATCAGAACTATCAGTATAACTCATGATGATCTGTACATATACATACTAAGTATAAATTCTGTGCGTTTTTAAAAATCTAAAAGCTATCTGAAATTATCTTGTTCACTTATTTCTATCTTATGGGTTGATAACATACGAGAATTTTCCCCCTTTCATCGCTTCTTGGCCATTTTGCTAAGATCAAGTGCAGTCAATTAATGTACTCTGTACGGTGCTTCTGGAATGTTGACTCTCTGTCATTGCCCTTTCTCTTCCAACTACTCAAAAAAAAAAATCTCAAACTCTTCAAGCACTAAAATACAAACATCACAAGCTACTTGTTCATGATTACTGTTATCTATCCTAATTACTTAACTTTCCAAATGTAATCCAACAGACGGAAATTAGTAGCTTACTTATATGTACTTATTAATGAAGAGGAAGGTGCCCTAAAGGGAAACTACATCCTAAGTAATGCAGTGTTTCCATATTTCTTAAAAACCAGTAAAATGAGTAACAACACAAATGAAAATACCTGAGTCTTAGTTTTTATACTTTTAGGAAGACAGCGTCCAGGAGAAGCAGCTTTGACCTCGTCTTTCAACTTGGTAATATTTTTTGTCAAAACCTCTAAAGTTTTCATTATCTCAGCTTTATCTTCAGACTTCATTGCTTTGTTTTTCTCAAGTTTTGAAATTAACATCTGCCAATAACAAAGATATTTATTCCTATTTCTAACAAAACGATGTAAACAAACAAAAATAAATCACTACTTTCACTTTGTGTACTCATGACAAGGCTTATAACCACTGTTATAATAATAACTCTTACTCTGCTGATACCATCTATCTCGATTCAAGTCAACTTGCTTCATTTAGAGCACACTAAGGTCTCTGACTAGTTCAGAGTCTACATTTACAATAAATTCAATTCAATCCATGAAAAGTCAAGTAATATCAACAATTTTACTTTCTGATCCATTTACTGATATCTTTAAGTATTCCCACTGCAAATATAGTCTACAACCAGAATATTTATTCACACTCACTGAGCGTCACTGGGTGTGAACCAAAAGAAAAAAAGAGAAATTTTATTTTCTTCTATACTTTCAATAATTTTAATTATCATAACCTTATTACTATACTTAATCAAGACCTAACACTACTGAAACATCAGAGTATTACTTGAGCACTATTAAAATACTGCAGGGCGTAAATTTTTCATTCTCTAGTAGTCACACATTAAAAAGGCAGAAAACAGTAAATTTAAGTTTATAACATAAAAAACAAATAAATGTTGTAATATTTAACCTAATATTCCCCCATGTCACATTTCAGCAAGAACTAAGACGATGCACTCCCTTTTTCTTCATATGAAGGCTCAGAAAGAGAACGCCTATCTTACTGTATATATTACTGTGTAACATGATATACAAAAATATGCGAATGAGATGAGTCCTCCACAAGAGGATGTGGCTAACAGTTACAGTAATGACAAAATAGGACTATATGATCCTAAGTCAATCTGGCGAACACTCTGCGGAGGATGTGGTGTTGGAACACTGTACACACAGTATTGTAAATCACAGTACTTCAAAAAAAAATAAAGTAAAATAAAGCCATAAAGCCATAACTTAACACTAAAAATGGATTCCATTTCACGCTCTGCAGAACAAACTACTGTGGAGCAACGAGCTGAGGACGTGCTTCTCTACAGGTTACAATCATGTTCCATTGACACCGCTCCAATCCCAAGTAACTAAGGTATGCGCTTCATCTCTGGTACTATCTACTGATAAATGCATTATCGATAAATACTTGTTTTACCATTATGAATTCCACTGACATATATTTCTGAGATCTATTTTCATGATGGATGCTAAATTGAAAAATAATTCAAGGTTCTATCAGCATGTATTTTGCCAAATCTAATATTTTACCTTCTGTGTTTCTATGTGCTTTTCTAAAATTTCTTGTTTCCTTTTCCTTACATCTTGCTGAAGTTTCAGTGCCTCCTAGAGAAAGGAATCGAAATGTCAGTACTGCGTTTCTGTTCCTTTATACAGCACGTATATGAAGCCCGGGGAGAAGGCGGGGCGGGGCACAGGCCCCGCAAGCGCGGATCGGGCTCAGTCCCTGACTTCGCGGCCCCCTCACGTCTCCCTGGGGACAGCGCAGCACAGGACAAGTCACACAACAGAGGTCCCGTTTGCTTGTGATGCTCCCCAGGACTCTCACGCTGAGCTGCAGTGCACCAAAGACCTGTACACCTGCTGTGGGCCAGGGACCCCAAGGAGCATGGCAGATGGGATGAGCCTCAGGCAGGGAGAGCCGACAACTTTATGGACTTCATTTCTGCAGCAATCTGCCATCAATTATCCCGATGTCTCAGTTACTAAGACACCTTTCGCTTGTAATCTGTGAAGAGCACTGAAAATTACCCTCCAAAAGTTCTGAGCATATATTTGAGCACACAAAGTGGACTCACCTGCTCCCCACAAATATTTGAGCATACAAAGTGGACCCACCTGCTTTTTTTTCTGTGCTTCATTATTATCAACTGCAGAGGTGGAAACAAGCAAGGTCTTCTGGGCGGCCTTCAGAGCAGCTGGATTATACACTGTTTTGGTTAGGCCAGTAGATGTAGACAACACCTACCAATACAAATTCAATCTCTTAAAATATTTATCAAGCATTCACAACGTCCTAAATCCTGTTTTCAACAAAGCTTAGAAATGAACTCAATGTTTCATACACATGTACCAACTAAATCACATTTATAACTTTCAAAGATATGAATAAACTATAAAATGAAAAATTTTAATTTTCACCATATACCTACAGAAAAAAAACAAAATATACAAAATGTGTCATTACTCTGCGAGTACGGTCCTACTGAAGCAGTAACTGTGCACAGAATACAGCAAAGGACAAAACCAGATGCTGTCACTCGATGTTTAATATTACCATTTTCAATTCGCAGTTCTCAAATTCATCATATTGCTTCCTTCTCGCTTCCTCTACTTGCATGGCTCCTTCGCCCTGAAATACTCCATGAAGACCTTACAAACCGTAATCATTTCTTTCTTCTACACAGGTCCTTCTATAAAAATTTGTCCCTTTAGTTACTTTATTAATTAAAAAGACCTGATAATATGGTGATTTATGTATCTCTTTCTTATCCATACAATAAAGATCTTGAAACAGAAAACAAACCTTTTTTCCTCATTGAGCATCTTCTAGTAACTACCCATTGAACTGAGACCCTAAAGTTTGGGTCCTCTGGGAAGCCTGAGTCTTCTTATCTATAAAATAATTCAACTTGGTTGATGGGATGTGATGTCCTTACAATCCCAATAATTCAATTGGATGGTAGAGGACCTGATGCACTGCTCTAAATTCAGTGCCTTCAGCATGTCACTGGACAGTCAATACTTGACAATTTTGCACTAATGTGTCTGAAGTGATGGGAACTTAAAATGAAATGATGAGAAATAAAAGGGACAACTTTTCTGATGTCAACCCAAATCAACACTGTTGAGGTAGGGTTGGACAAGCATGCAGCAGAATGCCTGCCTTTTATAAGTGGGGCCTGCTTTGATCCCTGATCTATAACCATCCCACTGCACTTAACTACGCACACGTCAACCCCGTAAGAACAGAAAGGGGCTGGGGCAATAGCATAGTGGGTAGGGCATTTGCCTTGCACGTGGCCAACCCAACTTGGATCCCTGGCACCCCATATAGTAGTATGCTGCTACTTCCCAGAACACTTCCCAATTAGACTAGCTAGATCATAAAGCACAACTATTATCTAAAAAATCAAGGTTCTTGGACCTGGGAAGAGAGCTCAAAGTGAGAGACAGAAGGTATGCTCCGCATGCAGAGGTCCAGAATCAATCCCTGGCAACACATGGCCAGTGAGCACCAAGCCGGAATAAGTCCTAAGCACCAGAGCAGTGGCAAAACGCACAAACTACAGGCAGGCACACGTTACTTGATCTGTATCATCATTTTTCTTAGCTTATTAAATAGCTGCATTCAGTAAGTATGAAATGAACAGACTTTTTAGTTCAACTTCAATCAGCATTCACTGTCATTCTAGAGAATCATTTCTTCCCAGTGATCTTACATGCCATACAATACTAAACCTCAAGATTATCCAAGGAAAACATGGGGGCTGAGCAAATGGCTCCAAGGGCCTGTGTGCACACACCCACGAGAGCCCTGCACCAAGCAACACCCTGGTGCCCCCTGCCCCTCCTGAAAAAGTAGAACAGCTTCATAAAGGGAGACATAAGATAATCTGTTGACAAATGCCAAATGAGTGCTTCATAAAATATTCTTTACGTAAGGACTGCATAAGTTTAGAAGTTGAAACCCAAAAAAGATTCCTATATTCAAAAAAATTTGAAACAATGATCATCATAATTATCTTTTCTTATTTCAAAATGTATATTATCTTAAGGTGGACAAACAGTATAAAATAAAAAATTAGTTGAAAATTCTATAAAATGCAAACTATGAAATAAGTCCTTGAGATGTAATGTACAGATGGCGACTATAATTAGTAATACTATACCATGTATTTCTAAGTTGCTAAGAGACTAGATCTTAAAATGTTCCAGTCACAAGAATAAAGAAGCTGTGGTATATGCAACTGAATAACTACTCTAGCATAAAAAAGATAAAATTGTGCTATTTTGGGGCCGAGCAATAGCACAGCGTGGAGAGCATTTGCCTTGCATGCAGCCAAGCCAGGTTCAATCCCGACATCGCATATGGTCTTCCAAGCACTGCCAGGAGTAATTCCCGAATGTAGAGGCAGGTGGAACTCCTGAGCACTGCAGGGAGTGGTCCAAAAAGGCTATTAAAAAAAGGAGAGAGAAAAAAACATATTGTGCCATTTATGACAAAAATGGTCAGGATTTGAGATTAAGATGATTTCATTCTTATGTAAAATACAGCTACATCAAACTGGCAAAAAAAAAACACACCCTAAGCTTGGGGCAAAACTTGATGATCACTGTGGTTGTTATCAGAAAATTGATGTGGGGTTGGGAAGAACAGTAAGATGGATAGAAAGGAAGGAGGAAAGAACAGGAAGAAAGATGATCCAGATGTTCAAAGAGATGCTAAATGTTCACTGAACATGATAATCTCAGGGTCTGTATGGCAAACCGTAATGCCCAAAAGGAGGGTGGGGGAGAGGGGGAGAGACTGAGAGAGCACCTGGTCCAGAGAGAGGCGGAGGTGGGGGTTTGGAAATGGGAAGGAAAACTGGGGACATTGGTGGTGGGAAATGCACACTCGTGGAGGATGGATGTTGGAACATTGCATGCCTAAAAGCCCATAATAGCTCTGTAACTATGCTTCTCACAGTGATTCAATGACATAAATAAGTTTACTCCTGACTCCCGCCGCTGAGGAGCATCATAAGCAAACTGCCGGGCTCGGACAAAGAACCTCCGGCTCCGGGCACATCTCTTTGACTCCACCATTCTCCCTGCATTAACATATGCCTCAGAGACCTGGGCCCTACGAAAGCAGGATGAGAATGCTATTCGGGTCTCCCAGAGAGGGATCGAAAGAGCTATGCTTGGAATATCACGCCTCACTCAAGTGAGAGAAGGAATCCGGAGTTCTGACCTCCGTCGCTATTCCAGAATCAGGGATGCTGTCTCGTTTGCCAAGGCATCGAAAATCAGATGGGCTGGACATGTAATGCGATTTGGAGACAACCGCTGGACTAGAGCCGTTACCGACTGGATCCCACGGGATGTCAAAAGATCACGTGGCCGCCCACCTACAAGATGGTCAGACTTCCTTGTCAAGGCCCTGAAGGAACGGTTTGAGGCTCTTCATATTCCTGAATCAACCAGATGCCATTGGGCTACACTGGCACGTGATAGGGTCCAATGGAAATGTTACTGGCGCCCGCTCAAGCAAATCGATGAATAACGGGATTCAAGTGATCAAGTGAAGTGAAGCAAACTGCACTTCAAGTATGACAGAGCATTAATGATACCAAAATTCATAGATGGGTCTCAGAGATAGCTCAGGGCTAGAGCACATGTGGTACAGAGGCCCCAGATTTATCCTTGGAAACACATACGGTCCCCCTGAGAACTGAGAGGCGCGAGTTCGGAGGGCAGAGTGGTCTTGAGCACTGCCAGTTGTGGCCTACCCCGCAAAACAATTATTTTTCAAGTTCTCATACAGAACTGTCAGATAATATAGGCCTAAATCCACAAGCTCTGGAAAAGCTCTGAAATTCAAGGCATATAAAGTATATGCAATAGCTAAGGGAAGGAAGTCCAATTAATCGTTCAAAGAATCTACAAACACAAGTGTCTACAAGAACCACGGGAACCTATTATATTAAAAACCCCCATGGCAGAGAATGTAAATGAGATGTCAAACACAGAAAACCTAGAGGGGAATGGGAAGAGAGAAGAGGAAGGATAAAACTAATGAGAAGAAAGAACACCAAACAAAGCATTAGGGACCAAGATAGGAGAAGTCTGAAAAAACAAAAAAGGCATTTTAAGTACAAGGGGGTTAGTTACGGTGCCACCTTGTATGTGGCGGGCCCCAAGTCTAGTCCTGGTTTGTGTATAGTACTGCATAGAGTAGCCCCCATAAGCACAAACCCAGGGATGTTCCCTGGGCATCGGAGGATGGCCTCGAAACAAAAGGAAATACTGACAAAAATATGTATTTTCAATGATACCAAATGCAAATTCTCTCATATTCCCTTAAAAATGAAAGTCTCTGAGAAGGGCAAGCTGGGGCGGCAGCTCCACATAAGGGAGAGCATGCTTTGCGTACTGAGGGCCTGAGTAACACATGCACCGCCCGGTACTCCGAGCACTGCTGGTGCAACACTAAGCACTAACCCCGAAGAGGTACCAGAGTACTGCTGTGTGTGATTAACCAAAAAAAAAAATTTTTTTTTAAATCATGAGGCTAATTCATTCCTAGAAGAAACCCACTTCCTGTGTCAACCAGGAACTTCCTTCTGTATAAGAGTATTGGTCAACATATTCCACTAAATTTTAGCTATTACTGTTATACACATATTTTACAGAATGTTTCATATAACTACTAAAAAAAAGGCCAATTATAACCCATATACACCAACTACAAAATAGAGCCTAATTTCAGAGGTGTTAAACAAGAAAATAAAAGGTAATTTAGAAACAATGACTGTATTTTTACAAACACTGCTCACTATTTTAATCTTAAATGAATACAAGTAAAGAGCCTGACAGCAGGGCCGGAGTGATAGACAACAGATAGGGCACTTGCCTTGTATGCGACCGACCCGGGGTTTGATCCCCGGCACCCCACATGTTCCACCAAGCCCTGCCAGGAGTGATCCATGAGTGCAGAGCACCGCTTGGTGTGACCCCAAAACAAAAACAAACAAACAAAAAAGAGCTTGAATAGCAAGAATCATCTTTATTTGCAACAGATTAAGGACAGAATTGTGATAATGAAAAGAAAATCTGTTAAAAATGAATTAAAGTTGGAGGAAAGCAACAAATCCAACAGAAAGCCGCTACAGTTCTAAGAACACAGCCCAAGCACAAGGAGCAGCCGACTCACAAACATGCCACCTCCACTTCCCCGTGGATTTCTCAAGGCGTTCTAGTTTACAAGGAAGCTTACTGCCAGGACCGTACTGCATTGATTTGTTCCAGTCATGCATGTGGTTCTTTTATTTTCTACATCTGCAATGCTGACACTGTGAGTCAATATACATCTGATTACTCCTTTCCAACCTTTATATCACTTGTTTCATTTTCTTGCTTTCCTTTACTGGGTAAACCCTAAACTACTGGGAAAAAAAGTGATTTGAATAGATATTCTTTTTCTGATAGAAGGGGGAAAGTATTTACTGTTTCACCATTATGCTAAATGTACCTGTTTTGCAGAAACCCTGTCAAAATATAAGTTTCTTTCTATTCCTTAGAGTTTTTAATGTGATTAATGAACTTCATCATAATCTTTCTTTATAAAATAAAAGTCCATCCTATCAAAAATAAGAGTCCTTCCCTCACTTCCCCATTCTGTAAATGTGGCGAATCAAACAGATTTTCAAATATTAAATCAGCCTTGCATTTCTAGAACAAATCCTACTCAGCTATGATACACTATTTTTTGCTGTTGTATGTTGTATGGTGGACACACCCAGCAGTACTGAGGGTTACTCCTGACGTGCCTGGGAGGAACAGTGAGTAAAAACATCCAGGGAGGGAACCAGGTTTGGCTGCACGCACTCAAGCACCTTAACGCATGTACTATCTACACAAGCTGCAAACATTTTCAGGTCACTGGGCATTTGTTAATACTTTGTTTGACATTTCTGAGTTCTTCACTAAAAGCATCTAATTTTCCTTTCTTAATATATACCTGTCACGTTTCATATCTAAACTATGTTAAATTCAAAATGTTAAGGTTGAGAAGTATAATCTTCTGGGGATAAGAGGTGTAGCTCAGCGTAGAACACATGTGCTGGTTTGTTTTCTTTGCTTTTTTGGGTCACACCTGGCAATGCTCAGGGGTTTCTCCTGGCTCTGCACTCAAGAATTACTCCTGGAGGCGCTGGGGACCATATGGGATGCCAGGGATCGAACCCGGGTTCGGCCGCATGCAAGGCAAATGCCCCTACCCACTGGACTATCGCTCTGGCCCCAGAACACATGTGTTGTATATGTAGTCACAGGTTCAACATACAAAACAAAACAAAAAAAAAAAAACCAAAAAAAAAGGAGCAGACAGAGAGATAATACCGCAGGTATGGTGTTTGCTTTGCAAGAAGCCAACCTGGGTTTGATTCACGGCATCCCCAAGGGTTCCCTGGGCACTGTTGGGAGTAATTCCTGAGCACAGAGCCAGGAGTAACCAAAAAGGAAAAAAAAAAAAAAAAGAACATACAAAGGGTCGCTGAGAACATTGTCTCATTTTCAGACCGTTACCTACTTGTGAACTTGCTTCAGGAGTGAGTGGGTCCCTCTTCCTGGTCGGCCTCCTAGTATGGTGGGGGCCACTTCACTGCACACACCTCTCCCATGTGACTTTCACCTTTCAGGAGTGAGTGGGGTCCCTCTTCCTGGTCGGCCTCCTAGTATGGTGGGGGCCACTTCACTGCACACACCTCTCCCCGTGACTTTCACCTTTCAGGGTGAGTGGGTCCCTCTTCCTGGTCAGCCTCCTAGTATCGTGGGGCCACTTCACTGCACACACCCTCCCACGTGACTTTCACCTTTGCCTCCTTTGAATATCTTGGGGGAACCCAAACAAGGACCACTTAGCCCCAGTTTGAGAAATGCAGAAATGATTGTGTTTCATTAGCAATAGAGCTAAGATGTGTTTTATGGATCAGGGAACGGCCAAAGGGCTAGAACGCACTCTGCATGTGGGAACCACAGGCTTGACCTGGCACGGCACGCTTCCTCAAGAACCACAGCATGTGTTTCTCCAAAAATGATCTGTTCAGCATCATACAGAACGTAAACAGTCAACTTATTGGCCGTACTCTAGAGGCATGGAATATTCCTTCAACTATACAATACACAAATTTCCTTTTCAAAATTTCATGGTACTGGGTCTCAGAGACAGGACGGCAGGTGAGGTGCTTGCACGTGATCAACCCTGGTTCGATTTCAGGCACTGCATCTAGTCCTCCAAGCACAACCAGGAATGATCCTTGGGCACAGAAACAAAAGCAAGCCCTGAAGCAATAATGTACAGCCCCAAAGCAAATGAAAACTATGAACAAAAACAAAAAATTCCATTGTATAGATATTAACAAATCATTATAGAAAGGGAAATTATCTAATGCTGCTAAGTATCATTGTATCCTTCTAAATTTGATGTGCTGAAACTGATATATGTAAGAACATTAAATATTTAATTATTTAATCAGTTTGTTGTGCTAGAAATTAAGAGTATTTTAGGGAAAATTAAACAGGATAAGCTAAAGAAATAGTAATATGGTTTGCAACGGCCAATTCCAGCTCAGTTCACGGCACTGCTTTTGGTCACCCAAGCACTACCGGAGTGCTCCTAGCACAGAATCCAGAGTCAGCCTTGAACACCACTGGGTGTGGACTAAACCTCTCTCCCAACCCTCAAAACTAACGAGCCAGGATGGTATATACAGATGTCATCTTTAGTCTTCACAAATTTTTCAACAGTGAGCAAAAGCCCTCAAACATTTCACTGGCAACTAATCAAATAATACCTATCTACTAACCACTGCAATAATATCGTAATACTTAGCAGTATTCAAATCAGTTTCAAGTTTCCTAACTTTCAGTTCTTTCACATAATTGGCCTTAGGGACTTTGCAAAAAGGAAATCGAATTCTGTATTTGTGTACTTTTTGCTGTAACAATGACAAAAAATAGTCTGTAGGTATTAATTTTGAACATTCTCCTGCCTTCTATTTTAAAATTTTTGGGGAGCTGGGGAGGTAGCCCACATGCTTAATATGCATAATTTCCTGCAAGAGGCCCAGGTGTAGTGCCCAGGCCCTGGCAGGGAGATATTTTTTATTCCGTGAGCATACAGTCAGGGGAAGGCGCAACCCTGAACAGCACTGCTTGTGACCGAAACCCCAACTCCCCGCCCCAAGAGTATTTTTGTTTCAGTAAGACAGAATGACGGCTGGGCAGAAGAACAGGGGCGAAGGCACTTGCTTTGTAGGTGGCCGGCCGGGTTAGACCCCAGCACTCCCCACGGTCCCCGGAGCACCACCAGAAGTGATTTCTGAGTTAAGAATGAGAAGTACCCCAGCTGTGCCAAAACTGACTGATGGAAACATTTTATTTTCCTAAAATTTCTTTGAACCTTCTAAAGATTCTGCAGCAAAACCATTACAGGCTTGGGGAATATAAACATGAAAAAGCAAAATAAAATACCATTTTGTAAACAAGATAACTAAAAGTTATATACCTATGTTCACTGAAAGTTTTTAATATTTACCAAGCAATTTTTTCATAAATAACTTATTACTAGTAGTGATTTGTTCATAAATTAAGTTAGTGGTGGAGGCCTAAGCAAATTTAGACAGTCAATTCCAACTCTCTACCCCTTTTATCCCAAAGCCATATAAAACAAATATAAAAACTGCAGTACAAAAATAAAGGAGTAGGGGGAAAAAGCAAAAACAATAACAGCAATGAAACACACCAGGTCAATTCTGTAAAACATCTAACTAGTATACACTCAGCTTCAGAGAGCAAGTCGACACATAACAATGCAAACAATGCCACCTGGTTCGGACTTAGCAAAACTATAAGACTGCTACGGACAACAGACCTCGTGCTACTTTTTACTCCTTAGTTATTATCAAGGAAGAAAATGCTAATCAAAGTATTTGAATATTACTAAATTTATAAGCATAAACAATGAGTTCCTAGAAAAACCTATCATGAAAAAATATGGAGTTTACATAGAAGAGGTCAGAGAGATGCGTAATCTTTTAAAGTCTGACCAGAATTCACACACACACACACACACACACACACACACACACACACACACACACACACACACACACACCATGCTCGGACTAAAGCAGAAGTACGGAATAATTAAGATATGATTAAGTATAAATCCAGCAATTTACCTGAGAAAATGCAATTCCCATAAGAAAAGAACATTAAGATGCAGGGTGGTGGCGCAGGCATGGGGAGGAGGGGAGGGATACAGCAATGTCACGGCAGGCAGGGAGCAAGGGAACTGAATGTGGCAGGGACGAAACTACAACCACAAGTCAGTAAATAACTCTATAGCATTTGACTGCACACCTTAAAAACATGGTACCACTTCCAGAGGTGAGGGATTCGTTTACATGGGAAATAATGAGTCATTTTAGGATGTTATGCCTAAATAATACTAAGATGTCCAAGGGGGAACGATATACAGAATGATACTAGATTCAAATTTCTAGAAATGCCAAAGCTCAACACACTAAATAAGGAAAATGATATCCTGAAGAACCAAGGGAGAGAGCAGCTCCTCTAACCCCCGGGATTCCAAACTGACCGAGGCAGACCATTTCCTATACAATCTTCTTAACAGGGAGAATCACACAATAGAAACAGAAGACACCAATTCCATTCCTAACACAGCAGCTCAAAATATAGGTGAACCACAAAACTAGTTTGGGGTCTAACTACCTGTAAAGGGAAGATCTAGAAGTTAGAAAAATTATCTAATCCTAAAATTTTAAGATCAAAGCAGTCATTCGTAGCTAAACAGAAAAACCATCCCATAGCTAGCTAGGCAGACCTAAACGACAAGTCCAGAAATAACTAGTCACGTGAAAACAGAAATATGTGTCAGGCTAGGCATAATAGCTATAAGCAAAAAAGCATTTTGGTAACACTTTTCCAGTCACAGAACACTTAGCATTTTATTTAACCCTAACAAAATTCTCCAAGAAAGACGATTATTACTATTACCATTTAACCAATACAGACAGGTCTGGAAGGTTAAGAGCACTACCCACAGCCATGCAGTTAGTAAAGCTAAAAGTCAAGCAGAATTCCTAATTCACGGCCTTTTCATTTAGGGTATTAACGCTTTTCCCATTAAATACACAACATCTCTATAAATAAATATAATAAAATAACATTAAGTATGAAGCACATGATAAAACAGCCAGTGACAAGTATTAAAATGCTGAAGCAAAAAAGAAAAAAAAGGTAGGCAGTATTTTTTTTCAGCAAATGGAAAGCAATAAGGCAAGGACAAGAGATACAGATAATATTAAGAAGCAAAGCTTAGAACTATGGAAAAATTAAAAAAATTAAGATGCCATCTGAAAACACGTATGAAGCCAAGACAAACACATCATGCTATTCCTCTTACCTTTTCAGTTGCTGAAACAGATGGCTTTGATACAAAACCCAACCTGTCCTTCACAGATAACTTAGTTACATTCTAAAAAAATTAAAATGGACATATTCAGTGTTTTCCCAAACATGTATAAGTTCGCTGGGATGTTGAACATTCTCATTCTACTAGCGCGTAATACTGACACTGTAAATATAAATGTTAATCACAAGAATGGGCCTTTTCTTTTTTTAAAGTTTTTTATTATACCACCGTGAGACATACAATTACAAAGGTGTTCATAATTGGTTCTTGGTAATACAGTATTCCAGCACCCATCCCTCCACCAGTGCCCCATCACCACCACCAATGTACCCCCCCCCCCCGCCCACCCCCAGGCTGCCTCAATAGCAGGTAGCCCCGTTTCCTCTCTCTCTCTCTCTCTCTCTCTCTCTCTCTCTCTGTCTCTGTCTCTGCATCTCACTCCCTCTTCTGTTACACATTGCGGCTAGCCCTGCAGCCACTTAGGGTTTATCATGGAAGTCTCTCTGTGTATAAGAAAGGGCCTTTTCGGGCCAGAGCGATAGCCCAGCGGGTAGGGCGTTTGCCTTACACGCGGCCGGCCTATGCTGGCCTGGGTTCGATCCCGGCATCCCATATGGTCCCCCGAGCACTGCCAGGAGTAACCCCTGAGCATTGCCGGGTGTGACCCAAAAAGCAAAAAAAAAAAAAAAAAGAAAAAAAGAAAGAAAAAAGAATGGGCCTTTTCAAAGAAAAGTATGTGGAAAACAAACAGCATGCACTATTACTCTATCATAAAATACTATAAAGTAAAATAAGTCTGAACTAGATCGTTGCCAAAGTTCCTTCCATGACATAGAACCATAAATTTTTAGACTTCTATCTATCTCGGTAAGAAAGTCAGAACTTTCCAAATATGATTTAATTAACTACTGTATCTGACTGATCCTCAGTCACATCTTTTGGATCAGGGAGGTAACTCAAACGGGTGAGGGAGAGTAACTCAAACAGACCGTGCAGGTGTGCTAGGGGCCTCAAGTGTGACCCCTGGCACCACATGACTCCTCAGCATCCCTAAACACTATGCAGGGTCCTAGTGACACTCACAGCACTAGGCTCAACACATCAGTGGGCCCAAGTACTTAACCCTTAACGTTGTGGGGCCCAAGTGTCAACAGGAAGGGTCCCTAAATTTCCAAGCAAAATTGGGAGCATTCTATTAAAAATTAATAAAGGGAGCTGGCAAAGCAGCACAGCAGATAGGGCAGTTGCCGTGCATGAGGTCAACCCAGATCTGACCCACTGCACCCTAATGGTCCCCCTAACCCTGCCTGGCGTGATCCTGGAGCAAAGACCCAGCAGTAAACCCGAACACTACTAGATGTGGCCCCAAAATCAAAATGATAATTGGGCCCATACAGTACAGTGAGTAGGTCTGCCTTCAGGCAGCCGAGACAGGTTCAAGTCCCAGAATGCCCAACATCACCAGCAGGGATCTCTAAACATCACCAGGGCTGCCCATACACACAAATATATATGAAAAGTTATTGAAGAGGGGACAGGGGTTAATGTACTTGCTAGCAAGTGGAGCAAAAGGCTCGAATGAGGAACGGCATATGGTTCCTCCAGCACAGCCTGGAGTGACCCCTGAGCACTAAGCTCCAAGCACCACTGAGAGTGGCCCCAAAATTAAAAAAATAAAAATTTTAACTGAGAACTATAAATAAGACTTCTTTTCTTAGACATGATTTCTTTTATACAACTGAATTTTATTTGGCAATAATCTGGGACAACAGGATTGGAATGAGTTTATTTTTTTTTCCAATAACTATTTTACCAAATTACATTTTGCCTTTTTTTAAACAAAACCTCAGCATCTTAACTCTTGAGGAGTTATCCAGAAAGAAAATACAATAAGATATCAGCTAGCACCCATAAGTTAAGAAGGACACCATATTGTAACTCACACCAGCAAATGCTGAAACATCCAGAGACAAAGGAAAGCTAACTCTCAGAGATTACAGGCATGGAATCAAGAAATTGCCACTCAAATGTGGGAGTGGGAAGGGAATGACATACGGAGAAGAGTATCTGGAATAAGGAGTAAGTGATGCAGGCTCTGAGAGAGCTGTGTAAGTAACCTGAAATAGTGTAATATGAAGCATGCTAAATCCTGATGGTTTAAATCTCTGAAAGCTTTCGGTTCACTCGACTGAATAATTATCTCTGGAACAGAAATCTAGTTGTGTAAAAAGATGATGGCACCATAAAGTTTACTGACATGTACTGGCCATCATTTTTCAGGCAGTTTTGCTGAAAAATTTCCTCCACAAAGTGAAAAAGAATTCCTTTTCATAAATAAGTATTAGAGAATTTACAATTCAAACACTAATGGAAAGCCAGGCCAAAAAATATTATGGTAATGGTTTAAAAAAAAAGTATAAATTTATTTCAAAGCTACAAAGACTACCATAATTTTGTATAAAACATAAAAAAGTAACTATAATTCAAATCACCAAAACTGATTTGCTAAGAATCTGACATGCAATAAGCTCTCAGTAACAAGACTTCACTTACCTGAGGAAGGTCTGAACTGGCGCTCTGGCCTTCTGCTGGTTCAAGAGTATTTGCCGGTACTGGACCCAACCGCTCCTTGACGGACTGTTTCACAGCAGGTAAAATGGGCTGCTGGACTAAGGGGCTGCATTACCTCAGAACAAGATTTGTTAAACACTAATTAGTTCAGAAGCATCTACGTAATTTTCATTATTTTGCTAAATTGCCCTGTAGAAATTCAAAGTGCATTTTATAATCACAATATTTTGCTCACATATATAGGGTGCTTTGCATGAACTAATTTTTATTTTATAAAAAATGAAATTAGAATCTATCCTTTATCTTCTCTCTCTAATGAAAAGAGTAAGTTGAGGAGGGAAAGCTGTTGTTTTATAACTAATTAATGTAAATTATAACTGACTGATTCACTAAGAGAAAGAAGAAAGAAAAGGAGAGGAAAAGATTTCCAAGATGAACCCATAGCCTGAGATGCTAGAATAAGAGAGCTACAATGTGCTAAATGGAATCCTATTCACCAGGGGGTTTTATACAATTTTATATGTATCTTTTCATTTTCCAAGTACAAAGTAACTTCAATGAACAGGTTAAAAGTTAAGAAACTTCTTCAGTCTGTACAGTAATGACAGAATCTTTTTTTTGACTTTTTGCTTTTTGGGTCACACCTGGCAATGCTCAGGGGTTACTTCTGGCTCTGTACTCGAGAATTATTCCTGGCGGTGCTCGGGGGACCATATGGGATGCTGGGAATAGAACCTGGGTTGACTGTGTACAAGGCAAACGCTCTACCCACTGTGCTATCGCTCCAGCCCCCAGAGAAAAAAAAATCTTAACTAAAATCTAACTGACCTCAACACTTCTATTCTAAAAAAACATCTCTAACTGACCTCATCCCTCTGCAATTAAAAGCCTCTCTCTCTTCCACCCCTCCCCCAAAAAACCCTCCATTCTTATTTCAGGGCAAGGAGGATTGGGCCACACCTAGCAGTGCTCAGGGATTATTCCTGGCTCTGCTCTCAGGGATCACTCCTCCCAGGAGTGCTGGTGGCAGAACCCGGGTTGGTCTCATGCAAGGCAAGCGCCCTACCCATAGTACTATTGCACGGGCCCCCTAGAGTTCTTTGAATCATTAATTTCAAGTAAATTTCTCTTACCTTTGGAGAAGTTTGTAACTGCTGGGTGCTTCCTTCTCTGTGCCAGTAAACCTTAATAAAGCGATTGTTCAGTACTGCCTCTGTACTAGAGATTGCTTTCTTTGCTTCCTCGTATGTTGCAAACTGAATTAGGGCACCTTCAGGATCCCCATTATATGCAACCTAAGATTGAAATATGAACAACAATGAATTTCCAAACAAATCTATACAGTAAAATTGCTTAACTGCAATACTGGTACTTCCAAGTAGAGTGTAAGTTTATACTTCTTTGTATTTAGAGTATTACCACTCTACTTATCTACATAGGATTCAAAGTAGACAAGACCCTTCTACTTTTAGGAACTGTGCACTACAGTATCACACAAATCCTTTATGTAACAGTGAAAAATAATCACTTTTTATCCCCAATACACTGAGAAATAATCATCAATGAGGGATGTAGCATCAACATACCATATCAGGGAAAGACAGTTTAGTACACTGAAAGGACTCAGCTATAACCACAAATTTGAAGAAAAGTCCAATATAACATTTTCAAAGTTTGTAGCTCAAAGACAGTGTCTGTTTTCCATGTAGAAGCGCTATCTCTGGGGCCAAGCATCACTACCCACTCCCAAAAATAAAAAATTTTTAAAATATTAATGAAATTTTTTTCTAATCTGTATTTCTCACATTTTCAAGACCGGAAGAGAACTTAAGATATTATAAAGATCTGTTGGATGGCAGGTCTAGTTAGCTCAGGATGTTTGCAATTTAACCTAATTACACTTTAATTTACATGTCCCTAAGCCAGGGTTCATACTACTGAGATCTCTCTTCTGTGTGAACACTGATGGAGGGTGTGACAGTTACAGAGTCACCTTGACTCTGAATGAGTAACTTCTGAATTACTATATATCTACTGTGACTTCTGTTATCTAGATTGGGCACAGCTCCTCTTTATATCCACTGGTGCCGTGGGACAGTTAGAATTTACCAGGAGACTACTACCCTAGCTACTTAAGACTATTGTTGAAGATTGTAGGAAGGATCTTACTAGTTTGCCCTCAAGCAAGCAAGCATGACCCTTTCAGTATTCAGAGAACAAGATACTCAGAATCACCTGGTGCAGATAGTAAGAAGGACCTTGTGGATACCATGCAGATTACATGAAGCCCATGAAATTAAAATGTTTTATTTTATACCAGTGCTCTCGCTCTCTCCTCTCCTCTTTCTCTTCTCTCTCCTCTCTCTTCTCTCCTCTCTCTCTTTGTCATTTTGACACGTGGCACCACCCTACTACACTCTTCTCTTTAGAAGCTCTTTAGTTGATCTTTGTTGACAGGACCCTCCCTGAAGTTAGGATTACTTTTGTGTATATAAGGGGATTGACTTGAGGTACTGCATCCACTTTGGTGGAACTCTCTCTGGTAGGAGACTTGTGCCCCCATGCATGGTCTAAGTTCTAACCAGAGCTAGAGGTCTTCCATTATATTGGATTGCAGTAGTAGAGCTTGTTCTACTGTGAAAAGTCTTTTGGAACTGCACCAGGAGTGTGAGTTTTCATCTGCTCCCCAGCAGCCTCGGAGGTAGAAGAGAACGTCTGTCCTGATCTGTTGGGGACCCCAGTGGCTCCCCAACAAAGATTACCTAATAACAGCCAACAATTCTGACTTACAAATAAGGAAACTGATTTTAAAAATTATGTGATTATATGGACTCATTTAACTAATATATAATAGATCCAACACATTTCAGATGAAATTTTCTGTTCTCATTAACAGCTTTGGGGAACAAAATGTGGTATATAAATCACTGGCAATGTAAAGCAATAAAAAGTAGATAGTAGGTATGAGGGGCTGGAGCAATAGTACAGTGGGTAGAGTGCTTGCTTTGCACGCGGCGGACCCAGGTTCGATCCCCGGCATCCCATATGGTCCCCCCAGCATTGCCAGGAGTAATTCCTGAGCGAAGAATCAGTGACCCTGAGCATCACTGGGTGTGATCCAAAAAAAAAAAAAAAGTAGGTATGAACAGACTGACCCGAATCAAGCTACCTAGCAAAGACATTAACTGTTATACCCTTGGGAGATGAGAAAGTTATTATACATGTCTGTACTTGAACTTTCTAATCAACAAATAGAATAACAATACTCTCTCTCTATAGTGGTAAGAACTAAATAACTTACATAAATCAGAAAGTACATAGCATACATTCCATAATTATTAGCTATCGGATGGTTTTTGGCATTTTATAATTGGAATTTGAATAGTGTCAATATAAATTAGCATGTGAATAGATTTCCAAATACATGTGTGTTATAGACTCTGCTACACAAGTATGTCGGTATGCAAATACAGCAAAAGATCAGTAGTGATGACAGAACCTCAGAAAGAAATGCAAACTGAGACAGAGACTTTGACCCCAGCTCCGGAAAACTGTTCTGTCACTTCAGGGCTGCAGAGTAGGCGGCCTGTCACACAGCCAGCTCTGGTCCATCCCAGCACCAAGTTCTCCCAAGCATCAGCAGGCGCAGCCCTGGAGGACCCCAACACTACCAGTTTGGCCTGGGTGGTCCTTAGCACCACAGAACCCCGGGTCGCACCACATCCGCAGAACCTTGTAGTTGGCCCAGCTGGTCTACAACTGTGAGGAGGAACCCCAGACCTCATGTGCAACACTAGGGAGGTCACAAAAAAACACAAACTAAAAAATTAAATGAAAATCAATGCACCTGTACTAATCTTGAAGGCTGTTCAAAAGTAAGAGGAAATAGACCACATGGAACCAGGGTCCCCAAAGCATCTGGTAAAAGCGCCCCATCACAGAGACGACCAAACATGATCTGACTGAAGCATTCTGCTGAAATGCCTTTAAAAACGAAGGAAATAGGACTAGAGTTGGTAGGGGCGCTAGCAAGGGGCTGATCTGAGTTCAGTCCTAAATCCTACATGTGGTCCCCAAGTAACACCAGGAGTAATCCCTGAATGCAGAGCCGGGAGCCAAGTCCAGAGCACCCTAGGGTGCTTCCCTTGAGTCCCATCGGAAAGCCCTAAAGAAAACCTACTGGATTATATTTTACCAACTATAGCTTTAACTCTTCTGTAAATTAATATCAATGACTTACACAAAAAGTATCTACTAATAAGACCAGTTGTAATTCCTGCCTTTCCTACGTAAAAAACGTCTTCAATGACATCTTTTGCTAAAGTACAGTTTCATTTCTTACTCTATTTTCTAATAAAAGATTACTACCAAACTTATTCAGTATTTATTAGCAAAAATAATCACAGATTATCATCACACTGCTATAGAGGGGTTTTGTTTTCTTACTATATTAAATTCCCTCCTACAATTACTAAAGACAACAAAATTATTTCTAACTCTTACCTGTAAATTAACCAAGGTTCCAAAGCGACAGAAATGCTCATTAAGTTTGCTGATATTATTTAATTCTGGAGGAACTTTCCGAAGTTCAAGTTTGGTATTTTCATTTCCAAACTGAACCTTTTTCTGGAAACCTGGACTGTTTGTTCTATTAAAATTTGGTCTGTAAAAAGAAAAAAAAATTAAACCAAATCAAGCCATTATATCAAGTACAAAAGAATTAAGAGTCAAACTTAGGTTCAATTTTTTCTAAATTGAGATTATAGGTTGGTAAATGAAAATTTTCTTCCAAAATTAAAGCTTCCAAACTTTAATTCAGTAGTGCAAGCACCATCTTTCAAGCCAACTAGCACGGCAAGTTACTTTTCATTTCTGTTTACATCCGACTTAGAATTCTGAGCAGCAAAAGGTACTGGCACGAGCACAGCCTCTATTCTGCTTCTGCAAAAACTAGCTAACTGAAATATGTCCTATTTTAAGACAGATTCAAATGCAAAGAATGTGCCTTAATCATTTTCTAACAAAGAAAATTTTATGGGAACTACATAGTATATATTTGACACTTAAACAGCAGGTCTGTAGAAGTTACTTCTTGCCTTACGTCAAGACATCTTTGCTTTTTCAAAAGCAAAATCATTACTGAATCAATGTTAAAGTTCCATAAGCGTGATTCTTTGCTCATCTCACAGACATTCTGACTTCTTAGCCCTCTCTCTCTGAAGTCCGGGCGGGGCAATAGTTCAGCTGTCAGAGTGTTTGCCCTGTATGCAAGCAGCCCCGATTTGATTACCTGGCATCCGATATGATCCCCAAAGCACTGCCAGGAGTAATTCCAGAGTAACCCTGAGCATCACCGAGTGTCGCCCAAAGACGAACAGAAAAGAAAAGCCTCCCCCCCTGAAGTCCTCTTGGACATGGTCAATGCCTATCCAGGACTACAAACACGCTGGCTTCCTCCCAGACCGAGCCACCGGCACTTCCTCCATCGTCAACACGCTCTAGGCACAGCTCATCTGAAGAGTATTCTGTTGATGCTGAAGGATGTCAAAAGAGAGCATCCTCTTTCGATGCTCCCAACCCACAGAAGCAAACAATCTGCACTTCAGTGGAAGATTGCTTACCAAAAAAATATTAATTTTAAACAGGAATATTATACTTTCTTTACAGTGCAACTATTCCAAAAAAGCACTACACAAAAGCTGAAAAGATAACACACAGGCTAAGGCAATTGCCTTGGAAGTGGCCAGATTCCATTTGATCCCCAGTACCCACGGTTCCCTGAGCATCACTACTGCAGTCCTGACGCCTCCAGCCCCTCCAGGTGGGCCAGGCAATGGCCGGCAGCACAGGCCTGAGCAGCAGGACAGCCCCCGACTGCCGCCACTGAACCACCTACTCTCTTGGTCCAGAGGCACCGCGATGGGCCCCAGGGCCTCTTAAAGCACTACCTGGGAGACCATCCCGCCTTGGCCCATATGAAAATCACTGCACAAAGTCCCCAATGCCCCCAGCCTGCCTCTATAGCAGGCACTTTTTTCTTCTCTCGTTCTCTCGTTTTCTCGTTCTCTCTCTCTCTTTCTCTCTCTCTCACACACACACACACACTCTCACACACACACACACACACACACACACATTGGTGGTGGGAATAGGGCACTGGTGGAGGGACGGGGGCTGGAACACTGCATGAATGAAACCCAGTCATGAACAATTTCGTAAATGTATATCTCACGGTGGTATAATAAAATATATATAAAAAAAAGAACTGAACAATAAAATTGTTCAATTTCTCCTGCCAGCTTACTTATCAAACCATGTTTTCTTTGTCGAAATGCCAGGATCCCCAGAGCCAATGGTTCTTTTCCTTGACTCTGAATCCACAACGATCCTCATGCTGCTTTTATTAGGAGGCTTATCTGAAAACAAAGGGGGTGGACGGAAGAAAACAAGTTAATATAGCATTACCTCAAGTCAGATTGGAAACAAAGTTATAGGATAGTCTCCAAATATTCATTTTAAAACTATTTACATTCAAATGTAGTAAGCCAAGGACTTTTTAATTCATTTCAAATTCATTTAAAATTAACTGTGAAGACTCAGTAATTCTATGTAAAATTAAAAACTTGGGAGGAGGCAGGGAGGGGATCCGCACCTGCAACGCACAAAGATTACTCCTGGCTCTGCACTCAGGAACTACTGCTGGGAGTGCTCCGGGAGCACACAGGATGCTGGGGCCAAATCCTGGTCACCGCATGCAAGGGAAGGGCCTTATCCACTGTACTCTCCCTTTAGCCTAGGTCATGACACTCTTCCCTCGTGTCATCTTCCTCTCCAGAAATACACAAGTAGCAAACAAATCATCTTCAGGCTTTGAGCTCAGTTTTAAAACTAAATGTACAATCTAAAGATTTAAAATTTGGGGCTGAAGTGATAGCACAGTGGGTAGGGCGTTTGCCTTGCACGCGGCCAATCCGGGTTCGATCTCTGGCATCCCAGATGGTCCCCCGAGCACAGCCAGGAGTAATTCCTGAGCGAAGAGCCAGGTGTTACTCCTGAGCATTGCTGGGTGTGATCCAAAAAAAAAGATTGCAAATTAAACACTAATATCTAATATAAATTTAGAAATGATGCAATGAAGTGAAGGGCACTAAAAACAATGAAAAGTATACTTGATTTTAGGGGCCAGAGCGATAGTACAGCGGGTAGAGCATGTGCCTTGCACTGAATCAACCCGGATTCGATCCCCAGCATCCCAATCGCTCCCCTGAGCACTGCCAGGAGTGATTCTTCAGCGCAAAGACAGAAGCAATGCCTGAGCATCACCAGGTACGGCTCAAAAACAAAAACAAAAAAGCACATGCTTGATTTAAAAAATTAAATATTCATGACAGAAATATGTGAAAAAACAGGAACATCTGCTACTTTTCAGTTTTACTAAGGTGAAAATTTTGATGAACACCGTTTCAACAAGCCTGTTTAATATTAATCTCAAACGACATATTAATCTCTCAAGAGAGACAAAAGATCCAAGAAACATAATTACCATCCTCACTCAATCCCAATTACGGGTTGTTCATAAATGTTTTGCTATTCCTGATATTACGAAAATGCTAAGAGGATTAATCACAGTACCTCTGGGTGGCAAATCCATATCCCCTGATGTCAGTCCTATCAAGTTAGGTCTTTGTGCATGCACTCTGTGTCTATACATAGGTCTGGAAGTGTTTGTTATACTTGGGGCTTCGGGATTATAGCCATCAGTGTCATATGTATCTGGTAACACAAAAACTGTAATTAAAAAACAATTATAAAAGTCCACTTGATAATATTTTTGTTTCAAATAAAAGTACACGTACATATAACATTCTACTAATATAAAACAGAGTTTACATATTAAGTATATAAAAGGAAAAACTATTTTATAAATTAAAAATTCATTGAGAGAACTTACAAAATTAGGACATTTAATATATAGTCACCATTTCTACACATTCCAATTTTTGTGAGAAAAAAGCTGATAAAGCTCTAGACATATTTTAAGTGCTCAACTGCGATTTTGTTCTCAAGCTACGTTTCTAATATTATAAGAATTAGAGGGCCAAAACTGCACCTGCAGTGAAAAGAGAAGGAGGAGCTGGAGGTGGCTGGTGATGAATGCCCGTTGTGACCACAGCAGGAACCGAGCTGGTTGCAGAGTTGGGGGGCATCCATGCCAGCGGGCTGCAGAGGAGGAAGTGGTGGCGGTGGTCCTGTCAAAACCAAAGAATAAGAAATATCATCTGAAAGCAAACAAATAAAATAAGTTATTATACATCCCAACAGAACATTCTCATCTATCACACTATAATAGCTATCAACACCAAACGCATAACTATATTCATTATACAGTATAAAACGTCTTTTGTATCTTCCAAAATGAGCTTACTTAAGCTATACAGGAACACTAGCAATAGGCATTCACTAGGGGCACGCAAAAATTCAGGGCCACTCCCAAACCACAGCAGACCACAGTTCTGGAACAGCTTACAAGGCCGGGCAGAGTGCAATAGAGCACCCGCACTTAGCTCCCAGCACCTGTCGGCATCTACAGGAAGACTTCCTTAGAAAAGCAAGCAGCAAACTACTTTTGTCTTCACAAGTGAAGAATAAGCAGGTAACATACAGGCACACAAGCTTACTTACTCACCTGTGACAGGTGGCAGACTAGGAGGTAAGGGGCCCGGTGGAGGCACTGGGGGTCTCAGGTTCACGGGAGGCGGCGTGAGAATCGGGGAGGAGGGGGCAGGCCAGGAGGCGGCGGCCCTTCAGCGACCGGAGGCTGCGCCGGGAAAGGCAGCATGCCGGGAAGATTCACATCTTCCACGACTACCGGGTCGCTGCCGTGATCAAAAGGGCACATGTCTCCTCTCATACAGAAGCCCTTTTCTGTGAGGAGAAATAGTTAAAAGAAACTGATAAGAGTTCGGCATTAAGTTAATGAAAGTAAGCTTTTTTTTTTTTTTTTTTTTTTTTCTTTTGGGTCACACCCGGCAATGCTCAGGGGTCTCTCCTGGCTCTGCACTCAGGAATCACTCCTGGCGGTGCTCGGGGGGACCATATGGGATGCCAGGGATCGAACCCTGGCCGGCATGGGCCGGCCGCGTGCAAGGCAAACGCCCTACCTGCTGGGCTATCGCTCGGCCCCGAAAGTAAGCTATTTTTAAATGAGTCTATTTCCGGCCAGAGTGTGGCTTGGTGGCGGAACACAGTGTTTCTATGTGTGAAACCCAGGGTTCAGGCCCCAACACCGCAAGTACAAAAACAAAAGAACATGTAAAGTATAAATAATCTATAAAATAATCACCTATTAACTCACAATGATTTAAAAGTACTGACCATTAATATAACTAACATACACACTTAAAAATTGTCACAGAGGTAGAGCTAGTACAACGGATACACCCTTAACTGCAATCCGACCCTGGTTCAATCCCCAGTGCTGCATACTGGCCCCAGTACCACGGCGAGGGATCCCTGAGCACTGCCAGTGTGACACAAACCCCCCAACCCCCAAAAACGAACAAAATCAAATTAAAATGAATACTCCTGGTTAGAAAAATGATATAAAACTTACATGTACTATATATAGTCCAACTTTTGTCATTAGAAGCATTTCCCCTAACTTCAATCTTGCATAAGCCTTTTAAAAATATGGGAAATAAGTGCAATCCGCGGCCTGACAATGCAAGCGTGCACTCCATCAGTGGCCTGCGAGTCATTTTTCTCAACAATTTGTTAATAGAGTCCTTAATTGATAGCTCGCTGGAAATTACGTACTGAATTCCAAAAGTACTTTAATAAACACTATTTTCAAATTGGTACATAACAGCTATGACTAACGAAAGTGTCAACTAATTTTCCACTATTTTCTCTAAGTTCTCTACAACTTAAAGGTACAGAATATAGTCACCTAGAGATACTAACTCACTCATCATGAGGCGATTGAAAGACTTACCATCGTAATCTCGACATCGCTTCTTTGGCATAGGTGGTCGCACATATGAGTTGTGGTCCACTTGGTCTTCATGAAATTCAGACCAACTTTCGGTAGTGTTATTACCATGATGAGTAGGAGCAATTACTGTAATAGTGCTGCTCAATGTAGGTACCGGATAGTGACCAGATGAAATATTAGGTACTGAAGAGACTGGAGTATAATTGTTTTCCAATGGATCTGTTCTATCCAGATCATATTTAGGTTTTACCAGATCCCTTTCTGCAATAAAATAATACATGGCTTATAAAGCTATACATTATTTTAAAAAATGCCCCAGATGCAAAAATAAAACAGTGAAACTTTAGTTACCCACCAAATCCCACTTTTAAAAATATTCATTAAACATACACTATTCCAAGATAAGCTATTTATAAGCCATATGTAGCTTACTATATTTTTTCCTTGGAGTTGTTTCAGGAGAGATTTTCTAGTTCTTTTACAGCTATCCTAGTATAAAGTCAGCCCACATATAAAATACACAAGAAAAGCATAATTTATTTGATGAAAACTTAGTTATCAAGCTGAAAATCCAAAAGAAACACTAGTTTATAAACATATAAGAACTATACGCTGGCTAGTGTAGTGAACCAAGCAGATAGAAAAATGAGTTCAGGGCGAGCTACAGGACAGCAGTAAGATGTGAGCCTTGCACGCTGCACACTGGCGCTCAATACCCAGCACCCCAGATGGTCCCCCGAGTCCACCTGAACACAGAGCCAAGAGTAAGCACTGAGCACTGCTGGCTGTGGCCCAAAAAAAAAAAAAAAAATTAAAGAAAAATAGTTCATATAAAATATAAAGAACTCAACTTGGCTTCTGTCAGATGGTCACAAGGAAAGAGAAATATTATCAAAGGGCTAAGTGAAGAATCGGAAGCAATAGTACTGTGCATTGAGCACTTGCCTTGGGTTCAGTCAATCTGGGTGAGATCCCAGCACTCCATATGGTCCCTGAGTATTGCCCGGGTAAGCCCTGAGTGCAGAGTCTGAAGAAGCCCAGAGTACCGTTGGATGCAACCCCAAAGTAAATAAAATAAAAACTAAAGGAATATGTGAAGTAATGTGCAGCTACTACTATACCTAGGTCACAGAGGTAATTAGATGGAAAAAACTGTGGATTAAGATAGTATGGGGTTAAGGTGCTTTGCATGCAGCAGACCCTAGTTGATCCCTGGCACTGCCTCAACTCCCCCCTAAGCACTGCCAGGAGTGACCCAACCAACACCAGATGTGGTTCAAATTCTCCACCGCAAAAAAAAAAAAAAAAAAAAAGTGCAACAGAGAAGTTACGAAGTTCAAATAGCACAGAATATTATATCCTCAAGACTAAAGGTAATAGGACAGTGATGATTGTGAGGGTAGAAGAAATCTAAGCTTGAATAAAACTTTTTTACTCAAAAGTGTTGTAGTTATTTTATTGCCTGCAATACCTTCTATTAAACAATACTGATTGAAAGAGAAACTATACATGTTGGAAGTGACATGCTCTTACATATACACACATCTGAAATGCAAATTTTGTTTTTATAGCTTTTAGATGTAACTGATATACAATTAACTGAACAAAGTACACACTTTAGGGGCAATGGGGAAAGTACAGGGATCAAGGCATTTGCTTTGCATGCAGCTGACACTGGTCTGATCCCGGCACTGCATGTGGTCCAGCACAGCCAGGAGTGAGCACTATGGACAGAGCCAGGGGCAGCCCCGTAGTACCAGCAGGTGTGGCCCAAATCCCCCATTCTAAAGTATACATTGTCATCAATGTATATATACATTGATGTATATATACATATAATCTATGTATATATCTGTGATATTCAGCAACACGATACGGTACATGCTCATCACACCCAAAGTCTCTCCTTTTATACAACCCATTCTTTATCCTTGAAAATCACTGAATTTCTCATAATTCACTTTTCAAAAAATTGTATACACATATACACTCCTTTTTAATGGCTATTGTCAACGAGCATAATTATTTCAGGACACATCTGTTGTGTCTAATATATCAATAGTTTCTGTATATTCACTATGTTGGTTTTTTTTCACTTTTTGGGTCACACTCGGCAATGCTCAGGGGTTACTCCAGGCTCTGCATTCAGGAATTACTCCTTGGTGGGGCTCAGGCGATGGTATAGGACACCAGGGATAGAACCCGGTTGGCCACATGCAAGGCAAACACCCTACCTGCTGTACAATCGCTCTGGCCCATATTCAGTGTAATTGTCCCACAACTTATTTAGGTTTTGGCCATTAGAAATTAAGTTACCTTTATCACTTAAGTACAAGTCTGTTTACAGAAATATTCACTTATATTCTAAGACAAATAAGCACCTAGAAAAAATAATGTCTTAGGCCATTTGGTGTAGATCTAGTATTTTTAATAAAGTGTCAAAGTAGTTTCCAGAGACTTTCGGTCTACTCAACATGAGATAAAGTCAGTTGTAAAATGTTGGTTATTTTGACTAGAAATTTATAGTGGTTTTACTTTCACAAAATGAAATATTTTATAGAATTCACTTGGAGCACAAAATATACCAAAACAAAAATGAAAAACACACTGACAGAAGCTAAAGCAAATGTGAACCCACCAATATGAAGGTTCTCACACACAGAGACACACAGACACACAGGCGGGCTGGGGGTATCGCTCACTGGCAGACAAGCGCCTGCACGGGAGGCCCTGGGGAGATTCCCGGCACCACACGGTCCCCTGGACACCAGCACTGTAAGGTTTGGCCAAACAACCCACAGAACAGCAAAAGACACAGATACGTGGGTGTTTACCCCTGCTCCGGGTTCTGCTCCTGCTCCGGGTTCTGCTTCTGTCCCTATCCCTGTCCCGGCCGCTCTTTGCTCCAGCTTCGGCTCCGACTCCTGCTGTAGCTGCGGCTGCGCCCTCGTCTTCGGTTGTAGCGATCTCTGTAGGAATCTCTCCGAGGAGGGTTTCGGTCATAATCTCTCTTGCGGGAACGATCATCTTTCTTCCTCTCATCACGACTTCTAAAAGAAATGTAACGGCACCTCTAAGTAACTGTTTAACCAGAAACTAATTAAACGAAGTCCTATTTAAATGCCATGATCTAATTAGTCTTTACCCCACCAACAGAAGTCTAGGAAATTTAGAAAACAATAACTGAATGTATCTGGTATACACTAAAGAAAGAACTTTAGTCTTTAAAGAAAAATACTCTGAGTGAAAAATAATCTTTTCACGGGCTTTAGTTTTACACAGCAAAGCATCTATGCATTTAGGACTTTATGTTTCTCTGTAGAAACATCTTTTAAAATAGATTACTGCCCTGTAGACAGCCTTTCAGTTTTGGGGGACCACACCTGGCGAAGTGCAGGGCTTAATCTTGGCTCTGAGCTCAGGGATCACTCCTGGCAGGCCTGGGGACTACAAAGGATGCCGGGACTCAACTCAGATCAGCACAGGCAAGGCAGCAGTCCAACCGACTGCACTATCGCTGACTCCTGTCCATACAGTTGTGTAGGAACAGATCATATTCGCGATACTATATACGCATTTGCAGCCTTAACACAAAATAATTTCACTCTAAAGGGAAAAGTCGGGAGAAAGGTTTCCATTAAAATTTCACTGGCAGTTACAGAAAATCAAATACCTAGGAATCAACTTACCCAAGTGTGTAAAGGACCTGTACAAAGAAAACTACAAGACACTGCTCCAAGAGATAAAAAGAGGACACAAGGAAATGGAAACATATTCCCTGCTCATGGATGGGGAGAATCAACATTGTCAAAATGGTAATACGCCCTAGAGCTCTGTACAGATTCAATGCAGTCCCTATGAGGATACCCATGACATTCTTCAAAGAAATTGACCAAACGCTCCTGAAATTTGTATGGAACAATAAACCCCCAAGGATAGCTAAAGCAATCCTCGGGAAAAAGAAGATGGGAGGCATCACCTTTCCCAACTTCAAACTGTACTACAAGGCAGTAGTAATTAAAACACCATGGTATTGGAATAAAAACAGACCTGTGGACCTATGGAATAGAATTGAGTATCCTGACACCCAACCTCAAACACATGATCATTTAATCTTTGATAAAGGTGCAAAGAGTCTAAAATGGAGTAAGGAAAGCCTCTTCAACAAGTGGTGTTGGGAAAACTGGGCAGCGACATGTAAAAAAATGAATTTGGACCTGTGTCTAACACCATGCACAAAAATCAGATCAAAATGGATTAAAGATCTCAATATCAGACTTGAATCCATAAGTACATTGAAGAAAATATAGGAAAAACCCTCCACAACATTGAAGCTAAAGGCATCTTCAAAGGTGAAACATCACTAACAAAGCAACTAGAAGAAAAGATAAACATATGGGACTACATGAAACTGAAAAGCTTCTGCACCTCAAAAGAAACAGTGACTAAGATACAAAAGCAGTCCACAGAATGGGAAAGAATATTCACCCAATACCCATCTGATAAGGGGTTAATATCCAGGATAGATCAGGCACTGGTAGAACTTTACAAGAAGAAAACAAACAACCCCATCAAAAAATGGGGAGAAGAAATGAACAGAAACTTCAGCAAGGAAGAAATTCGAATGGCCAAAAAACATATGAAAAAATGCTCATCATCACTAATCATCAGAGAGATGCAAATCAAAACAACAATGAGATACCATTTTACACCACAGAGACTGGCACATATCCAAAAGAGCAACAACAACAAGTGCTGGTATGGATATGGGGAAAAGGGGACACTCATCCATTGTTGGTGGGAATGCCGGCTGGTACAGCCTTTCTGGAAAACAATATGGACATTCCTCCAAAGACTAGAAATTGAACTCCCATTTGACCCAGCCATACCACTCCTGGGGATCTACTCTGGGAAAACAAAAATACGCAGCAGAAACACCATCCCTACTTTTATGTTCATAGCAGCATTATTCACAATAGCCAGAATCTGGAAGCAACCAGAGTGCCCGAAAATCGATGACTGGATAAAGAAGCTTTGGTACATCTACACAATGGAATACTATGCAGCTGTTAGGAAAAAATGAAGTTATAAAATTTGCCTATAAATGGATGGACATGGAAAAGATTATGTTGAGCGAAATTAGACAGAAGGAGAGAGACAGATACAGAATGACTGCATTTATCTGCATAATATAAATATATATGTACATATCATACCAATATTCAAGGTCAAGTGAAACATATATCAGGAGGTCTTGTCAGAGGTGGAAATTATCACAAACGTGTGGGAGTCAGAGGCTAGGTAAGACAGAAAATGGAACAGTGTGCTAACAATTGTTGAGGGTACTTATACCAACCTAGAACTGAGCATTAAATACAGGCAAAAAGATACACATGACAACCCTTTAATGTATGTTCTGTAATCCATAGTCTTGAGGGAAAGGAAAAGAGAAAGAGAGAGAAATGGAAAGAAATAAAGAACCTGCCATGGAGGAGGGCTGGGGGAGGGGGGGAGAAACCGGGGACGTTGGTGGTGGGAGATGGGCACTGGTGGCGGGATGGGTGCTGGAACACTGTATGACCAAAACCCAAATATGAACTTTTTAATTGTATATCTTTGTAATTGTAAAAATAAAAAATTTTAAAAAAAATTCACTGGCAGTTAAAACTAATGATAAAAATTATCTGCCAAGCACTATCCCAATTTCACTTCCAAAGCCTATAAATTCCAAAATCTACATATTCTTGGGAGCAAAAGACCTTTCCTAAGACAAAGGAAGACATTCATGTTACCCAACGTGAAAGCTAATGAAAGTCTAAACATTCAAATGAAGATAATCATGCTAAAGCAGGGGTCTTCCAAGTCCAGTTCTCTGACTGGTGGCGAGCTGGGAGCTTTGGAGGTTGTAAACCACTGATCTACTGCCTTAGTGTTCACTGCCGGTTCGTGGGCCAGTCCCCAAGTCAGGTTCCGGTCAGCAGGTATAAAAAGCTCAACAGCGACTATCAGTCAGTTAATCACCTGTTTTCTCTGTATCGGGAACTGGACTGCGGAGGACTGTGATTTAGCCTTCTAGAAAACTTCTTTTCACGCTCTTCTTCTTTCGTGATCTAACAAAAAAGTTAAACATGTTGTTCCTTGGCACATCACTATTCCAATGACATAACTGATACCAAATTAAAGGACTGAAACTTTTAAAACATTCAAACGAAACAGATTGTTCTTTTAAGTATAATCAATCCACAGCACCACAAAAGAAATAAGAATGATCAGGCTTGCTACAAAATTTGTAAATGTGAATACTAAAAAAAAGTTCATAAATTCTCATTTTTAATCATATCATTTAAAGCATATGTTACACATTTAAAGCATATAACTTAAACATTTAAATATATAAACATAATCTCATTTTTTGTGTGTTTTTGGGTCACACCCAGCAACGCTCAGGAGTTACTCCTGGCTCTGTACTGAGGAATCACTCCTGGTGGTGCTCAGGGACCATACAGGATGCTGGGGATTGAACCCAGGTTGGCCGTGTGCAAGGCAAGCGCCCTACCCACTGTGCTACACTCCAGCCCTCATAATCTCATTTTAACATTAAGTAGTGGAACCCTTATTAAAGTCTCTAACTGACATAGATTTGCTCTGGGGCTAAGTACATCTGTGAATACCAAACAATGCATTAGAATTGGTGGAATTGTGAGGAAGGGAAGAAAAACTGAGAAAATACAAGAAAAAAAAATTCTCCAGTTTCTCAGAGCAGCAGGGAAGCTTATATATTCCCCTTTCTAAAAAGAATCTAAGTAGTTATATAAAAGCATTCATTTAATCAGACCTAAATTATGTGGGCCAAAATTTTCCCTGTTAAAGTGCCTAAAACACTAATTTCACAAGGACATAACACAATTCCACAAGGATATGAATAAGCATTACTAGAAAAACAATTCGGATAATAAACAAATTCATGAAATGCTGAATGTGGCTTTTGGAATCTCTCCACTATTTAAATAGATCACCACAAAAAAAAAATCTATATGTATTACATAATATACATTTATTACTTCCATCATCTGGAAAATACATTAAAAAATCTGAGGGGGAAAAAAACTAAAATCACAACTACATTTCCCATCATATCTGAATCTTTTAATGACTATAAAAATTGTGAGAACCTAGTATTTTTCATATACTATAATGAGTACTTTATTAATACTATTTTGCTACTTTTCACAATAATCCTGTGTTACTTCCAATTTATAACTGGTTAAACTAAGGGTCAGAAAAGTATTTCAAGGTGGTTAAGCAGTGAATGGTAAAGCCAGTATTTTAACCAATATTAGTCTAAAACTTGGCTCACAGCAGAAATCTAATAGCTCAATTATCTAAATTATTTGTTTATAGAAAAATTTACAGTCTTTAAACATCAAAGAGATGTAAACTATATGACTCTGGGGAAAAGAGTGGTAACTGTGTAAAAGGCAACTTCAAAATGTATTAAAGTATAAAGTAATTCCCACTCCACTGTAACAATATTTTTATTTAAGGACCTTGAAAATCAGACCCGGCAAAATATGTGTGAAACATAATGAAACAGAACTCCTATCACTCACTGCTTCACAGGCTGCAGAAAACAGAAGAGATTTTTAAAAAGGAGGCTATCAACTATTACGTTTATAAAGGCCAGCTAGTAAGTGGCTGACATCTGTGAGCGTTAATTTATACCATTCCAAAAACAATGTGGTCCATCCTGAATAGCTACTTTTACCCTCAGAGTCTGGAATTTTGCTATCTGTTTGGCGGAAAGTGCCTATGTGGCCAGTCCTAAGTAAGGATGCTGGGCACCGTCTCTGAAGAACTTCGCAGAGCCACACAGGTTGTCAGTACCCAATCAGCACGCCCTGCGTGACTGCACTGTGAATGTCTGGGGACTCACACGTGTTTGGGCCCAGCTTGTTTTCCCTCGGGCCTCACACCCCGTCATTTTGTCCCCTTTGTTCATTTTCCTTCACATCCCTCCACTTGTAAAACTGGCTTTTCTGGGGTTAAAGAGACAGTACAGTAGCTAAGGCCTTCGGCTTGTATGTGACAGACCCAGCTCGGTCCCCCCACATGGACACGGTACCTGGGCAGCATCAGGAGTGACCCCTCAGCCCTTGGCACGGCAGCGTGTTGCCTAAAACCCAAAGTAAATTTTAAAAAGTTTAAAAGAAATCTGTTGGTTTTCCTTTGCATCTTTAACCAATAAAATGTGGTCAAATTCAATCCTCAGCACCACATGGTCTCCCAAACACCAAGGGCCACAACTCTTGCGGCCCAGACGCCACTGGGAAAGGTCACTTCCAAAAGAGGCATTACAACAGAACATACTCGTAAATAAAAAGCAGAAAAAGAAAGAAATCATATGAAATGTGTGACTGTGTGTTGGGTGCCTAAGCATTCGCACTTACTTAAACTATCAAAGTGACAGTGTTCTTAAGAACTCCCAAAACATATTCAGAGAATAAAACTCAATTACTGCTTAATATATTTTAAAAGGGCATTCTAAAATTTTCTAATAATTATTTGAAAGTAATAAATATATTAAAAATCATCCAACTATAGACAGGTGAATAGCATTGTGAATTGCATCTTAAAGCTCAAAAAACAAACCCCATACCCAACACTTAACATGCACCCTTACCTCTTCCTTTTTATATCTTTTTCTTGGTGCTGAAAAAAATTCTACCTTTAAGCTACCCGATGATGGCTGCTCTGGCGGAGGTAGATAACTCTTTGTATTCACAGCATCAAAAAGTTTTTCCACAAATATCTGTGTCTCTAAGAAGAAGATTTTTTTAAAGAACAAAAAACTTTCAAATGCATGACATTCTATTTAAGATACCAATTCTCCACATTCCCACACCAAACAGTATGAAGAAATATGCCTTCACTTTTTATAATCCAGAAAACGAAGCCCAACAGCTTAGCAACCCGTCTGTCAAAGCACTTAACCCACAGTAACAAGGACCCATTCACTTTTCAGGGTGCTGGGGACGAGAACAGTCTCTGGACCACTAGTGTCTTTGTATCAAGCACAGTGTGACAAACACAATTATAACTGTCTAGATACTGACAAAATAAATAAATTCAGAGCCAGTATACGTGATAGTGGGTTTAGAGCACGCATCTGGAGACTGATGTCAGCTCACAGGCACACACGAGTCGTGCCAGGCAACAGTCAAAGTCTATGCTGTCTTAAAGGAGCTTTCATTTATTTCCTCAATTTTTTAATATCAACGAATTAAAAAAGAATTTATACAACTTGACAACAAAAATTTTAAGATAGGCAAATTTTAATATACTTCATAGAAAACACAAGAAATATACAAAAAAAATACTCATCACCACTATGCACCACGGAAACACAAAACAGGAGCACAGGGAGCCCACATGTGCTCCTGTTTTGGACCTGGGAGAACAGCTTACGTCAAAAGCAGCACTATTATGTTTTAGAGAGGGAGCAGGGAAAAAAAATAAGCTCATATGTGCGACTGTGGGAATATAAACTGATGCAACCATTTTAGAAAACATTAGAATGGAGCTCCCTGAAGCGTGAAAGACAGAGCTATAACATGATCCAGCATCTAGACAAAGAATATGAAAATATTAAAACAAAATAATTATATCAAATGTGGAGCATCACCCAGTGCAGCCTGGATACCGCCACGTGGCCTGGATATTTCCTGGCATCACAGTTCACTGAACTGCTCGCCTGGCTGGCCTCTGGAACACTACCTGGGAGCCAAACTCTCCCCCAAAAAAACATTGAAAGAAGAAACAAGAGGCACATTTCCAACTGTATTAAAAAACAAAAGGAATAAACTGGGCTTTGTAGCATTTGCAAATAAATGGAGGGCAATCATGGGAAACAATAGGAAGCAAAATAAGTCAGGAAGAAGACAAGTATTGGATGAGTTCACTTATGGGTTGACTCAAAGATGTGAAACTGATTAATGGATATACTAAACAAACTAGAGGACAAAGATCATAGATCTTTGGGGGTAGGGATAAGAAACACAGGGGAAAGAAACTAAAATAATTTAAACAAGGATTTTAATGGGGAAAAAAGGCTTCCATATAAAGTAAAATATATTTTAATTTTTTAAAGGATAAAAAGTCTCATAAATAAGCTATTGATATACTGTTCTAGTATTGCTTATTCATCTTAATTGAAATTAGAGCCTGAATTCCTATTAATACCTGCGGAGACAGTCTTATTTAACTTAATAAGTAAAATACATTACGTATTTTAATACAAAAAACTTACCTTTTTGTAGAAATACATCCAGCTGATCAATGCATAATGCCTTTAGCTCTTTCTCACTTTTGTCTTTCTTTACCAAAGCAAGGACATATTTCGCTAGGGCTGATGGATCTGCATCACAGCTATAAAAAAAAAAAAAACAAAAAAAAAAGCTATGTTGAAGGAGTTAAGGCTTCACTGCTAATAACAGTAATTTCTTATTAAACAGTTTATTAATTAACTTTTATGAACAATTATTAAACAAACAAGTGTTTATTAAATAAACAATATACTGTTGTAGAATACATCAGTTGTATTCTATAAATTCCAGTCACAAAGTTACTGGGTACAGTATGATAAAATTAAGTTAGCATATGTAAAAAAAAATTTTTTTGGTTCATGAACCACAATGAAAAACCTTTTTCTCTTATAATATTTTACTCTTTTTGGATTTTTTGGCCACACCCAGCAATGCTCAGGGCTCTATACTCAGCAATTACTTCGGTGGTATTCGAGGGACCATATGGAATGCCGGGATCAAACCTGGAACAGCCACATGCAAGGCAAGTGCCTTACCTGCTATGCTATTGCTCTGGCCCCTCTTAAAATAATGGATCTACAGGTACACAGATTTTATTCAGTATCCTCCAAAACATGAATACAAGTATTAAAAACCCATTAGCTATAGTTCAAAGCAAAAGGATAACAAAACACAAATATCAAAATATCAAAAACTATGAAAGGCTTCTCCCACCCATAAAAATGAATAGGGAAATCCTGAAAGCACAGGCAATGAAAGGAAAGTGTGAAATACCACAGAGCATTATTATTTTACCAACAGAAAAGATATCTGAAACACACCCACCACATACACAGTTCAGATTCCATAAAGGCGACATTCTAATCTATGAGGACAAGATCACACATTAAATGGTACTGAGTTAATCTGGCAGGTTTTCACTTTTCCCATTTGGGGCAGAGCCCAATGTGCTCAGGAGTGATTCTGAGCGCATGCTCAGAGGTCACCACCAGGAGTCCTCACGGGAGTATGAAGTCTGGAATCAAACCCAAAGGAAAGCATGTGTTGCAGTTAATGGGTTGTTTTCTAGGCCAATATGGCAGTGGTTTTTAAAAGTTAGGTTGGGGAAATATTCCATATGCTAAAACAAGAAACTATCAACACATACAAACCACTGCAAGACAGAATCTGAAACTGTCATAAATTAAGAGCTTTTAAAAATTAACATATGTTGCGGCCGGAGTGATAGCACAGCAGGTAGGGTGTTTGCCTTGCATGCGGCCGACCCGGTTGGATCCCGGCTTCCCATATGGTCCTCCGAGTACCGCCAAGAGTAATTCCTGAGTACAGAGCCAGAAGTAACCCCCTGAGCATTGCCAGGTGTGACCCAAAAAGCCAAAAAAAAAAATTATCATATATTTAGTTACAAGAGTAATCAGATTATATAAGAGCAAAACTTATGAAAATAAAAAGATAAATTTGGGGGCCGGGGCGATAGTCCAGCGGGTAGGGCATTTGCCTTGCACGCAACCGACCCAGGTTCGATCCCCGACATCCTATATGGTCCCCTGAGCACCACCAGGAGTAATTTCTAAGTGCAGAGCCAGGAGTAACCCCTGAGCATTGCCAGGTGTGACCCAAAAAAGAAAAAAATATAAATTCTTCTAATATATTGTTTTATTATCTAAAAGAGCAGCATAGTAAGAGAAAAAGATAAAATATGAAAGAAACAAAACAAAAACTGATTCTTAAAGAATTTTCTCTGTACCAGAAATTCAACTGTAAGCTATTTTTGTTATAAAACTAACAAATCCTAAAATACAAAAACATGTGCTGGAAGCAGGACTATGGAAACGCAAGCCATTTTCACACACATTTGTCATTATTGTGTGTGATACCCTAGGGATTTGCCCCTCAAGGTGTTGGTGTGGTTGCGGTGCCCGGCTGCATTGGCAGGTGGCAGACAGGAGACAGGCTTGTCTACACCCAGGGCTCTGCCCATGGATCCTAGATGGTTGATGGTCTGACATAGAAAAAGACGGGGTCCCCTGGGATGAACCCAGAGCCACGGCAGAGCCTGGCAATCTACCCGTGGTGTATTCGATATGCCAAAAAACAGTAGCAATAATGGACCTCATTCCCAATGAATGCAGACATTACTGGCGCCCGCTCGAGCAAATTGAGGAACAGGAAGACAAGTGACAAGTGACCTTAGGGGAGAGAATTATGGCAGGAGGAAGGTCAAAATTTAAAGAACCCAAAAACCCCACTTCCGTGAATTTACTAACATACATTCTTACAAGCTAAAAATGACACTATGACAAGTGACTGCACCACTGATTTTAAAACATGTACAAAATTGTACTTACAGAGGACCAGAGAAATAATCTACACAAGGAAATGGCCTACGAAAATGGGCAAAGGGCCAGAAGGCACTGTTCTTGTACACAGAGGCCTGGTTCGATCTCTGGCACCACATATGGTCCCCAAGCACAACAGTCAGCAGCAAGCCCTGCCACGTATGGCCCAAACACAAGAATGATCCACAACAAAAAGAACGCCTTCAGATCAACCGTTCAATCAGAGAGGGAATGATTAGAGACGGCTCCAAGGCCCCACGTCCTACCCTCAGCATTGGATGCCCTCCTGCCCAGCAGTGCAGGGTGACTCTCCCAGACTCCAGGCACTACCAGTCTGGAGAAACAGGAGCCTGGCTGGTCAAGTAGTGCCAAAAATAGGCACCAGGCCCCAACACTGCTTCAGAGATTCCTCAAAAAATAAATAATGGAAAGCAAAGTGGAGAAAAAGATGTGTATGTTTTCGGGAAAGAAACTATTTCTTTGGATGTGATGCTATCTGACTAATAAATATACAGAAGGATAAACAACAAATACTGATTACGTGTGGTGCGCGTGCGCTCATATGTGTGTGTATGGGGGCGCGTAGGGAGTAAGCGAGGTGTAGAAAATGGGGAGAAACAAGGTTAGGAAGTTTTGATGCCCTGAATCATTTCCAGCCATTAAAAAAAAGTAACTCTTTGCAACTAAGTTAAAATTATCTAGTTAGATGACTGGATAAAGAAACTGTGGTACATCTACACAATGGAATACTATGCAGCTGTTAGGAAAAATGAAGTTATGAAATTTACCTATAAATGGATGGACATGGAAAGGATCATGTTGAGTGAAATTAGTCAGAAGGAAAGAGAAAGACATAGAATGACTGCATTTATTTGCATGGCATAAATATATCAGATGGTCTTACCAAAAGTGGAAATTCCCGTAAACGTGAAGGAGTCAGAGGTTAGGTAAGACAGAGAAGGGAACATGTGTGAATAAATGCCAAAAGGGCTGATACCAACATAGAACTGAGCATTAAATCCAGGCCAAAAAAATGTACATGATGGCTTCTAAGTGTATGTAGTGCAACCCACAATGTGTAAGAGAAAAAAAAGAGAGAGAGGGAGAGAGAAAAGAGATAAAGAACCTGCCATTTAGGCAGGCTATGGGAGGGGGGGAGGGAATTGGGGACATTGGTGGTGGGAAATGGGCACTGGTGGAGGGCGGGTGCTGGAACACTATGTGACCAAAACCTCCAAACATGAACAACGTTGTAATTGTATATCGCATGGTGGTATAATAAAATGTTTAATTAAAAATTTTAAAAAATTATCTAGTTAAAGATGACTTATTTGGTTGCAAATACCATTCTGTTGAGGTTTGTGGCAAAACAGAATTCTGTTTTGTATGTGCTGGGGATTTGATCCCCAGCACAAGTAATGAAATACAAAAACACTGCACACCAATTAAGTATTTTAATTAAAAAACTAAAAAAATAAAATAGAAACCTGGGTCACACCTTGCAGTACTCGAGCATCAGATGCGGTGTTGCGGATGGAACACGGGCTTGCCACAGAGAACTCTCCCTGTTTACTCTCTCTCCGGGCCGGAGCAATAGTCACCTACCTACCGCTTCGTTTGTGCCGTGGCTTGTGCTTCACACTGAACTTGAGTCACTCTCCTTTTACTATGGCTTCAGAAAACGTTTAAGCAGATTAAGACAAAGAAATCTACTACAGGGGCCGGAGCGACAGTCCAGCGGGTGGGGCTTACACACCTTACACGTGGCCGGCCCATGCAGGCCCAGGTTCAATCCCCGGCATCCCATATGGTCCCCCGAGCACCACCAGGAGTAATTCCTGGGTGCAGAGCCAGGGGTGGTAGCTCCTGAGCATTGCCGGGTGTGACCCAAAAAAGCCCCCAAAAAAATCTACTACACCAATTTAACTCTAAATTTCTTATTCCAAAATCCACCACTATGTTAGATTATCTCTCAAAAGCTGCCCAGCCTACAATTTACCTTTTGCGATGAACACCCAGTTAGATGCAAACTCTACCCAGCAAACTGCTCCCAATAAATACAACAATCCCCTCCTCCTCCTCCGTATCCTTAGCTGATGTCCACCGTGTGGTCACCACTTATCTTGTGGCCTCTTCTCCTTTCCTGAATAAGTATCAAGTTCAGTGTTTTAAGCAGCCTCTAAACAATTCCGTCAACCACATCTGCTTCACTTTCCTTTCACTATACTTTCTATGTCGTGGCAAAATCTCATCTAAATTTAACTCCCAGACTAGATTTAATTTCTTGGTAATATCAAGACAACACTTCCTTTCAAGCCAGTGGTATAAACTTGTTTAGAAAGTCAATTTTCCAATAAAATAAAGAGCTTTTATTAGTTTTCTTACAATAAAACTAAGCATTTAAAAATGACAAAATTAGGGATTATCGATAAATGAGATGGCTATAAATGAACAGTGGAGGAAAGGATAACAGTATTTTGAGAAAAAAACACACATATATATGATGCATTTGTTGTAACATCCTTTGATTCGTTTTACTGCTCTTTTAACAAATTACCAATTTTGACTCATAAACAAACAGAATAGATATTTCATGTTCTACCGAAAGTCCAATAAAATATTTTAATGAAGAACAATGAGGCTCTTTGTATTCCTGAAGCAACAAGATGCCACTGGGCTACACTGGCATGTGACAGGGTCAAATGGAGATGTTACTGGCGCCTGCTCGAGCAAATCGATGAATAACGGGATGTCTAGTGATCAACTGAAGAACAAATTAATAAAAGTTAATGAAGAATCCACATATGTGCAACTGGGAAATGCTGCCAAGTCTATGCCCCCAAAAAAAAAATCTCAATCCTTTTACTTATCTGGAATTTAATGGCTCTTTTAGAGAAATTACAGCAACATAAAACACAGAATCGAAACAGTAAAAACATTTTTTTTAATATGGAAAACCTGATTACAGAAGACTCAAAGGTAATGGAACAAAGTATCTATCCTTTACTTTGTTGTTTTATAAAACCTGCCAGGTTAAGTCTGGGAACATCAATAAGAGGAACTGGAAAAGTCTCCACACATACTGCGCTCTGGGATCACTTTTCGACAAAAGGCAACTGCTACACAAGAAGGCGTCAAGCAGCCTCAGGGAAACACTGGTGATGAAACCAGGACTTTAATAAATGTGTGGGTGGGGGAGGGCGGGGGAATCTCTGGCCCACAGGAACAGCAAAGGTCTACTGGAAGCTTCAGAGTGACTTGCCATTCGGCAATTGTAAACCAACCATCTTCAGTACTTCTACAGTAAACAAGTGCAATAAAATTGTAAGAAAATTTCAATGGTCATTGAAACCTTCTATGTTTTTCTTTGAAATTTACTTCAATATACTACAAAAAAAAGTTCAATACAGAGCAAATGATTGATGGTGATTTTTTTTCAAGTTTTATCATGAATATAATATTTAGATCTGAGAATAAACTTAAGTTACCTCAAAATGTTAACTACAAAGCTATTTGGAAATCTGGTAAAAAATGCACTAGAAATCATAAAACAATATTCATACCCATAAAACAACCTGACTTCAGCACAATCGACTAGAGAACACCTAGATTTTGAGCTAAACTTCAATTTCAGGGCCCGGAGAGACAGTACAGCTGGCAGGGTGCACCCTGCCTCCACACGGCCAGTCCACAGTCAATCCCCACACCCCAATATGGTCCCCTGAGTCTCCCAGGAATGATCCCTGAAGTCAGAGCCAGGACTAAATCCTGAGTATCGCTGAGTGTGGCCCAAAACAAAACAACATAAAAAGTAAACACACTTCAGTTTCTTGGAAATTACTGATATACTACTAACATTGTGTTAGACTTTTGTTGCAATTACTTTTTATAAGCAAATTCAGTCTCTACACTGTCCAAATGCTACATAATTTGACTGAATTATAGGCTGAATTGTTGCGCTGAATTTTATTTGTTTGCATCTGCTGGCCCTAGGAGCTATGTTGGACGGTCAGGGGGCGAGCCATTTACCGCCTCCCATGGCTCCATGGGCCGCTCCACATGGGTTGAGCGCCGAGAAGACACTTTTTTGGGAAAAGGCAACAGGGGTGGGGCTAGACAGTACAGCGGGTGGGACACTTACAGTACACGTGGCCGACCGGGCTTCATCTTGGCATCCTCTATAGTCCCCAATTAGTGCCAGGGTGACCCTGAGAGTTGCTAGATATGACCCCGGGTGGGGGACCAAGGGGCAGGCAGACGGTACTGCGGGCAGTGTGCTTGCCATGCACACGCTGACCAGGTGGAATTCCCCGGCACCCATACGGTCCCTGCAAGCCTTGTCAGGAGTGATCCCTGAGCGCACAGCTAAAGAGTAAGCCCTAAGCACTGCACGTGCAGTCAAAACCTAAATAAACAACAATAAAACAGAAATTAAAAAGGGGGCAAGGAAGATGTCTCAGTGACATAAAAGCAACCAGTGTTTTCGGCTCTGGTGCATCAAGAACACGTGGCGGCAACATTACAGCTCTGGATGGAAAGGAAAGGTCAGGAAGTTGGGTCAGTTACTAAAAAAGTGGGGCTGTGAGTTCAACCCCTGGTACCATCACAAGGAACAAGGTGACTATGATAGCTTGGGGAGAATTAAAGAAAAAAGTGAACCGAAATAGTGCAGTGAAGACAGTCCAAGTGGTAACACGACAGAGAGAGGCAGCTGGTGGCGAGCCTATCGGAGGCCCTGAGCATGGCGCCTGGCACTGTATGAGCCCGCCTCAATCCTGTCCAGGGTGTCCCTAGTGACCAACAGGCACTGCATGGCCTGCCAAGGCCGAGAACGGAACCGTGTGGCCTGAGCTGCTGAAAAGAGCACTGTGTGTGTGTGGGGGGGCCCGCGGGGAGGGAGCCCTTACTTTAAGAAGCGGAATTAAAACGCTAGCTGCAAAGAACTCTTCAGAAAAAACGTGATGACTGTCATTATATCAACTACAGTTCATTCTGTGGGAGGGGGGGGGGGGGGGTGATGGTTTGACCACACCAGCAGTGCTTAAGGGACTCAATCTGACTCCTAGAGGTGCCAGAGACGAAAGCAGACAAGCACTTACCCTTCAGTATTCTCTCGCCAGCCCCTGTACACAAAATTGTACTAAATCAATAAACCCATCCCCGCCCCCAAATTTACAAATGACAGATTCCTGCAAAGGTTTCTCAGTTTTTCCTGAGGAGTGCACTCAACCTCCCCTAATCTCGTGCCAGGGGTGCCCCTTTGCATACGGTTGTCCTCTGTGGAGCCCTTCGATCAATACCCCGGGACCACAGGGCACCATACGGCAGCTGGCTGAGAAGCACCACCCGAGCAGACGCTCCAAGCTTACCTGGCTCATCACCCTTGCAAGAAAAAGACACCCTTCAGAGCCTCCTGGAAGCCCACCTGAGCCTGAGCACAAGCGAGTGTGGCATGAAAGACCACCCCTCAAAATAAAAGTTAAAAAACTACTACTACTGAAAACTTGTTAGCTAAAAAATGTTTTTGAAACAGAACATAAGATAAAACAGAAATAGCACAAAGTACACCGTTCAGTTAATATGTCAATAATGTTCATTTTAGCAAACATACTAATATAAAATGTCAATAGTTTATATGAGAACTCCTTGCAATTTTCTTTTCATTTTCTAAAAAAAAAAAAGCAGCAGCTAAATTCTAGAGGAAGCTGTTCAAATAGAAGCAAAAACCATTAAGAGCCACAATAGCCATAACAAATCAACTATATAAACATTAATTCTAACTGCTGAGATTCAACTAGGCTGAAAGGCAAATTACTTTTCAAGATATTAAAAGGTCAAAAATTAAAACTTTAGGGGCTGGAGCGATAGCCCAGCGGGTAGGGCGTTGCCTTGCAAACGGCCGGCCTATGCCAGCCTGGGTTCGATCCCCGGCATCCCATATGGTCCCCGAGCACCGCCAGGAGTAATTCCTGAGTGCAGAGCCAGGAGAAACCCCTGAGCATCGCTGGGGTATGACCCAAAAAAAAGCAAAAAATAAATAAATAAATAAATAAAATAATAAAACTTTAGAGTTTTATAATTTCACATTTAACAGCAAAACAAGTGCATTGGAAGATCAGTTTTCTTAAGTTCTGTAAGAAGTCATTTTATTTTAATTTCACTGTTTTCTGCAGCTCAAAAGGTACATAATTGGAAGTTACAAATGGGTAAGAAGTCATCTGAACCACAAAGATTAATGATTAAACCAAGTGATGCATCAGGATGAAAAGGCAAAAACTGTGTCCTCCTTTCTATTTGTCTTAATAACACTATTACTACTCTACCTAACACCTAGCTATGATAACTAGCTGCAAAAAATTAGTGAAACTCATTTAAACTTCCTAAACAGAATGAAATTGGGAATTTAGTTATTTTAAAAAAGAAATCGCCTTGCTAGCCCCCAAGACTGTTTACGCCCCCGCTGCCACTGTAGATGTCTTGTCAGCTCAACAGAACTGAGCTGCTAACAGCAAGCATTCTGGAAATGCGTGGAAGTGGGCTGAAATGTTCTTTTGATTCAAGAGAGATAAAAAGGAAATCAGATTTTTAAATGTTAAAGAATAAAGAAAATAAATTAATAAGAATCAGATTTTATTTCTCCCTTAGGACAGCAATTCCCATTTCCGGGGTCAGAGAGATAGTATGGTAGGTAGGGCATTTGCCTTGCATGGGGCTGACCCCCCAAGTACCAGCAGGAGTAATTCCTGAGTGCAGAGCCAGGAGTAATGAACATTGTCAGGTGTGACCCCCCCGCCCAAAAAAAAAAAAAAATCCCATTTCTATATTTCACTTTCTAGCAGAGTAAAACCGTAATTTGCCATCAAATCTTGATTTGCTGGGGCTGGAGTGATAGCCCAACGGGTAGGGCGTTTGCCTTGCACGCAGCCGGCCTGTGCTGGCCCGGGTTCGATCCCCGGCATCCCATATGGTCCCCGAGCACTGCCAGGAGTAATTCCTGAGTGCAGAGCCAGGAGAAACCCCTGAGCATTGCCGGTGTGACCCAAAAAAAAAAAAAATCTTGATTTGCTTTGTTTTGGGTCCACACCAAGTAGTGTTGGGGGGGTCACTCTTAGCAGTGCTGGGAGAACATGTGTGTCAAGAATTGAACAAGGACTGGCTGCATGCGGGCACCTTAACACCTAGACTGTATCTCTGGCCCCCAAAGAATGAGTCTAATCACAGAATGCTTCGACTCTGTGGACAGCACATGTAATGGGAACTTGGGAGAACCAGAAATTATGAAATAAGGAAGGAACGTGACATGACTTGCCAACAGCACTACTGAAAGACAGGGTGAAGAAGATATTAAGTATTTTAACAGAAATAAGATAAAGCAGGAGATGGTCGGGGAAAATAACTTACAAAGATTCGGTGGCGCACAAAGTGCCGGCGAGAGGAAACAGGGCTCTGTGCAGTGGACAGCGACACTGCTTTCACCTCTGTCCTTTGTAGAAATGCATAAGCAAACTTGGATTTGGGGGATAGCAGGCATTAGAAATTCAGAGGAAGATAACTGCTGGAATGTAACCCAAGCTTCATCTTCAGTAATTCTGAGAAGGAACTGGAGGCGGCAGTGGGAATTAAAAATTAAATTCAAATATGCTAACTTGGTAACTTTAGAACACGGATATGCACCCACGTCTGTTCTTACCAAATTTTCATTTTATATTCAAGGAAAATATCTAATCTGCATCAAAGTCATGGTTCTATTACACTGTTCTTAGGACTACTCTTCTAAAAAATCAAAATTATGTTGTAAAATTGTAAAACGTATTAAAAATTCAATTGCCAGAATTGACTGTACAGCTTATCCAAATGTGATAAAATAAGATTTGTATGCAGTAATTAGCTACAACAAAGAACTATTGCTTATCTATTCAGCTACTCCATTCTATAAAATACTATCACCACCACAAGATAAGCATATCTAAACGTGATCTGTAAGAAACATGCAAACCATATTTATCACGAGAAAACACAGCAATGCGTTCAGCCACAAGACTGGAAACTAGTCAGATGCCTCACAGAATGCCCCAGATACAGCTGTAGGGCCATGGGGTAAGGTGCCTAACAGGCAAGGCAGCTGAGCAAAGCCAGATCTCTGCACCACTCACGGTCCAGCAAAACAGCAACAGCCCAAGTACTGCTGGGTGCCTTTAAGCCCTGAGCTTTTTCGCACCCACACCCCTCTGAAAGAAAACAGAAAAGTAGTGATTACTTTCACACAGAGAACAGTGGATCCCAACGTCTTAGAATCCCTTTATAATCCAAAGATCAGAGAGGAAGCCTAGAGAAATTTAGGAATATGGGGAGGAAGAGAGGCGGGTAGCTGGGGGAGGCCCCTGGACAGTGACAGGGAAATGGACACTGGTGAGAGGTATGGTGCTAGAATGATGTATATATGAAAGGTGTGATCAACAGATTTGTAAATCCTGACACCTCCACGCACCGGGAGAGCTCGAGGGGAAGCCCTCCTGGCGTCCAGGAGCCTGCAAGCGCGGTCCCCAGGACCTGAGAGCATCCCCGAAGCACCACCAGGTACGGTCCAAAAGCAAACCACCAAAGTTCTAACAGCAAGTATTAAGAATTAAAACTTGGAATTTCAAAAAAATTAACTTGGCTTTTCCAATCTTTAAAATTTAATATGAAAAGCCTTCGGATTATTCAAAAGGAAGAATTTACTGAAACAAACGCATGGGAAGTGCAGTTGGGCAGGGTACAGGCAGGGCATAAACAGATCTAGGAGTTCAGATGCCGCGGGACGCTCCTTCCTCTCAGTTCATTTCCTTTCCAAGCAGGCCTCTCCGAGGAGCAGGACAGCACGGAGCAACTCTAGGCTGATGCGGACAGGAAAGCCGAGAAAGCCCTTCTCCCCCACCAGACCCGTCCTGGTCCATGCGAACGCCTCGTCTTCCCCAGCATGGACATTGCCAAGGCTGGGAAGGACACAAATCTACAACTAACAGAAAGATTTGCAACTAGAAAGTGATACGATGCTGGCATCCTCTTGCCTTAGAACACAGGCAAAAACCTGGTTACTAGGATTTGTGTATTCTGACCTTTCAAACCAACCTTTCAATCCTCTAAGCCTGCCTTTCCCTGGAAAAGATACTGGAGGGAGTACCGGCACCAGCTGGTCCCCGTGCCTCCTGGGTGCTTAGGAGCCTTTTGAACCCCTGCCCCAGGGGGAAAAAAAAAAAAACACTGTTAAACTGGTACTAATGGTTGCATTTTTTCTTTCCCCCAACAACAACTCTTAGGTAATGATACCTACTTTTTTTTCCAGAACCAATCACAGTACCTTAGTAAGTGTGTGCTAATTAATTACTACATTAGCACCATCTCTCAGTAAGGGTGGTTAAAAGGAACTGACTCCAGGGTCCCCCATCAGGGGTACAGCAGATGCCCAATCCCGTAAATTAAAAGGTGTGATATCTGCATAAAACCTGAGGGCCAGATCGGGTAGGTGGTTGGTGCCTTGCATGCAGTCGACCGAGGTTAGATCCCCGTCATCCCATATGGTTCCCAGGCAGTGCCAGGAGTGATTCCTGAGCACAGAGCCAGGAGTAACCTGAGCATGCTGGGTGTGACCTGAAAAGCAAAAAAAAAAAAAAAAAAAAAACCCTAAGGCTACCCTCCCATAAACTTCGAATCACCCCTAGATTATGGGGCTGGAGCCATAGCACGGCGAAGGTGTAGCAGGGGGTGAGGCGGCTGCCTTGCACGCAGCTGCCCTGGGTCAGCTCCCCAACACCACCAGGAGTGATCCTGGTGAACAGAACTAGGTCTGCGCATTGCTGGATGTGGGCCAAAAACCTAATATAATACGAATACTATGGAAACAGACACTTAATGATTACTTAGCATACCTAATATAATGGGAATTATACCTAATATAATGTGAGGACTAAGTAAACACATTATATTTTACTTTTAAGGAACAATGACATGAAAAAAGTCCGCTTTAGTTCAGACATAATCATGCAGGGCTAGCTAAAGGGGGGGCCGATGGGAAGAGACTGACTATTCTATTCCTGATTGGTTAAATCCACTGATGCAGAACCTATGGAAAAGGTGGACCCACTGTTTAGAACGGCATATTAAGCAAGAAGTATATTAACCCAAATTCACAAACAATTCTCAGATAAAATCAAACCCAATTATGACAACTATAAAGATATGATAACAGCCAACCTGGATTCAATCCCTGGCATCACATATGGTCCCCCCGAGTATAAGAGTAATTCCCAGGAGTAATTCCAGAGTGCAAGCCAGGAGTAAGCCCTCAGCACAGGTGTGTGGCTCAAAGGCAAAACGAAAGTAGTAACAAAGGTATGATCCCTTGTCAAAATTCATTACAGGGCACATATGATTTGCATAAAATTTTTAGCTGAAAACTACTAAATTCTAATACACACTAATGCATACTGAAATATTAGATACACCAATGCCTGCAATTACTCTGAAATAATGAAAATTAGAGAGTATAATTAAATGTTAATGGCAGAACTAAACAATGGCTATATGGGTATAGTACTATAAAATTTACTATCTTTCAATACATTTTAAATTTTTTATAATCAAATATTGTAAGAGAAAGGAAACTGAGCAAAGATAGAGAAGTACTGAAATCAGTGACAAGGAACCGGTCTTATCAGAAATTAAAAGTCCCTAATTTTTTTAAAGTAGTCGAATAAACCTACAGTAATAAACAGAGTAAGTTCAAATATGTGTAAGAATTTAGTATCTATTTCCAACCACTTAGAAAAAACTGGACTATACACTGTTGCAGTGCACCTAAGAGCCTCTGCATCTGGCCTGGATTGCCTCCTGCAGGTCACTTGTAGATAGGAGGGCAGCTTGAATGTGGCAGCTCATCTGACCATGTATTCTGTACTGGCTGGTATAAATATTCTCTCATGCTGCCACGTTCATCGTGGGACTAGCTAGATCTTACCGGTATATTTGCCTGGCCAAGTTGGATCTCTAAGTAATTAGACCAGAGAAATGCTGTTTGCCTCCAAGCAAGCAAGCATGGCTCCCCTGATAACTCAAAGGCAACTAAAATACAGAACAACCATGAAGTAAAAGAGGAGACTCTTGTGAAGGCTTGGAGAAATATTTAACTGGCATTAGTATAGTCTTTGGTACAGATGCATGCCTTTGTATTCGGAGATACAGTTCATCTCAGAAACCCTTTCTCTCTCTCTACCCTGCAAAGGCAGATCTTGGCTCTGGAACATTAACATCTGGAAGGGCCTAGGCGGGGGCCTGAGGGCATTTAACCCCTGCAGGCTTCCCTAGAAGTGGGAGGTCTGGGGCGCAAGGCTATAAAACTAGGCTGCTTCCTCTCTTCGAGCTCTTTGGGGGGCTCTCTCCCTCTTTCTGCTGGTGCCTGGTCTGTCTCCTCTCTACAGGGCCTTAACACAAGGTGGCCGCCATCATGGCCTACATGTGGCCAGGGTCCTAGCCAGGAACACTAAGTTTGGAGTTTTTCCTATTGTTGATTTGTATGCCTGAACCTGTGTTTAAGTAAAGCATTTTTGAAACTCCGCCGGATTCTTGCAACTTTCTCCGTCCACCAGCCGCTGATCCCCTGGAACAGAAGGGGATCCCTGACCCTGCTCCCGGATTTTGTGCAGGGCACCTCAGCGTTTCCCCATAATACACCTACTTGTATTGAAATAACTGTATACATATAAATAAAAAATAAAACAAAATAAAACAGTGCTAGAAACAGGATCACAGGGGCCAGAGCCATGTACAGTGGCTAGGGCATTTGCACTGTGTGCAGCTGACCAGTGTTTGAGACCCAGCATCCAATATAGTCCCCTAAGTACCACCAGGAGTAACTCATCAGATTCAAATGTGGCCCAGAAATAAACAAAAAAAAAAAATTAACAGTAATAATTTCAGAGCTGAGGAGGTGGCTTAAGCAGGGAAAGACTGCTGTCCTTATTTGTAGCCAACTGAGCAATGCAGGTATGACCACAACAAAAAAGTTTTTTAAACCAAGGCCAGTGAGTACAGGGGTTAATGCTTGCCATAACTATAAGACAATTTGCTTACTCTAGCCATTAGACAAATTCACAATGAACTACATTAGGAGTCCCACTTCTGGATGGACATGAAAAATTACAAAACCAATCTTAACAAACCATTTAACCTCAAAATCACGGCAACTTTTTAAAGTCCATATAAGCGAAGGCTCAAGAGATGCTAAGTGAAAGGTCAGAGTGATAGTAGAGTGAGGAATGCATTTGCTTTGCATGCGGCCCACCTATTTTTTTTTTGGGGGGGGCACACCCGGCAATGCTCAGGGGTTTCTCCTGGTTCTGCACTCCAGGAATTACTCCTGGCGGTGCTCGGGGGACCATATGGGATGCCAGGGATCGAACCCAGGCCGGCACAGGCCGCGGCGTACAAGGCAAACGCCCTACCCGGCTGGGCTATCGCTCCGGCCCCAAGGCCCACCTATTTTTGATCCCAGCATCCCGTAAGGTGCCCCAGCACCACCAGGAGTTAAAAAAAAAAGATGATAAAGTGAACTACACTCTGCAAAATTACAAGCCTTCATTAAGAGATCATGATAATCCTCGGTCCTTAGTAGAAAGGCATGAAAAACTGAAGATACAACACATGCAGGTGAGGAGAAAACAGCCAAGCCTGAACCTCTTGGAGTCATACATGGACTGTCAAGAGATCAGAACAGCAAAACCCCTCCGTCACAAAGTGGCAACAACCACCCCAACTCAGGAATCACTTTGAGAACAGAGCAGCAGCACTGCAAGGTCGCCAACGAATGTGGCAGTCTGGAAGCTAGCTAGAGCGGAACACAGCTCCTGAGGTATTTCAAGCCTTCCGAGAGAACTGGATAGTTACTCTATGGATGACGAGGGGAGGCCGCAGAGCAGTACTTCTAAAGGCCCCTCCAGAAATAGTGAAAGCAAGGAAGTAGGACCAAACAACAAAGAGATCTTGGCACCTCAAAACACCGGCAGCAAGAAAGTGAACAAGAACGATTTTGTTTAGAGCCCTAGTTCCAAAAGCTGGGAACCTGTAGGTACAGCATACAGATACCCAGAAGCTCACCGCTGCTCGATTTCAAAGAAAGGGAAGATCCCATTCCTGCCCACTAAACATCTAAACTGACTCAAATAAAGAGGTATTACAAAACCCAGCCAGTTTAGTTCAAAGCATGGACCCGGCTTCCATTTCTAATGGCCTAACAAAGAAAGGCGACCAAGGCAGTGCTGAGGGTAAGGCACGCCTCGCAGGGAGCTGACTTGTGCTCAATCCCTGCCACACATAGTCCCCAGGCTCCGCTAGGAGTGATCGCTAAACTCGAGAAAGGAATAAGCCCTAAGCATGCAAGGTGTGGCCCCAAAAATGAAACGAAACTACAACAAAAACCTAGATCTAAGTAAGTTCGATCTTTTTCTTAGGACTTTACCTCAATGTTCTTGTACACACACCGTTCAGCTTAAGATCATATAACGAGGCACACAAAATAGTAAGACAAAGTGACCTACCCAAGAAGAAAACATTCATGGAAACATTCACACATTATCTGACTTTAAAATAATGATAAAACTGCTAAAGATTCAACGAACTACATGGCGTGCATAAGAAACTATAGGCTTCAACTAATACAAAGTCAAACAGAAAAATCGGAAAATGGGGCCGGAGCAATAGCACAGTCATGAACATCTTTAAAACATTGAAACAATCAAACACAGTAGTAACTGAAATTTAAAAATAGAAAGAAAAATTAGGCAGAAAAACTGAGGAGAAAATACCCAAGGGTTTCCTAAAATGGACAAAAGATTTCAAATAGAAAAACCCGGCAAAATAAAGCACACAGGCAATATACAAAGCCTTAATTAACCATATCATAGTAAAACACAGAGCAAAACCAGAAACAATCTGTTGAAGTAACCAAAGAAGGAAAAAAAAGATACATTGCAAATAAGACAAAAGATACAAATGACTAATTTCTCACAGAACAATCACTACAGCAGTAATGGCATAATCTAATGAAATAACTAAAGGTTGTAAAGCCAGTAACCTAGTTCTACCCAAAGACAGAAAGGTCTACAAGGAAGAGTAAAATTCAAGAGAAAAAGGAAAGTAACAAAATGTCAAGGAGAGCGAGAGAGCGGTTTAGGCTTAGGCTAGGAGCCGGCTAAGCCAGTGAGCACGGGTCCACCGCTGCTCCTTAGCAGCTAAGGAGTACCCCACTCCGCCTCTTTCCCAGCACCATCAGGTGTGCCCCAGCACTGCAGGGCCTGAGCAGCACATTTTTAGGCCTTAGCGTAGAGCAGTGTGGCTGTTCACTGAGGTTCTCTGAGGATAGCCCCTGACCCCCTGGAGCACAACTTGGGTAGGTCACACACACAAATACGTTGAAAAAGAGGGCTGTAGAGATAGTGCATAGGAAAGAGCACTTTGCTTGCAGCCAACAAGGGTTGGCAAAGGCCTGGAGAAAGCTCTGAGCACTGCTGGATGCAGCCCAAAAATGAAGAATATTTTTTTAAAACTACATTATTGGCCAGTATTGAAAGATTAAGACTCCTAGCACTGGGACAAGAAGTCCACTCTTACCATTTGAATTTGACGAGAATTCTTTTTTTTTTTTTTTTGGTGTGTGTGTGTGTGTGTGGGGTCCACACCCGGCAATGCTCAGGGGTTACTCCTGGCTCTGCACTCAGGATTCACTCCCTGGCAGTGCTTGGGGACCATATGGATGCCGCGGATCAAACCCAGGCCGGCATGGCCGGCGTGCAAGGCAAATGCCCTACCCGCTGGGCTATTGCTCTGGCCCCTTGACGAAGAATTCTTAGCACATAAAGTAACTCTGGAAAGAGGGCTGAGAGTACGGGGGTAAGAGCTTGCCTTGCACACATACTGCTGGATCCCTGCGCACTCCCAGGGGCGATGGCTGAGCAGAGAGTAAGGAGTGAAGTCCTGCACACCAATGTGGCCCAAACACCCACCCAAAACTCATCAGTACAGCTCAGTGGACCCAAATTTGCCCCTCCTGCCCACCAAGAGACGCAGCGGGCTCAGAGGACCAAAAGCAGGGACTGCGTGCTTTGCATTTAGAGTCCACACTGCTGTGTCCTTCCAGAGCTGAGACGGGGTACCGTGAGCACTACCAGGTATGGCCCCCAAACAAAGCACACCAGAAAAAAAAAGATAGGCAGTTACATCATGATAAAGCATGATGATATGTAGAATGTTGTTTCCTTTTTTGGGTCATACCCGGTGATGCTCAGAGGTTACTCCTGGCTCTGCACTCAGAAATTACTCCTGGTGGTGCTTGGAGGACCATATGGGGACGCCGAGGACCAAATCTGGGCGACCACATGCAAGGCAAATGCCCTACCATCACTCCGGCCCCTGACACGTAGAATTGAAAGCAGGATAAAATGTTGGGGAATTAAAGAAGGGAAAGGAAATGTGTGTTTCAGTGTGTGTTAAAGGGAGTGAGACCCATCAGCTAAATCCTCAAATTTGGTCATACATTTGGATAGGGTCGAGTTTTATAGGATTATATGCTTAACCAATTTGAGGTGTATTTTTAAGGACAAGAACTACAGAACAGCAGGTCTGGTGCCAGTGCAATAGTATAGCAGGTAGGGTATTTGCCTTGCATGCCACTGACCCGGCTTCAATTCCTGGCATCTACATCAGGAGTAAGCCCTGAGTACCATCAGGTATCACCGTATCACTGTCTTCCCGTTCATCATCGATTTGCTCGAGGCGGGCCCCAGTAACATCTCCATATGTCCTATCTCATGCTAGTAGAGCCCTAGGCATCTGCTTGCTCCAGGAACATAAAGAGCCTCAATCCATTCCGGAATGAGTCTATAACTGTTACTGGTATTTGGCCTATATCTCAAATACAACACGGGTAGCTTGCCAGGCTCTGCCGTGCAGGTAGCATACTCTTGTAGGCATCTCTAAGTCCAGCATGTATAGATTAACAGCGTGGCCACTTGCCATCAGGTACGGTCCAAAAAAACAAATCAAAAATAAACTATTTCTGTTAAAAACTGAAAAAGAATAAAGAGGCAGAGAGATGCAGAGACAGAGAGAGAGACAGAGAGAGAAGAGAGGAAACTGGGGTGGCTGCTATTAAAGGCAGCATGGGGGGTGGGCAGGAGGGGTGGGGGTACATTGGTGGTGGAAATGGGGCACTGGTGGAGGGATGGGTGCTGGTATACTGTATTACCAAGAACCAATTATGATCACCTTTGTAATTGTATGTTTCACTGTGGTATAATAAAAAATTAAAAAAAAAAAAAACTGAAAAAGAAATGATCAGGAAAATGAAACCATCATGATTCACAGTTGTCCTGACTGATATAAAAATATTCAAAGTGCCATAACAGCTTACAGTTGGCAAAATACAAGGTCAATATCACAAATATCAACCATGCTTCCATTCAACAATGTGGAAAAAATTCATAGCTTTTTTTTTTTTTTTTTTTTTGCTTTTTGGGTCACACCCAGCGATGCTCAGGGGTTTCTCCCTGGCTCTGCACTCAGGAATTACTCTGGCAGTGCTCGGGGGACCATATGGGATGCCGGGATTGAACCCAGGCCGGCACAGGCTGGTCCGGTGCAAGGCGTTTTAACGCCCCACCGCTGGGCTATCTCTCCGGCCCAATAGCTTTTTTAAAAATATAAATATGTGGCCAGAATTACAGTACTATTAATATAGTACAGCTCTGCACATAGCTGAGCCCAGTCCAAACCCAAGTACCAAATACGGCCTTCAGGCCATGAGGACAACCCACGACCCACTCCAGTCCCAGGCTTTTGGTGTGTCCCAAAACCCAAGCAAAATAATTTACCTGTATGGGCCACCTGCCCCTTGAGGTGTTGCAGGTGTGGCTGCAGTGCCCAGCTGCGTTGGCAGGTGGCAGACAGGAGACAGGCTTGTCTACAACCCCAGGGCTCTGCCCTGTGGGCCCTGGATGGTGGATGATCTGACATAGGAAAAGAATGGGCCCCCTGGGATGAACCCAGAGCTATGGCAGAGCCTGGCAAGCTACCCAAGGTGTATTCGATATGCCAAAACAATAACAATAGAAATGAACTGGACAAGGGACAGACCAGATGCACAGCTGTGCTGCCCAGCCCACGTGGAGCAGCCCACGGAGTCTCTGAGGAATCAGCTAGTCCCTGGCCGAGACCAACCTAGCTTCTAAGGTAAAGCAGCCATGTGGGGGAAGCCACACTGGCCGGAATTGGAGCAGGGATTTGGGCTCCTCCCTCTCCATGCCAGTGGGCGGGCTACGGACTCTCAGTCTCCACAACTAGATGAACCAAACAAGGGGCAGACCAGATGCACAGCTGTGACAGTGCACAGCCGCAGCAAGAGGCTTAGATAACAAAGTAGGCTAGGACCAGGTCCTTCCCAGAATCTTTCACATCTGTACACCATAATGATCATTGTAGTTGTAACAAACTGGGGAGGTTGACGGGGAATGAGGAACTATAATGTCACACTAGAACTCACTACTGAATATACACATAGATAATTGCATCATAAACCGTAAGGCAAGTCACAAGGTATAGGAGAAGAGAGAGAGAAGTACAGAGACAGAAATAGAGACAGAGAGAGAAAGATGAGAGACTCAGACGCATGAGGGAGAACTGCCATCCGGCTCTCCCCTAGCTCAGCTGACCATGAGGCTCCCAGGAGGCAAGATGGGTTTTGGGAGTGGGCCTATCACCTCTGTAGGGACTCCGAAGCAGCCAGATGAGACTCGCTCACCATAATAGTTGCCACTACCACAGTACGGACCCCACAGCTCACCAGAACCCATGCAAGATAGATGCTGATCTCAAGACCAGCTCAGAGCAGCCGAGTTAGAGCCCAGGTAGGCGGCTCCCGGAGGTGGAAGTAACCAGGTGTTCCTGGAGATGGAGCTGAGGTTCCCATTCTCCTCTCTGACCCATCCCAGAGGCCTGGTGACCCCACCCACGAACTGCCTCGGGCCTCTTGGCCATGATGCAGAGACTCAGACATATGGGGGAGAACTGCCATCTGGCTCTCCCCTAGCTTAGCTGACCATGAGGCTCCCAGGAGGCAAGATGGCTTTTGGGAGTGGGCCCATCACCTCTGTAGGGCCTCGGAAGCAGGCAGATGAGACTCGCTCACCATAATAGCTGCGATTTTTGTGGTCTGGACCCAGTACATCAAACTAGTGGAACCAATCATGTTCTAGAATATATTACAATCTACAATGTGTAAGAAAGGGAAGCGAGGAGAGAGGGAGGGGGGAGAGAGGGAGGGAGAGAGAGAGAGAGAGAGAGAGAGAGAGAGAGAGAGAGAGAGAGAGAGAGGGAGGAGATAAGAACCTGCCATGGAGGCAGGCTGGGGGAAGGGGGAGGGAGGTGGGGACATTGGTGATGGGAGATGGGCACAGGTGGAGGGACAGGTGTTGGAACACTGTAGAACCAAAAAATTCAAACATGAACATCTTGTAATTGTGTATATAACGGTGGTATAATAAAATATTTTTTAAAAAATTTACCTGTCAAAAGGGAAAGGTCTAACAAAAGGTTTATAAGATCTTCACCAGTGAACTACCAAAATAACAGCTAGAATATTTAAATGCAATGGAAATGGAGATACACCATGTTAAAGAACTATATAAACTAAAAAGATGATTATTCTTTTAAAATCAATGTCCAGGGGTTGGAGAGACAGTACAGTAAGCCACTTGCCTTGTACATGGCTGACCCAGGTTTAGTACCCTGCATCATCTGTGGCTCCCCTAAGCAAAATCAGGAGTCAATCCTGGGATCACAGTTGTGAATAGCGCCCCCACCAAAAAAAAGGATAAAATCAACGTGCAAAATTATAAGGGCTTTCTTTTAGAAATTAAGAAGCTGATATATAATCATCTTCACAGGGAAATGCAGAGAATCCAGTACAAGAAAGACAATACACACACACACAAAAAAAAAAAAAGCTTTACATGATCTGGTTTTAAGAGTTTTAACAGTTAACACTATATTGTCTTTATTTTCTGTACTGGATAGTATAAGCATTAGAATAAATATAATTAAGAATCACCCAGAAATAGACTCACATACAATGTAGTCAACTACCTGTCAGTCAAATTGCCAAGTCATCCAATGGGGAAAGTCTTTTTAAGAAATATTTCTGAATTGGGCTAGAGAGAAAAGTGCAGGCAGCTGACCCAAGTTTGATCCCGACATCACACAGTTCCAGAGTACGAAATTACTCCCAGGAGTAATTTCGAGTGCAGAGTCAAGAATAATCCCCCAGCATCACCAGGTGCTGGTTTTTAGTGATTATTCATCACCAAAAAAACCAATAAATTAATTTCTGAAAAAGTTTATAATACTTATTAAACTTTAAAAGCCCAATATCTCACTCTGTTCATATTTTAAAAAATAAATCACAGAAAATGAGTAATATAACTAAACATAAAACCCAGAAGCAGAAAGCTTCTAGATGATGGAATTTCTTCCCCTAGTGACAACAGTTCACCATTACATCTAATCTGCAGTCAAGTTTTCCACATTTGGAATATCACAGGGGTCGTATAACTGAAGTGAAGCCGTGCCCTAAGACAAAGTATCTCTAAATTTTTTAAAAATTATTTTCTGCTCAGAGATATTATATGTAAGCCAGTATTGGGAAATTAGCATCTGCAATACATACATTTTATATAAACACATAAAGAACAACTAAAGTCCAATTTGCTCTGTTTTTGGGCCACAGCAGCCATACTGAACTTACTACTTACTCTGTGCTTAGGTGTCACTTCTGGCTGGGAACCCAGATGGGGTGCTAGGCATCAAACCCGGATCTGTCACATGTAAGGCAAGCACCTTACCCATTGTGCTATTTCTCTGCTCCCAAAAGTTTTCTTTGGGTGTTTATTTTGTGGAGTATGGGGTAACACATGGCATGGTAGCTTATTTTTTTGATTTGAGGTAACATTACCTGCCCCTTGAGGTGTTGCATGTGTGGCTGTGGTGCCCAGCTGCGTTGGCAGATGGCATACAGGAGTCAGGCTTGTCCACACCCAGCGCTGTGCCCCGTGGGCCCTGGATGGTTGATGGTCTGACATAGAGAAACCAGACATACAGACAGAACCAGGGATACACCAGGGCTTCTAAATATTTGCAAGCCATGCTCCCAATCCTGGCAGCTCAATGGTCAAAGTCCAGTTTTAAAAATAACGGGGCTGGAGTGACAGTTCAGCAGGTAGGGTGTTTGCCTTGCACCCGGCTGACCCAGGTTCAATTCCCCGACATCCCATGTGGTCCCCCAAGCACTGCCAGGAGTAATTTCTGAGTGCAGAGAAAATCCCTAAGCATTGCTGGGAGTGACCCAGAAAGAAAAAAATAATAAATAAATAAGCAAGACGGGCCGGAGAGATGGTACAGAGCTTAAGGTGGTTGCCTTGCCCACGCTGACTCAAGTTCAAAAGCCAGCTCTGGACATGGTCCCCAAAAAGCTACGGAACACTGCAGATGTGGACCCCACCAAAAAAAAGGCTCAAACTCATTTTTTCTAAAATGTGACATCTTATAAAGATGCGAAAAGATGTGACAAGATGTGATAGCCAGTAAATAAAAAAAATCCTCAATAATAAAAGATGCTTTATGGGGCCGGAGCGATAGCCCAGCGGGTAGGGTGTTTGCCTTGCAGCGGCCGGCCCATGCCGCCCGGGTTCGATCCCCGGCATCCCATATGGTCCCCCGAGCACCGCCAGGAGTAATTCCTGAGTGCAGAGCCAGGAGTAACCCCTGAGCATTGCCGGGTGTGACCCAAAAGAAAAAAAAAAATAAAAGATGCTTTATAAAATGTGATAGCCGGTAACTGAGAAAGCGCTCGATAACATGTCATTTAAAAATGTCAATTAAAGTCATAAAATGAATTAAACTAATTTAAAGCTACTTCACACTCCCTATAAAAATAAGAGAGGCTTGAGCAACAGTACAGCAGGTAGGGTGCTTGCTTTGTACATGGTCAATCTGGGTTCAATCCCCAGCAGCCCATATGTTCCCCTGAGCATCACCAGGATCCCCGAGTACAGAGCCAGAAGTCCTGAGCACCCCTGGATTGGCCCAAATAGGGAAGAGGGAGGGAAAGAGTGAGAGCAACCGAGAGCAAGAGAGCAGAGCGAGAGAGAGCAAGAGCGGGAGAGGAAGGTGGGAGGGGAGGGCTCGCAGTATCAGGAATATTGGAAATTGCAGGGAGGATCCGCCCACAAGAGGAAGTTGGAGGGAGGAGCGGAAGAGGGAGAGAGCTGCCAGTACTGTCGGGGCAGGTGGACTGAGAACCCAAGAGGGAAGTGACCCGGCACCCAGGCGGTAGGAGAGTGCGACATTCCGCACCTCCAGCACTTAAATGCTTGAAAATAAATGTTACCTCACTTCTATCACTTGTCTTCTCGTTGTTCATGGACTTGCTTGAGTGGGCGCCAGTAATGTCTCCATGCATTGGGAATGATGTTTTTGGCATATCGAATACACCACGGGTAGCTTGCCAGGCTCTGCCGTGGCTCTGGGTTCATCCCAGGAAGCCCAGCCTTTTCTATGTCAGACCATCAACCATCCAGGGCCCACGGGGCTCAGCGCTGGGTGTGGACAAGCCTGACTCCTGTATGCCACCTGCCAACGCAGCTGGGCACCACAGCCACACCTGCAACACCTCAAGGGGCAGGTAATGTTACCTCAAATCAAAAAAATAAAATGTAAGAACCTGATCACGGCAAATATTGCAAAGAATATAGGATAATGGAAAAACTCTGTACACAATGCAGATAGCTATTTAAACTGGTTCAACCACTTCAGAATAAATCTGGCAGTTTCTAAGGGTAAACAGACATTTACACAATAACCTAATAACTATCTTTCTAAGTCTTTACTCCCCCAAAAAGAAAGTATCTCCACTAAGACTTTAGTAATAATATTTAAAGCAGCCATAATCATAAATACTACATTAGGAGCCAGAGCAATAGCATAATGGGTAGTGTGTTTGCCTTGCACACGGCCAACCCAGGTTCAATCCCCAGCATCCCATATGGTCCCAGAGCACTGCCAGTAATAATTCCCTGAGTGCACAGCCAGGAGGAACCCCTGAGCATTGCTGGTGTGACCCAAAGAGCAAAAAAGTAAATACTAAGTTAGAAAGTGGTTGGGGCAGGAGAGAAAGTCCAACAGGCAAGGTGCTTGTTTCGCACACAGCTGACCCCCGTGTTCAATTCCTGGCCATACACTTCCCAAACACTGCCAGCCGTGACCCGTGAGCACAGAGTCAGGAGAAAGCACAGCTGGGTGTGGGGCAAAATCTGTTATGAAACAAAAAGTGGAATACGAGAATTTTCTAGAGAGTATGTAAATCTTGTTCTATGGGATAAAGGTTGATATTACCTTCAAAACTTACACAACTGGTATGTTTGTTAATTACAAATTTATAAACAGAAACCCGCAAATTTACATGAACTAAATATATATGCATATATATTTATTCAATTACAACAGATATGGATAAATTATGATAGACCCTTTACACTAAAATACCAAGGAAGGGGACAGGCCACAGTACAGTGAGTTCGATTCCTGGCAACACAAGGTCCCCTGAGATCGCAGGCACTGCTCTGAGGCCCCAAGCACAGCTGGGTAAGGCCCGAGGGGGTGGCCTGTGTATCCTTGGCCACGAGCAGCCCAAGAAGCATCGCAACCTCAGGCCCTTGCACTGGCCCACCAACACAGCTGTCAGAGAGGCCAGTGAGTCTTGGGATCCCCAAGTTTCCTGGGCATCACTTGGAAAGATGTCTGTGCCCAAAAGTAAAATACCATACGGGTATTAAAAAAAAAAAAATTCCTGCCTCAAAAAATAAGAGGGAAACTGTAGGGAGGGAGAGGGAACAGGAGGAGGAGGAGGAAGAGGAAGAGGAGGAGGAGGAGGAGGAGGAGGAGGAGGAGGGGAGGAGGAGGGGGAGGAGGGAAGGAGGAGGAGGAGGAGGAGGAGGAGGAGGAGGAGGAGGAGGAGGAGGAGGAGCCTCACAGGGCAGGCTGGGGAGGGGGAGTGAAGCCGGAACAGTGGTACTGGGAAGGGCGCACAGGTGAAGGTCTGCGTGCTGGAACACTGTATGACTGAAACCCAATCATTAACAACTTTGTCACTGTATTATCTCATAGTGGTGTAACACAATTTTTTTAAAACAATAAAATTAAAACCATATAGGTGTTTAAAAAAAAAGAAAAAAGGCAAGCCTCTTATGTACCACATTCAACAAGCTCCAAATACATTACCAATTATGTGGGGCAAAGAAAAAGAGAGATAAATACATTATCATGCTTGCTATTGGTGAAACATAAAGAACCACCTGAGAAACAAACTTCGTTCATTATTTCATACACACACATAGAAACTGACTATAGAGCCAGAGAGCTAACAGCAGGTAAGAAGCTGGCCTTGCTCAAGGCTGACCCAGGTTCAATCCCTAGCACCACATATGGTCCCCCTGAGCAATGCCAGGAGTGAACCCTTAGGGCAGAGCCAGAAGCAAACCCTGGGCACAGCCCAACCCCCCACAAAAACATTTTTTTTCCATTACCTTCACCTGGTTCAGAAGGTACCATTTGTAAAGTAAAAGAGGTATTTTCAAATCAGGTAACTTGAGCACAGAAAATTTTGGTAGAAAATGCTTACCATCACCCATTTCTCTCATACATTCTCCATTACATGGGACCGAGGAAGAAAAAAAAGAAAATCCCTTAGAAACCATGTAGCTCAGGCTTGAGTTACTCTTAACGCGTATAAGTAAAGCAAACTGTTGGTGATAGGAGCTTAGTTAGACATAAGTGCATGTGAAAAGTAATACAGAATATAAACTCAATTGTGTTGAAATTCAACACTAATGCCTATCTAGCCTGTATGCCTAAGGGAAGAAGTCTTGAATCAAACTTTCAAGACTCCACAAACACCAAAAACTGTCTTCAGAACCACCAGAACTCGTATCTAGATACCACCTGTAATAGTGAATGTATGAGAAGTAAAGCATAGAAGGCCTGGGGTTAGGGGAACAGACAAGAAGACATAACTTGGAAATACACAATAAAAAAAGAAAAGGGGAAAATATTGAGAAAAAAAGAAAACCAAAGCACTGGGGATCCGAAGTTTAGGGACAGGTCACTTGGCTTTCCTCGGGCCCGCTCCTGGAACCATCAGAAATGACCCCTGAATTGCCAGGTATATACCACTAAGTTCTCCAAAATAAAAAATTTTCAATAAAAATTTTAAATAATAATGTAACGCTGCATACTTTGGAATATATAAAATGTATTTTACAAATCTTTGTATTGAGGGATCTCATCAGAAGATATGAGGTAATTTTGGTTGAGTGTAAGAAATCATACTGTCAGACATTAAGAAGGATTAAATGAGTGAAAGTTTAAGGAGACAGCTATTTAAAGATTTGCCCACGAAAAGGGGGAAACAGTGAATATGACGGTGACCTGAGGCCCAGGGAAGAGCTGTTGGGGCCCGCTGCACGCCTCGGGCATGATGAAGGCCAGGTGTGATTCCCAGCACACACGCCCCCACCTCCCTACTGACAAATCAAAACTAGGCCCTGCTACACAACACACAATACTGCCCACTGGCACCAAAACCATGGCTTTATGTATTTGTTTTTGGTTTTGCTCTTTTCGCTGAGCTTTTCTCTTAAGGAACGGAGATTGCCTAAGCACCAAGAAGTCTACAGAACAGGGAACCGAGAAGGGAAACAGGAATAAGAGATACTTTTTCAGTACTTCCTGCAAAACAGGAAGGAAAATGTTTAATTTCGTGGAAAAGACATAATAGAGTGTAAGTGGGGAAAACATGACAAAAACTGCCATTCTTCTTTTCAGCTTTCTGAGTCACACCTGGCAGTGCTCAGTGGTTGCTTCTGGCGCTGCACTCAGGCATCACTGCCTGAAAGTGCTTGGGGAACCATACGAATGTCAGAGATGGACCCCGAGTTGGCCGGTGCAAGGCAAACGCCCCTACCCACTGAACTATGGCTCCAGCCCCAACTCTGCGGTTTCTCTTACATTTAAAGCACATAGTAAATGCATCTTTATATGACAGGTATCACATGCTACCTGCACGGCAGAGCCTGGCAAGCTACCCGTGTTGTATTTGATATGCCAAATACTAGTAATAATATGGACCTCATTCCGGAATGGATTGAGGCTCTTTATGTTCCTGGAGCAAGCAGATGCCCTTGGACTCTACTATTATGAGACAGGACATATGGAGATATTACTGGGGCCCGCCCGAGCATATCGATGATGAACGGGAAGACAGTGATACAGTGATAAATGCATCATATATATAGTAGTAATGAAAATGTAATCTTTAAAAAAGTCCATACAGGGACAAAAAAGAATCCACCATGCTGCATAGTAGTGAGTAAGAACATGGACCGGAGATCTAAGTCTTGAGTTTAAATCCCACATGCGAGCTAGCTGTACTCAGCCACGTGTTAGCTAGCGAAGTTACTCCTGGCAAGGAACTTCATGCTTCAGTGCCTCAATGTCATCACTGTGAAATGGAGATAACACAGTTAACCTCCCAGAACTAAAGAGTACACTGTTAGGGGGTAAGAGCAACAGTGGGAGTAACAATGGCAGTATCAGCAATGTAACCTACTTGTGTTTTAATCCACCAGGAGGTAAGGAGGTAAGGTTCTTAAATGTGTTTCATTCAATTTTTCAACTACAGAAAGAAAAATTATGATTCTACTTATATTACTATAGAAATGGGTGGTAAATGATCACGCGTTTAAACTAAGTGGCAGAAACAAAAGTCAGCTCTTTGCGGACATATAGATCACTTTCTCTACAAAATATTACCACATCACTGCAAGAACAAAGCCTAGACATTTTTTCCTTCAGTACTAACTCTAAACTTAAGCACACAAAATCTATTTATCTCTTAAATTTATTGTCTGACAAATTAAGTTTCAAGAGATCCCGAGGTTCCCCCTTCACCTACACATCCTTGATTTTATTCAATTACACTACATCACATTAGAAATGCATAAACTCAGTTTCCAAATACAACAAAGAAAAAAACTTTATCAGAAAATTTGGACATCAAAAAATAAAAGCTTAAGTTTTTGTCTTTTACAGAACTTCACATTATCCAAAAGCAACAATGTTGAAAGACCATGATCTACGCTTATTTTACTATCAAGGATGACTAAGCAAATGTTGGAGAACATGAGTCTTACTAGTTCAAGCCGACAAGCAGCACCCGCAATTTCAGTAACTTATGAGAAAACCTGAGAACCCTGAAATACTTGCGCTGACCAAATTGCACGTAGAGACTATAATTTTGTTTCTCCCCCAAAGAAGTCAACCTGCAAGCTATCCTCTCCGGCTTCCCCCTCTCAATAACAAAACCCTCCATCCGACTCAACAACGACCCACGCGGTCTGGCTCTCCTCTCCAGCGCCATCCAATGCCGCTACCCCGCTCTTTACATTTTTTTTCAATTCTAAGACACTTCTATTTTCGTTTGAGTTTTCTTGTAATCCTTTTTCCAAAGCCTGAAACGTGGGGACGGAAAGGAAGCACAGGAATCAAGGCACTTGCCCTGCACAAGGCCAACTCCTGTTTGAGTCCCAGACCCTACCAAGGTACAGGACCCCGCCCCCAGCAGTGACGCAGAGTGCAGCGCCCGGAGGAAGCCAGACCTGACCAAGGTATAACAAGGTACAGGACCCGCCCCACCCCCAGCAGTGACGCAGAGTGCAGGGCGCAGGAGGAAGCCAGACCCTGACCAAGGTATAGGACCCCCCCCCAGCAGTGACGCAGAGTGCAGCGCCAGGAGGAAGCCAGACCCCTGACCGAGGTATAGGACCCCCCCCCCAGCAGTGACACAGAGTGCAGCGCCAGGAGGAAGCCAGACCCTGACCAAGGTATAACAAGGTACAGGACACCCCCCCCCGCCCCGCAGTGACGCAGAGTGCAGGGCGAGGAGGAAGCCAGACCCTGACCGAGGTATAGGACCCCCCACCCGCAAGTGACGCAGAGTGCAGCGCCAGGAGGAAATAGGCACCAAGTCTGGCCACAAAGCAAACCAGAAATAGAACGCTTGACAGAACCTGCATTTCCAAACTTTTCTATTTGTTAGGGTTTTTTGGGGGCGGTAGGGGAAGGCCATACCTGGGGATGCTCAGGGGTTACCCGTGGCTCTGCATTCAGGACTTATCTTCTGGCGGGCTCAGGAAGCCATAGGGGGGAGGCTGGGGATGGAACCCAAATTGGCCGCCCAACGCATAAGCACCCCACCCAGAGCACCATCTCTCCAGCCCCTCAATCCCAACTTCAGTCCCAGCAAAGTGCTCTTACCCTTCATCCTTCCCTGGCTGAAACTAACTGTTACGGTGCCAGGAAAGCCATTCTTAAGCTCCCAGACATATACTTCGACCGCAATCTGTACTCGTAGACTTGTCATTATCCATTCAACACGTGTCTTCCCGCTGAGCAGGAAATAACGTGAAGGCAGTCATTTTATGCTGATTCTCCTTTCCCCTGGTAGCTAACCACACTACTTAGCACTCAGATGAACGCTAAAATTTGCTATATTAATACATTCAAATAGATGGATACAATAGTTCATTATTAGCACGAGTAGTCTAAAACGTCTGCTACAAGCACTCTGTACTCAGGCCCCACCTCCGTAAGCTTTTACATTACATCTTATGAATGTTCAGATGTTCCTCAGATACATACTATCTGGCAAAGTTTTAAAGGAAGGGAAAAATAACCTTAACACTCCTGGAGGTTTTGAATAGGTTTTAATTTGAATCTGTTTTTATAAGTCAGTCACTGTTTTTATGTCAGCCACTGTTTTTATAAGTCAGCCACTGTCTAAAATAAGTCAATTAAAGACCAAGATAAGGGCTCAAGTTTACAACTATATTCACCGTGTAAGGATCAATCCCAACTCCCATCCCAGCTCAAGCTCCACTAGAGGCAGCGCCTTATTTATTCCAACAGTCTTCTGAGAGCGGTACGTGGAGTACACTTTACAAAAAAAGAAAGAATAACCATAGGCATACACACTAAGTAGCTTTCGCCTTCAAGGCTACTGGGAAAAGGGAAACATGTAATTTGAAAACTCAGGCTTAAAAGGAGGAATGCTTTTTCAACTCAAAAATACTTCTGTATATTCATCTAATACTTGCTAGTGCACGAATCAGGCATTTTGTTCGCACATCTCTAATACGTTGCCTTTCTTTCCCCACTTCAGAGATGAGGAAACAGAGACGAGACAAGCCGCATACCCAGAGAAGCGGAGGCAGGCGGCAGCTGTGGGCTGCCAGCCCCGAGGCCCACGCCCACTCCCGCGCGAGGCAGGGCTTCTGTCTGCACCAGCCTGCCCCGAGAAGCCACTGGAGGTCACCAGGAAACTTACCTGGCCCGGTCGGGCCCACTCCCCGGCCTGCCTACTCACCTCTCTTGGTCCCGCCCTTCATGAGTCGGCCTCCTGGGCTCACAGCTCACGCGCTTCCTATCTCACAGCATACTGTCTTCCTACGCACTCGGCCGAGGGATTTTCCCACTATTTCACAAACTTAAGTATCCATGACTCCCTCTCTAACCTGAGTTGCAGACTCCTATCTCCGAATACTTTGTGCTCATTGTCCCAGCCCTCCCTACCGGCTTCCCTCCATCTGTTCTCTCTCCCAAACTCTGCCATCAACAGCTGCTTAGGATCACAGCTTAAGGAGTAAGTCATTTTCCCTTCCCTCATCTTCCACATTCAATCCATCATGACGTCTCTCAGCTTTACTTAAAACATTCGGTTCTGTCTGCACTGTCACTCGAAAGCAAACCGCCTTCATCTCTGCCCGCTAACGCCCTCGGAAGGGTCTCCTTGTTTCCATCTCCACGAGCAAGTTAAAGCAAAATCAAATCCGCTCCTTACCTGCTTTCAGTCATCTCAGGTCCACCCTGATAGGGAAAATCCTTATTCCTGAACACAGCCTGAATGATCCAACATGATGCAGTCCCTGCTTGTTCGTCCAAGTTCTTGTCTTTCTACGCTCTGCCCATCGCGAAGTACCATAACCCCACAAACGCCCTCCTTCTCTTGGAACACCGCGAATCATTTCTGCTCCAGGGCCTCTGCACTCCTGCAACCTTTAAAGACTGTTCTCCACACATTCCACAGGACTGCTTCTCCTCCGAGATGTTCCCGGTACGCCCCCTCCTCTGAGAAGACTTCCAAGCGCTCTTCCCCGATCCTCTATCGTCATTACAAGCATCAATACGCTCTACCTTAAGCTTGGACAGTGGAATGGCACGTCCCTGGCCCAAATCTGCAATACCTTACTTGCTCTTGTCTAGACAGGGCAACCGGAAAGCCCTGTCCCAAAGCCGCCCACAGCACAGTAGGTGCTCAGTGACATTCCCGTTGCATTTTACGTTCCTGCCAATCATCAATCACGTCGTCTTAAAACTAGACACGACGCTTCCCATTTCGCTTAACGCGTCGATAGATGCACCTTTAAAAGACTCCCTTATCTTCTCAAACGAGAACCCTCCTCCTCCAACACACAAGGAGTGGCGTGGCACTCCAAGCTGCTGAAGACAGCCATATGGCCAGATTGCTTGTCCTTCCTCTCACCAAGCCAACCCTGTCACCAAGGTGGGCGAAGGGAATTTTACTGGGTACCTTCCCACCTGTTACTTCTTCAATTAGGGAAGGTGCTGCTGGCCAGAGCAACTCCCCTGGGGTAGAGAGAGGGAGAGAGAGAGAGTAGAGAGAGAGAGAGAGAGAGAGAGAGAGAGAGAGAGAAAAAAAAAAAAACAGGAGAGATCTAAGCTCCAACTCTTCCAATCCCCAAGATTCTCCCTTCTTGAAAGCACGGGGAGATACGCAGGGTGGGCAAGAGTTCGGATCCCCTAAGAGCGATGAAACCCATCTGAAGGGAGAAAGAGGGAGGACTGCAGGTGAAGGCGAAGGGGGGCGAGAGGAAGGCACCGGGGCGCGCGGCCGGGCGGGAGGGGGTGCCTGGGGTCACCGCGAATAACGGGAAAACAGGCGCAGCCCACGTCCAGCTGTCCCAGGCTCGCCTCGGCGCCGACGCCGAGCTCGCGGGTTGTGTGGATCCCGGGGCCTGCTGGGCGAGGAGGCACCAGCCCGAGCCCTCCGTGGGCCGCTCCGTCCTGCACCGCGAGCACCGGGTGGTGGTGGTGAGGGGGCCGGGGGAAGCCGGTGCACGCCTGGGGCGCCCACCTCTCCCCCACGACCCTCCCTGCGCGGCGCTGGCCGCCGCCCCCCGCCCCTCCGCCGCTCCCACATACTCACATGGGCTCGAGAGTCTTGCTGAGCCAGGACTTGAGCGCCTCGAAGTTTTCAATGATCATTTTAGAAACCATCCAGGGCGGCCCCGAGGCCCGGCGCACTCAGCCCGCCCAGGTCGCAGCCGCGACGGCCGCCGCTGCCCCCCGCCCCCCTGCTCCGCGCGCCGCCCGCGTGGGCCGCGGTGGGAGGCGCCGGGCGGCAGGTACCGGCGGGCCCGAACGGCGAGCGGCTCCGCGGGCTGGGGCGGGGGCACGGGGGTCGCCACAGGCCCGGAGTGAGTGCGCGGGGGTGCCGGGAGCTCCCACGCCCCGGACCCCCTCCCGGCCACACAGGCAGAGCAGCAACGGTTTTGCCCGGGCCCTCCCCTTTCCCCCTCCAAGCCCGGCGAATCTTCTTAGCCCCGGACGCGACGCGCGCCCTGGCCCGGGCTCGCTCCGCCTGGGACCAAGGTGCTCGCGAGCAGTGGAGGAGAGGCACCGGTGAAGAAAGCCAAGACGAAGGGCAGCTCAATGGGAACGATTCGGGGGGTTTTTTCCCGGCTCCCAGCACCCCAAGAAGATGGCTGCCTACAAGTCTCGCGAGGATTGATAAAGTCTCGCGGTGACTCCCGGCGCCTGCTGGGAAGAAACGTAAGCTCGGCGGCGGAGAGCGCGCGGGGCCAGGGCGCTGTGGTTCGGTGTGGGCGAGCCGGCGTGGCCCGCGCGGCCCTTGCGCCTGTTTGGGCACTGTCAGTCAAGGCCTTGCACTTGGAGGGCCGTTGCCTCGGCCGCCGCGGGAGTCCCCCGCCCGAGGGCTGGGTGCTCCGGGAGCCCCGGTGCAGCCTAGGAGCATCCCGGGGCGCAGGTCGGTGCTCCCGCCGCCGCCGTTTCCCCCCGTAGTGCTGCAGAACCGTGCTCGGTGTGTGCTGGAGAGATGATTTGGGGGCACGGGCTGCACGTTGCGACCGCGATTAGGTGATTGCCCACAGCTCCTCGACCTGTCAAAGCGCGAATGACATAGGGATCCCCAAGGGAAAGGAGAGAAAACCTAGTTCGCCCATAATTTTCAAGCCTTTCCTTCCTCCCAGCTGCAGAGAAAGTGGTCTTTATGGCGGTTAAATAATAAAAGTTTATTATTATTTTATTCTTTTTATGATCCTCTTCACTTGGTGCAAAGCCATTCCCTGTTAGGTCTATTCTAGAAATGAAGATGGCAAAAAAAAATTAACTTTATGGGGTTGTGAGACAAGTTTGATTTCTGTCTTGAGTTTTTCTATGAGCGTCTTTACTACCTTGAAGATTCGTAGTAGACTTCCACAAAAGGTCTGGTGCCCATAAACTGTAGTGGGATGAAAATAATTCGCAATCTAAAGACAAGCAGACCAATAAAAGCTCTTTATGGCAGACAGTGGTAAATGAAATTGCCTGTTAGCGCTGTTTATAATTTCCCGGAGACACGTGTGTCCTTAAGCAACACGTGTGAGAATCTCCCCCACAGCCCAACACTCCTTTAAAATTAGAGCAGCTAGTGTAGGCTACAGCTTAGAATCCAACTTCAGAGTATGCGGAATAAAATGATTTAGCTCATGGCTTGAGTGAACCAGACACAAGAGGGCAAATGTTTGATGTCAGTTAAATGAGTTCCTAAGGTCCTACGAGCTGCGCCACTCCTAAGGCCAGGAGGCCGGATGGAGTCTTCCAGGGTTGGAGGGGCGAGTTGGAGGTCGGGATGAGAATGGGGAGTTAGTTTTTAATAGTTGGGTTTTAAGCTGGGGGTCACATGAATGTACCCAGGAGTGACCCTTGGCAGTGCTCTGGGCGCCCTATGGAAGTGCCTGAGGTGGAGCCAAGCTTGGCCCCATGCAAGGCAAGACTCAGCCCCTGTGCTATTCTCTTCTGCCTCTCATTCTATTTTTATAAATGAAAAATAATAAAATCGAAATATCCCTTCTAGCCCAATTTACTTATTTAAGCCATTCCTAAGTCGTCATTTTTTTAAAATGTCATTTAGTATACTCAACCCGAGCTTTATTCATTGGGGTTTTTTTTTATTTTTATGCCACTGTGAGATATACAATTACAAAGATGTTCATGATGGGGGTATCAGATGGGCTGGACATGTAATGCGATTTGGAGACAACCGCTGGACTAGAGCCATTACGGACTGGATCCCACGGGATGTCAAAAGATCACGTGGCGCGCCACCTACAAGATGGTCAGACTTCCTTGTTAAGACCCTGAAGGAATGGTTTGAGGCTCTTCATATTCCTGAATCAACCAGATGCCATTGGGCTACATTGGCACGTGATAGGGTCCAATGGAAATGTTACTGGCGCCCGCTCGAGCAAATCAATGAATAACGGGATTCAAGTGATCAAGTGATCAAGTGATTGTTCCAGCACCCATCCCTCCACCAGTGTCCCATTCCCACCACCAATGTCCCAGGTTCCCCCCTCCCACAGCCTGCCTCTATAGCAGGCACTTTTCCTTTCTCTTTCTCTGTCTCTGTCTCTGTCTCTGTCTCTCTCTCTCTCTCTCTCTCTCTCTCTCTCTCTCTCTCTCTCTCTCTCTCCCACCCCCATTGTGACTTGCCCCACAGATATTTAGGGATTATCATGTAAATTCTTCTGTGTATATTCAATGTTCAGTTCTAGTCTGGCATTACCATCTCCCACAATTAGTAGAACACTAGTATATATTTATATCCTATTAATTAATGCAGTCATTCTATATCTGTTTTTTCCTCCTGACCAATTTCACTCAGCAAGATAGTATCCATGTCCATCCATTTGCAGATAAATTTCATGACTTCATTTTTTCTGACAGCTGCGTAGTATTCCCATTGTGTAGATATACCATAGTTTCTATTCATTGTTTTTTTTTAATCTTAGAAAAACAGAATCTCCAGGACTCGACAGTCACTTACCCCAATTAAAAAAAAATCAGAGAACTCTTCAGGGCTGCAGTTCATGCAAGTATAGGCACATAGAATCTGGGAGGGAAAAAGCGGGGAGTCATCACCTCAAATTATTGGAATCTTTTCCAGAACATTCTAATAGACCTTTGGCCTATTTAGCACCTGTTTTTCGTTTGTTGGCTTAGTTGGTTTTTGGCTTTTTGGGTTTTGTTTTTTGGTTTTGCTTCGCTTTTGTCTGTTTTGCTTTTAGTGTGGCTAAACTGATTCTGAGTCTTCACACATACAATGCAAGTTCTCTACCACTAAGCCACATGTGTGACCACTATCATTTTTCAATTTACATATACTTCATCTTCCATCTTATGTTCTAAAATTTCTGTGTTCTCTTTACAGTAACTTCCTCAGTTATTTCTTTTAACTGCAGTGTTGTGAGTTGTTTTTGGTTTGGGTTTTTTGTTTGTTTGTTTGTTTGTTTTTTTGCTTTTTGGGGTCACACCCGGCGATGCTCAGGGGTTACTCCTGGCTCTGCACTCAGGAATTACTCCTGGCGGTGCTCAGGGGACCATATGGGATGCCCGGGATCGAACCCGAGCCGGCCCAAGGCCGGCCACGTGCAAGGCAAACGCCCTACCCGCTGGGCTATCGCCCGGCCCCTGTTTGGGGGTTTTTTCTGTTTTTTTGTTTTTTCTGCTTTGTTGGGTCACACCCGGCAATGCTCTGGGGTTACTTCCTGGCTCTGCACTCAGGAACTATTCCTGATGGTGCTCGGGACCATATAGGATGCCGGGATCGAACGCAGGTTGGCTGCATGCAAGGCAAATGCCCTACTAGCTGTGCTGTCACTCCAGCCCCTTAACTGCAGTTTTTTTTTAATTCATTTTTTTCCTTTTTGGGGGTCACACCGACGACTCTCAGGGGGTTACACCGGCTATGCTCTGGGGTTTCTCCTGGCTCTTCACTCAGAAATTACTCCTGCCCTGCCTCAGGGGACCGGGATGCCGGGATCAAACCCCGTCAGCTGCATGCAAAGCAAACACCCTACCTGCTGTGCTATCATGCTGGCCCCATTAACTGCAGTATTTAACTCTTGCATTCTTATGGGATTTTCCAATTTATATTTAATAGATATTAATTTAAGATTTTCTCTAAGTCAGAAATACGCTACTAACAATGGTGCATATTGTTAAAAAAGGCATGTCAAAAAAGGCATGCATTAGGGAACTTTGAAACTAATATAGAAAGACCATTTATCAAGTGAGCTTCTAGAGAATTTTTCGTATTTTTCTATTTTATTAGGCCTAAAACAAAATAGAAACACAAACCATTATACAAATTTAGACTGGGAAAGCAAAAGTGTGGTTTCTCTAGGGAACAGCATATTCTCATGTTAAGAAAAGAGTGAATAGTAAGTAGAAGTTATCCATGTGAAACTCTGAGAAGAGAATATTCCAGCCAGTATAATAAGCTGTGCGGTGTTCCTGAGATAAGCAGGATATTGCAAAAAGACGTGGAGAACATCAAGTTAGGTAAACAAAAACCTGATTCATATTTTCAGCTAGGCTTTTAACGTTTAACCAAAAGTGTGTCCTTAGGTATATCAAGAGCAAAGCATCAGCATTTCTAATAGAATAAACTGGAAACCGATGACAGGCTTTCTTTTCCCTCTTCACAGAATCAAAGCACTTCTGATAAAAAAATGAAATCAAGGGACAATCACCAACTCTTCAGAGGCCACTTTATTTATATTCATAATTGAATAAAACGACTCCATGTCTTGTTCCGAGATGCTGTGGAACACTTTATGGGATGGTTATGGTTGGTAATAATCATAACATTAAAAAGACCTGTAATGGATACTCGCCTATGTTACATATTCACACACATGCAAAACATCTCCTGTACAAACTGTCACAGATGATTACAGAGAAATGTAAATCTCAGTATCTGAGGGAAAATATAATATTAAAAACCATCTGGCACTGAAGTGTGATGCTGTAAAATCATTTGAAATGTGGTAAAGCGAGGTGGAACTAATTAATGAACTAGGATGGACAGTTGTAGAAGCTGGACAGCTGGAAAGATAACACTTACCTTGACTTTTATTCACTCAAATATTCCATAATTTTAAAAAGTCCTAAAACATAAGGCAGGGAGGAGGCAGAGAGCCAGTGTATGGGTTAAGGTGCTGGCCTTGGGCTTGCTCTGCACAGAGCTGATCCTGGTTCTTGTCCTGGCGCTGTGGATAGTCCCTGAGGAGTGACCCCTAAGCTCAGAGCAGAGTAAACTCTTGAACACCACCTGCTGTGGTCAAACCCCCTCTGAAAAACGGGAAACAAGCAGATCCTGGCTGATGACTGATAACCTGACTAGAACCCAGGCAGCAAGAGGACAGAAACCTCGCCTAGTGTTTTAAGTTTTCATTGATTTTTATTGAGTCACCATGAATTACAAAGTTATTCATGTTTTGCTTTCAGGCACACAATGTTCCAATATCGACACGTTCACCAGTGTCCACTTCCCTCCACCAATGTGCTCAGTTCTCCTCTTTCTTGCTTCTGTTGTAGGTGCTTTGTGGGGGAGGTTCCTTTTTTGGGGGCCACACCAGTGGTTCTCAGTTCTGCCTCCTCGCTCTGCACTCAGGGGTCTCTCCGGAAGGGCTGGGAGAAGCGTATGAAGGGCCAGGGATTGAACCTAGGTCTGCCGCATTTAGGGCAAGTGCCTGACCCGCTGTTTCCGTATCTCCAGCCCACCTTGCCTAATTTTATTACAATTTCCTCCTGTCCCTGAAGATGTTTCTAGAACACAATAGGCTCTCAGTACTTGTCTGTTGAATAACTGAACATTGAGGAACAAAACCAAGAGAGTTTTTGATAAGTCTGACAGCTTGTCCTGATAGTCGGGACTGGGGAAATTCCTTCTGCCCTGCTACATTAAAACGTTCCATTAGCTTTTCTGTGACTAAAAACCTCAAGGAAAACACAAAGAGAAGCAAAGCAGATTCACAAATTAAACCTTGCAATTCCACAAAAAGTCGGTATTTCCTTACGCATTTTCATCTTTCTAGAACTTCTAAGGAGGCTCTGCAGTTTCATTTCATTCATTTTTGCAACAATTGCTGAGAAGTCTCTTTCAAGCCAAAAATTGGGAAAAGCAACCACATATGTTTTGATTACGTCTTCCCTCTAGTATTCTCTATTAGAAGTGGAGGAGGAATAAACTATTGAAGGTTCACCTTTATATTTTGTTCTTGTTACTTGCCTTAGGTCAAAACTGACTATTAAAAAGGTAATGAGGGGGCCGAGCAATAGCACAGTGGGTAGGGCGTTTGCCTTGCACGCAGCCAACCCGGGTTCGATCCCCAGCATCCCATATGGTCCCCCAAGCATTGCCAGGAGTAAGTAACCCTGGAGTGTTGCCAGGTGTGACCCAAAAAGAAAAAAAAAAAGTAATGATATAGAGAACTTTAATTAGGGCTTTTGAAATTGAAACTCACATATTAGGATCAGAACTGCACTTGTATCACTTGTCTCCAGTTGTTCATCAATTTGCTTGAGTGGGTGCCAGTAACATCTGCATTTGTTCCTGTCATGTGCTGGTATAGCCCAAGGGCCTCTGCTCACTCCAGGAACATGAACAGCCTCAAACCATTCCTTCAGGTCATGAGAATGAGGTCTATTCTAGTTACTGTTTTTGGCATATCAAATACGACACAGCTTGCCAGGCTCTGCCAAGTGGGTGCTCTTAGTATTTGTACCTCGCAGCCACGCATAATGGGAAGAGCCGGTAGCAGCTCCATCTGTCTGTGAAATAAGCTTCTCTCTAGGGTGGGGTTCTGATGAGCTGGGCTTGAGATTGGCTTCTTTGGGTGGAGCTCTGACGAGCTGTGGAATCCAGACATTGAAAATGACTGCCATCATGGTGCAGGGGTTCCTCTTGCTTCTTTCCAGGCTCTGCTGGGGTGGTGGTCCAGGGGCCCGCCCTTCGTCCCTCCTGTCAGAACTGCAACCAAGGAAAAATGACCTAACTCTGAAACAACAGAGATTACATACAATGAAATCCCTAAGGAGACAGTAAAGTTTTTAAAGCTGTTGTGAGGGTCTTGAGCACTTATGATGTGACTTGTTTAATTTGAAATGATCTCTATGTGTGAAAAAACAGACCAGGTTTCAAAAGCTTAGAACTCAATAAATTTTTGTTTGAAATTGACATTGAAGTGATGATATTTCAGATAAATTAGGATAAATATAATATCAATTTCACCAGATTCTCCTTTACCAGAGAGCATGTTGTATACAAATAGGTGCAGGAGAGAGAGCTCAGAGGGCCGAGTGCACGCTTGCTCAGTCTCCTCTGTGCCATGTGGTCCCACGAGGACTTCCAGAGCACCCCTGGGTATGCGTTCTCCTAACACCAAAAGTACACAAGTGATTCAAATTGTGTTTTCCCTGGACGGTGCTTTTCTAAAAGTGACTTGTAGTCACCTGATGTAGGATAAAATAAAGAGTTCCGTGTATTGATAACAACTCCCAACACTACTATTGTATGACATTTTGACATCTAGATAAAAACATTGGCATTTGTCCAGTTAGGAGAATACTTTTTGGTAATAGAGGAGCAGATCCTGGGGGTGGGGGGGCCACAAGCCCTCAGGGCAAAATGGGTCTGCCCCTCCCCTCTGTGAATCCCCTGAGGATGACTGCTCACCAGAAGATGAAATATTCATGGGAACGCCGGCCCCCAACTTTCAGTTTCTCCCACAAGATGATACAGACACATTCGAGTTCATAAGGGAAGAGTTGGAAGAGGACCCGAGAGATTGCTTGGGTAGCTGAGTTCATGCCCGGCATGGTTGAGGCTCTGAATTTGATCTCGGGCATGGCCTGCCCTCCCCTCGGCACTGCTGCTGGGGCCCTGGTGGTCCTGAGTACTGCCCACCGTGGAGCACCATCGCCAGGCCCATATGACATTGCTGGGACTGCCCCCTCCAATGCCGAACAACTGCGTATCCCTAATTGCCTGCAGTTCATTGGGCCACTAAAAAATGTCCGAAGGGAGGGAGAGGGGGAGGAAGGGAGAAAGGAAGGAGCTGCTGCATTTGGTTGACTTGCATCATGGAAGCCTTGATGACATATGAGAGGAGGATGTTTGCAGGAGGAGGCACATGGGAGTATGTGGGTGCGGGGGGGGGGGAGAGGGAGAGACAGAGACAGAGGCAGAAGATTCAGAAGGTGTTAGACTAAAGCATTAGAGTTGTCACTCTTTAAAGTGATCTATACCTCAGCAACAACAAACTCTCCTTCATTATTTAGTCCTATACTTAAGTTCCTTCTGCACTGGGGAGTTTATTTCCTTTCCCTTCTAAAGCAGGAACCTCCGGACTAGACACTGCAACAAGTTATACAAAAGCCCAGCTATAATGTTGACGAAGGCTAATGTTGACGAAGGCAGGAGCTACACTAACAGATTTTCGGTGTAGATGAAATGGCCCCTGGATTGCAAACCATGACCTTCTGTCAGTACGCTTTCTTTCTCCCACATCCCCTTTCTGATACAGAAGCGAACAAAAGCCCGCTCCATCAACAGCAGGTTTGCTTTCCGCTCCCACCTCTCATTCTCTCTTCTCTGTACAGACACGAGTTCTCTCTGCTTTCTGCCCGCCCTTCCACACCAACCCAATGTGGATTAGGGTGTTACCACCATCATTTAACCAAACTCAGTTGCCACTGTGATTCGTAACCTATCTATCTCTGACACTAAAATGCTTGTTAAGTGTTATGTGGTTTTGGGGGTGGGGCTTTAGTTTTGGGGAAACACCAGGCAGTATCCAGGCGCTTTCCCTGACTGTGTGCCCCAGAGGACCCTTCCACAGTGCTCAGGGACCAAGTGGTGCCAGAGATCAAATTGGGGCCTCCTGCGCGCACCGAATGCATTTAGAGAGAGAGCCCATGGAGCTCTCTCCACCCAATATTATGTATTTTGTTGTTTCAGGTTGTTTGAAAAACTATAGCACTTGATAACATTGTCTGCATACTCTTAAAAACCGTTTCTCTTCACAATTTCATTGTACTGCATTCATTTCCTGGCTTTAGATTTTTGTTTTGGGGAGTTTTTTTTTGCTTTTACTATTCTGGATAATCCACAAATTATTTCGGATTATTTCTTAAACTTCAGCCATTCCTGAAATTCTAAGCATATTTTTTGTCTCATAATTAATTTTTTGGCCTTTTTCCTAAGCTAAATATTATCCTTAAGCCATTTCCTTTATTCCCTCTAATTTCAACTATGAATACTCATGCCAATAAACCTCAAAACTGAATATCTGTATCTCTATCTTTATATATCTATATATACAGAAGTATATTTTAGGGTTATTTCCTATGAAATGACCTTACATTATATCCTTTTGGGATTTCAAATCTGCCAAAACTTATTATCTTCACTAAACAATTTTTCTTCTTTCCTTTGATACTGCTCCTAAAGAGAATTATCACCATCCAACAATCTCTCAAGTCAAAAACAGGTATAATTTTTATTTTCCAACTTTCATTCTATCAATCATATCTTTTTCCTAAGAACACTTAGAATCAGCATTCATTGAATCTGGACCACACGTGCAGCAGAAAGAAAAATCTTCATCGAAATTCAATTTAATAATGCCACTACTCTTTTATTTTTCTTTCTGGGTTTTGAGCCACACCTGGCAGAGCTCAGGGCTTATCCCGACTCTCCACTCAGGAATCACCTGGTGGAGCTCTCAAAATCCAAGTCTACTGTGCAAGACAAATGTCCTACCTACTCTTGCTCTGTTCCCTGTCACTACGTATTTGACAACTTTTTTTTTTTTTTCCTCACACCCGAAAAATGCTCAGAGGTTAATTTGACTCTGTGCTCAGGAATTACTTCTGGTGGTGCTCAAGGGACCATATGGGATGCCAGCAATGGAACTCAGGTCGGCCACGCTCAAGGCAAACGCCCTACACTGCTGTGCTATCGCTCCGGCACCGTATTTGAAATCTTTTATGGACTCCCCATTTGTCTAAAACATTGGTAGTAATCCTTCACTGAAAAGGTCTTGTTTTAATGGCATTAAGCACTATACCAAAAAACTTTACATTTGTTTATATTAACGCTCACAAGTTATCATAGCCCAGCTTCACGGCTGTGTGGTTCATCGATAAATGCTGTATTTAGAGATAACTACAAGAGTATGCTACCCACACGGCAGAGTCTGGCAAGCTACCCATGTCGTATTTGATATGCCAAATACCAGTAACTATTATAGACCTCATTCCCATCACCTGAGGGAATGGTTTGAGGCTCTTTATGTTCCTGAAGCAAGCAGATGCCCTTGGGCTCTACTAGCATGAGACAGGACATATGGAGATGTTACTGGGGCCCGCTCAAGCAAATCGATGATGAACGAACGGGAAGACAGTGATACAGTGATACATTGAATGCTCACAAGTTAGGAGTTCCGTTTTTACAGTTAGAATGTGAGTTGCCCAATCATAAACAGTGAGTACCTGGCATTCAGGTCAGTAAAGAACAAAGACCGCATCTGTAGGCACATAATTACTAAAGCCTACCTCACTGGGTTCACTGTTTTACATTCAACAGCTATTATTGCATTTTTCAGAGATTGGAAAATTGTGGCAGACCTGCAACAAGTGAGTCTGTGAGTTCATTTCCCCAGCAGCAACCATTCATTTTGTGTCTGTGTTACACTTCCGTAATTCTCACTTCCAAACATTTTCCTTTTCATCTTACCCATTAGGGATTGCTCTGTCATCAGTGGTTTTCAATGTTGCTATTATAATAGTTTGAGGGCACCATAAACTGCACCCATATAGATGTGAAAAGAACAAATATTGGGTGTGTTCTGACTGTATCTCTCCTCTCCCCAGAGGCCCCCTTTCCCCACCCCTCATTCTCTCTCTTTAGCTCTCCCCACTCACTTATATGCAACAATTTAAAGTTAGGCCAGTTAATGACCTTACATGACCTGTAACGTTCTAGTAAAAGCAAGAGTGGACTGTCTCTCACTTTAAATCAAAAGCTGGAAATGACTAAGTTGAGTGAAGAACGCAAGTAAAAAGTGGGCATAGGCTGAAAACTAGGCCTCTTGTGCAAACAACTGGACAGAAAGTGATGCAAAAGAAAAGTCCGTGAGAGAAAAGTTTCACTCTCTGTATGACTATAAAGAATGTGGCATGAACTTATTGCTGATAGCAAGTTGGAATGAACTACATTGATTAAAACTCGCTTGAAATATTCCCTAAACCAAAGCAGCCTAATTTTCAGTCCAGATTCTTTGAAGAAGCTCTCTTCAATTCTATGAAGACGAGAGAAGTGAGGAAGCTGCATAAATAAGAAACATTTGAAGCTAACGAGTTCATGAGGTTTAAGCAAAGACGCCATTTTGGCATTAGTTCTCAGCATCACAGGCCTCAACGGTGGGATAAAGGCTTCTTGGAGGTGCTTGGGGGAACACGCTGTCCTGAGGACTGAACCCAGGCCTCCACGTGTAAAACATGTATCCCAGCTCCGGGGACATCTCCCAGATCCACAAACCTTGTAGCTGTCTTATCTTGAGAAGTTGCCACATCTGCCCCACTTTCAACCCTACTGCCCTAATCAGTCAACTGCCTTTGTCTCAAGGCAATCCCTTTCACCAGCAGAGGCTCAGAACTGCTGATTCAGATGGGGGGGTAGGAGGAAAGTATTTATTAAATTAGGGACATGTGTATTTAAAAAATATGATGCCATTTCACCTGTAATAGACTACACTACAGTATAAACATAACTCTTATAGGTGTTGAGAAACCAGTAAATTCATGTGACGAGGGTTATTGCAATATTGGCTGCATTGTGGTCCGGTGCAGAACATCCACCTCCAAGGTGCTTTTAGGCCTTTCTTTTCGCTTTTATGACATCGACTGGGCTCTCCAGCTTGATCTCTTCTCTACTTTTACTTGCTCCATGGCTGCCACGCCAAAGGACTTGTAGTTCCCCAAATAAGCAGTTGTGTATCATGTCATAGATAAGCTGTTATACATGCTGGAGAAGGAGAAAGATTAATATATACTTTAGAGATATTGGGATATTGTTTAAAGTGAAAAACTAGAGATGTGGCTGGGGAAGCTGGAACTCAGCTCTCCCCGGCCCAGCTGACCATGGGGCCCCAGGGAGGACAGATGGGTTTTGGGAGTGGGCCCATCACCTCTGGGGGGGGTCCCGAAGCAGCCGGATGAGACTCACCCACCACACTAGCCGCCACCTTCGCTGTCCAGACGCTGAAGCATATCAGCCCGCCCGGAGGGGATGCTACCTCAAGACCAGATTAACAGAGCAAAACGAGTTCGAGCCCAGGTAGGCAGCTCCCCAGAAGCGGGAATCACTGGGAATTCGCCAGATGGAGTCAGGGGTCGGCCCTTCCCCCTCCATTTTGTCGAGTCTGGTGCCCCCACCCAGGAAATGCCCTGGGGCGACTAGCCATAGCATGCAGTCTCACACACGGCTGGGGAAGCTGGAACTCTGCTCTCCCCAGGCTCAGCTGACCATGGGGCCCCCAGGAGGACAGATGGGTTTTGGGAGTGGGCCCATCACCTCTGGGGGGGTCCCGGAAGCAGCCGAATGAGACTCACCCACCACACTAACTGCCACCTTCGCTATCCGACACCGGACCATAGGCTCCCTAAGTTGCGCAGCCGCTTGGACCGCGTGGTCCATTAAACTAGTGGAAACAGTTATGTCCTTTAATGTACTGCATTCTACGATGTGTAGGAAAGTTAGGCGGGAGGGAGAGATAGAGAGGAGAGAAAAGACATACAGAACCCGCCAAGTAGTTGAGGTGTGGAGGGGGAGGGAGGTGGGGACATTGGTAATGGGAGATGGGTTGGGTGGAGGGATGGATGTTGGAACACTGTAGAACCAAAACTCGACATGAGCATCTTGCAATTGTATGTCTAAAAGTGGTGTAATAAAATTTGAACCAAAAATAAAAAATAAAAAATAAGTGAAAAACTAAAAACAATGAGAAAAAGCAGACAATTATTTCCCTGTATGTATCTCCTAGTTAGCATTATTTTATTTTGAATTTTAAATGAACGATATTCACTGTATCACTTCGATTTGCTCGAGCGGGCACCAGTAACATCTCCATACATCCTGTCACAAGCAAGCATAGCCCAAGGGCATCTGCCCACTCCAGGAACATAAAGAGCCTGGCAAGCTACCCATGGTGTATTCATTATGCCAAAAATAGTAACAACAATGGAACTCATTCCCAACGAATGGAGATGTTACTGGTGCCCACTCAAGCAAATTGATGAACAAAGAGAAGACAAGTGACAAGTGACAAGTGACATGTGTGTTTGGTTTTGGACTATACCTAGAGGTGTTCAGGGCCTCCTCCTGGCTTGATGCTTGGGTATAGTGGCTTAACGCTGCACTGGGGACTGAACCTGAGCCCTCCACAAGCAAGGATGTGCATTAGCTTTATTTGTGCCATCTCTCTAGCTCCTTTACAACTCTTTATACTGCCTTTTTGCTGAATTTCTTTTTTTTTTTCGCAATAGTCCAGGGTCATTATCTTTTTTTAGAGTGTATAAATATGAGAATCTAGGGATGTACCACTTAGATATGACTCATTTCCCCCAGTCTTCCAACTTCAAATTATTTATCTGTCATGAATCAAGTACCAGGCCTTCAAACCAAGGCAAATGAGACCCTTAGGTCTCCTGTGACTTGGCAGGGAAAGTTGAATCTAATGGATAAAGGAAGCAACTAAGTACCAGTGATATTGGTGGTTTCTGCACATCCGAATCTAAACAGTTTAATTTTCAGACATTTGTGGAAAGTTGCCTTCCTTTAACAGAGTTGGTACTTGCTCTTTTATGACTGTCTTAGGCCTCAATGACTCCCAAAAGTCCAAGTGGAAGTTTAAGAAGGATAATGAGTCTTCTCTGCCAATATGAGTTATCTAATGCCACATGATAAATGGCTTTGAAACTTAGTGGCATAAAGCAACAGTTATTGCAGCTCTGTTTCTGTGGGTGAAAACTTTGAGAGCTGTGTGGCTGAGAGATTTGGGACAGTTTGTCCCATGATTTGTAGTCAAAATGCCTTCTGGGATCACTGTCATTTGAAGCCACTCTTGGGGGTGGACAATCGACCTCCCAAATGTCAGTTAGTAGAGCCCTTAGTAACTCCTCAGGTGGCCTCTTTCATGGAGATTTTTGGTTTGTTTGGGGGTGGTTTATGATGTTTATGATGGTGCTCAGGGGTTATTCCAGGCTGCAGGTGTGGCTGCGGTTCCCAGCTGTGTTGGCAAGTGGCAGACAGACAGGAGACAGGTTTATCTATACAGGGCTCTGCCCCTTGGGCCCTGGTGGTTGGTGGTCTAACATAGAAAATGACTGGGTCCCCTGGAATGAACCCAGAGCCTGGCAAGCTACCCATGGTATATCTAATATGCCAAAACAGTAATGTACGTCATTCCCAATGAATGGAGACGTTACTGGCGCCTGCTCAATCAAATCAATGAACAACAGGTAAACAAGTGATAAGTAAGACAAGTGACAAGGTGCTCATAAGTGACCCCTTGGGAGGGGGGTTGTGTGCCAGTGTCTGAAACATGCAAGGCAAAAAGCCTTAGCTCCAACACTGTCTCCCCAGCCTTGAGTGTCCCCTAACCAGAGCAGTTGTTTTCTCCTAGAGCAAGAATCCAAGAGGGTGAACTGCAGCAATGGTTTAGGAATTAGCCCTGGGAGGCTGGGGCGGTGTCAACTCCATCACCTTGGAATCTTTAGAGCCATTAAGGACAACCCACATGGGGTGAAGGGAGAAATGCAGGGTCACCTTTAGAAACAAGGTGCATGAAAGAATCCATGGACCTATTTTAAAATCAGATCACTTCCCTCGAGGCTGGGCGTAGCTCGAAGTTGCCCAGGAGTCTCAGCAGAGAACGGGCTAGCTTCCTGGCCTAGATTTCTTTCCCAGATGCTCTGGCTCTCCCGGATGCTGTATGTTTAGCCTCTGGCTTTCTAGAAAAACAGAATGCTTGGATGGCTGCACCTTGGTAAACTTTACTGCTATGAAAATGTGTAGCACATGATTGACAAATCATAATGTATCATCTTTCATAAGCTCCAAGAGCTGATTGGTTCTCACAAAATGTTTCAAGTGACTTAGGGGGTAAAGACGCAAATATGTAACTTTTTTGCATTTGTCTCACATCTAAGATAAATCAAGTCCAGTGCTGTAGCAGTCGCCAGTTTCCATAGTGTCAATGTTCCTGCCTTAGTCAGCTGCAAGTTCTCTGTACATGAGTGAACACAGAGTGGGACGCAGGGACTGGGATATAGCTCAGAGGTCCTGCGCCGGTCCCTGAGCAGTGAGAAAAAATAAAATAAAATAGGTCACGCTTAGAGCTGGAAAAAAATGCGCACCATTAAATTATAACAGCATTCCCAGTATTTGAATAACAAAAGCTATTAAGCATCCTGTATAGCATAAACAATAGCAAAATTAAGTAAATAAAAGGGAATGATGAGTTTTGAATATCTATTGCCCTTTTTAACAATAGGATCCCTCTGAGGTGAGTTGGGGCGGAGCCAGCACAGTGGAGGGTCTGAATGCTCATTGCTCTGCTACATCAGGTACATCAACTGGAGCTCTGCAGGTCTGGCACAACTCCAGGGGTGACCACCAGGGGTGACCTGATGGTTCCAGGATCCTTGTGCTGCTGAGAGCAAACTCAGGGCCACGCACACTACTAGGTATGTGTTCTCTACTG
>JAJIBD010001775.1:0-123315 GCA_021461705.1 Cryptotis parvus | reverse complement strand
AGCGTTACCTTGCTTCACTATTATTGCTCAGAGACCTTTGTCACATTTTCACTTCTGTAAATTTATGCTGAAGTAACACCTGTCCAGGAGCTGTTCCCAGGTTCTGCATGTCACGCAATTCCCTTGTCCTATTTTATTTATTTTTTGGGTCACACCAGCGATGCTCAGAGGTTACTCCTGGCTCTGCACTCAGGAATCACTCCTGGCGATGCTCGGGGGACCATATGGGATCCCGGAGATCGAGACCTGGGCGGCACAGGCCGACCGCGTGCAAGACAAATGCCCTACCCGCTGGGCTATCACTCCGGCCCCTGTCCTATTTTATTTTTGTTCCGTATGTATGCAGTAAATATATAGCATGATATTATAGACTTATTTGTATTATTTTATCCTACCAGACCTTTATACTAAATTACAATTTTGATGAAAATAAAGTTATATATTTTGTTTGTAGTTTTATATTGGCATTTGGGAGAGTACCTAGTAGAGAGAAAATTCTTAACACTTCTTTTTATCATATTAATTTCATTTTGCATAGAATCAATGAACCTCCATTGGAACTGTTCCAGAGTATTCATATATTCCACCTGTATGTAACATAAAATCCCAGACATACTGACCATGTCACGAAGATAACCATCAAGTAAACCTGGGACTCCTTTGTATATTCTTGTAGGGCTAACAGATTGTTGTTGCTATGATAATAAAACAAGAAAAAAAGAAATAGAAAATTTAGCTTTTTATTAAGCATTTATGTAAGACTAATGTTGAATTAGAATCAATGGCATAATTCAAACTTTCCAAAATCCTTAGGATAAAGATATTGGTAGTTTTGTTTTTGCTGATCAGGAACCTGAGACATGTGAAGTGATGTAACTTATTGAAGGTCACCCATAGCTTTGAATTGAAAACTTCTTTCTTTGACTCCGTATCTATCCTTTCTCCCTGTAAAATACTGGTAGCCTGAAGAACAGTGATAACAAGAACAATTAAGATTATTTTTCATTATTATAAAACAGCTTTGAATTGAGGTCATTGGTCATTTTCTCCAATTTCATATGTTACAGAAACTGAAAGTTGGGAAAAAAAATCACTAGCATTAGCAGAGTATAATCATATATATCATTTTAAAAAGAGAATAACATAATTTCTCCTAAACATCTTTATCAAGGGGTGGGAGTGTGAATCACTGATGGACTTTGTGTCTTACATGTATGAAGTCTTCCTGGTTATTGTGAAATAAAAATGATATAAAAGAACTGATCAAGCATAATTGATGCATGAAGTTCTTCTGTATATTCCTCTAATCAGCACTTGTTGATTAGATGCCCAAGCTAATAAGATAGGCAAAATGGGAAGATGACTTAGATTCTCTGAGGGAAACCAAAAAATCCAATATGACAAAACTGTGCCAAATTCAGTTCATTAACAATTTTTTAAATTTTATCTCACTTCAAATGCTTCAGAATTTATTTACTCATTCACTTGTATCACTTGTCTTCCTGTTATTCATCGATTTTCCAAGAAGATGCCAGTAACATCTCCATTTGTTGGGAATGAGGTCCATTTTTGTTACTCTTTTTTTGGCATATTGAATACACCATGAGTAGCTATTTACTCATTAATTTAAAAATATTAAGATGCCTATTATATGCCAAGTTAAGCACTAAATCACTAAATTAAAGATATTGAAATCTTGGAATTGGTGAGATAGTCTAGGAGGGTAAGATACATGCCACACCTTCCAGTGACCAGGTTTGATCCCCATAACTACAGACTCTTCCAGGAGTGATCCCTGAACCAGGAGTAAGCTCAAGTACTGCAAAATGTTTCCCACCCTGCAGAAAATATATTTAACTTTAAGCTTTTAGTTACACTTCTAACTTTATGCTTTAGAACACTGAAGAATGAACTCATAAATCTAAGCAAACATAATCAACTGTATCACTGTATCACTGTCTTCCCGTTCATCATCGATTTGCTTCGGCGGGCACCAGTAACATCTCCATATGTCCTATCTCATGCAAGTAGAGCCCAAGGGCACCTGCTGGCTCCAGGAACATAAAGAGCCTCAAACCATTCCATCAGGTCATGGGAATGAGGTCTATAATTGTTACTGGTATTTGGCATATCAAATATGACACGGGTAGCCTGCCAGGCTCTGCCGTGCAGGAAGCATACTCTTGTAGTCATCTCTAAATCCAGCATTTATTGATGAACTGCGCAGCCACTTGCGGCCGGCGAGCCGGGCTGTGATAGGCTGTAAACATAATCAACTATGCTTTTAATGTGCATGAAATTTTGTTAAGACTTTGGAATGTTATGATAGAGTATAGTTACTGAGAGACACGGTTTAAGATGAAAAGTCTGATTCCACTAGAAAAAGAGTAAACTTAAAGGTATAAGAAGTAACTGTATGAATGCCATGGGAAAGTTCTGGCCAGTCTGACCTTTGACACCAGTTTGGCCATTTTGGTGTCTAAACTTGAATGGAAATTGAGTAGCTGAAGTAGAGTGGATGAAGCAGAGAGATTTGGAAACATCTGAAGAGGTTGGATTACACACTCATGGAAGAGCACTGGGTTTTGCATAAAATGTAATTAGATATTTAATGCTAACCCTAATGGAAGTCTTAAGCAGTAGAGTAATAGAGGGAGAATTTACCTTTTGAAGATTCAGTATGTCTTCCATGCAGTAAACACATTTGTGTGTGGCAGAAGAGGAAGCTGGAGTCTAATGAACTGGCCTTTTACCTGGTGAAAGAAACATGAAAACAAATGGAGACTAAACACACTAGCCTAAAGACTTAGACCAGAGGGTACACAGTGTCCCAGTTGCCTTCATTCTGGATTTTATCATGCAGTCCCATTCTCCACTCTCTATGACTTAGGTTAGGTTTGTGAAAATTTTATTACTAAATAGGGAAACACCTTGATTTTTTAATACAGTGGCAGTTTTGAAGAGTATAAAGAAGAAAAGAAATTTTAAAATCACTAGAAATTATAGCAATAACATTAAAACTAATCATGACTTTTGTGGAAGTTTTTTGTTTTTCCATTTATAGCATGCTAATGCAGCAGTATTCCCAGTATTAATGGGTTTTCAGAAAACAGAATATGAAATTACAAATATTTTATAGATGGTTCCAACAGAAGATGCAAAAAAAATTTAACTTATGAATTAGTGTTTCTCTACCAGAGATATTGTGTCATTGTATTTTTTTTTCCTGTATCTGTGGCCACATCTTTCAGACAGAAAAAATAGATGAATCTCTTCAGTCCCATAATCATGAAAGAGTAATCAGGTGCAACACTGGTTTTAAGACATCAACTCTCTTCCTTCTGTCTAATTGCACTCAGCATGATTCTCTCTAAGTCCATCCATTTATAGGCAAATTTCATAACTTCGTTTTCCCCGCACGGCAAGCCTAGCAAGCTGCTCGTGTTGTATTTGATATGCCAAATGCCAGTAACAATTATATTAGATCATTCTCATGACCTAATATAATGGTTTGAGGCTCTTTATGTTCCTGTACCAAGCCGATGCCCTTGGCTCTACAGCATGTGACAGGACATATTGAGATATTACTGGTGCCCGCTCTAGCAAATAGATGATTAACGGGAAGATCGTGGATCGTGATCGTGATCGTGATCGTTTTTCCTAACAGCTGCATAGTATTCCATTGTATCAATGTACCATCGTTTCTTTAGCTAGTCATCTGTTCTTGGGTACTCAGGTTGTTTCCAGATTCTGGCTATTGTGAATAGTGCTGCTATGAACATAGAAGTGCAGATGGTATTTCTGCTGTGTGTTTTTGGCTTCCCAGAGTATATTCCCAGGAGTGGTATTGCTGGGTGAAATGGGAGCTCAATTTCTAGTTTTTGGAGGAATGTCCATATTGTTTTCCAAAAAGGCTGTTCTAGTCGACATTCCCACCACAATGGATGAGAGCCCCCTTGCCACCGCATCCACACCAGCACTGGTTGTTCTTGCTCTTTTGGATACATGCCAGTCTCTGTGGTGTAAGATAATACCTCATTGGTGTTTTGATTTGTGTCTCCTGAAGAGTAGTCATGATGAGTATTTTTTCATATGTCTTTTGGCCATTTGAATTTCTTTTTTGATAGTTTCTATTCATTGTTTCTCCCCTATTTTTTTTGATGGGGTTGGCTGTTTTCTTCTTGTAAAGTTCTACCAGTGCCTGATATATCCTGGATATTAACCCCTTATCAGATGGGCATTGAGTGAATATTCTTCCCACTTGTGAGCTGTCTTTGTATCTTGGTCCCTGTTTCTTTTGAGGTGCAGAAGCTTTTCAGTTTCATGTAATCCGATTTGTTTATCTTTGCTTCCATTTGCTTTGTCAGTGGTGTTTTGTCTTTGAAGATGCCTTTAGCTTCAGTGTCGTAGAGGGTTTTGCCTATGTTTTCTTTGATGTACCGTATAAACTTGTGCCTAATGTAGAATTACTGCATTTATTTTCAGAATATAAAAAAAAATAGTATGATCCTAGTATCTAAGACCAGGCAAACATGGATCAGGAGGGTCTTGTTGATGGGTGGAATTTACCATAAGTGTGTGGGATTCAGAGGTGAGGTAATATAGAGAAGGGACTAGTGTGCTAATTATTGTTGGAAATAGTAATACCAGCCTAGACCTGAGCATTGAAGGTAGCCAAAGAAATACATACATTGAGGGGTGATAACCCCTCAATGTATGTATTAGTGAGCCACTATATGTAAAAGAAGGGGAGAGAGAGAGAGAGAGAGAGAGAGAGAGAGAGAGCAACGTGCCATAGAGAAGGCTGGGGAGGAGAGGAAGTTAGGGGTTATTGGTGGTGGGAAATGTGCACTGGTGGAAGTTTGGGTGCTGTAACTCTTTATGACTGTAACCTAATTATGAACAGTTCTGTAATTGTTTATCTCATGGTGGTATAATAAAATTAAAAATAAAATACATCAACTCTTAAGCCTTTTTTTCACCTTACCTTGAAAGTTGAAAAGGTTTTACCTTGAAGCAAAAGTATTTTTCCATTTGCAACAAATTAAAAGCTTTGGATTTTTCTAAGTTTCTCTTATCATTGGTTTTATTTCTGACAGAAAACCATGAAGACATATGTCAATAAAATTGTTTCAAAGCAATTGTCCCTTTCAGAGCTTTAGCATCTCCTCCAGACCACCAACTTGCATTAAAGTAAACTGTATATTAATACAGTTAAACAATAATAGCATCTCCTCCAGACCACCAACTTGCATTAAAGTAAACTGTATATTAATACAGTTAAACAATAATAGCATCCCCAGACCACCAACTTGCATTAAAGTAAGCTGTGTCCAACCCTTCAAGAGTGTTATTCCTGAATTTCAAATTTTGAGCACTTAATTTTTCTTCTTTTTCCATATTTTTAATTGGACAATAGTGAATTATGGAAGTTGATTTAAGAGAGATTAGCAAGAGAGCAGAAAAATAGGACTACGAAGAAACAAAATGAATAGAGTTTGTATTATCCACCAAGAGACCATAGTGAGCAGCTGGCAGTTTGGTGAAAGTTCCTGCATCATTCTAGGACTGAGTGTGAATGAAGAGCTATGTGTTATGTGGAGGTAGGCCAGGCCTGAGGGTACTTAGTTGTTCCTGTTTCTGGTGTTCCTCAGGCACCATTCATGGACCCAAATCTGGGCTAACAAAAAACATTTGTTCCTCTTTTGATGTTTTCTTTATCCCAACTTTTTTCATGGCAACCCACTCAGACCACCTCTTGCCTCCTCGATCTGCTAATCCTAGTTTTCCCCAGAGAATGTAATAATCTTTGGGTCAAGCTCCTGGATGATCACTCAGTCCGTGCCTTCTTGGAAAATTCTACTAGGAAACCAAGTTATGTATAACAGACCTTGTTTGTGCACAGGTTTGAAGTACTAACAAGGCCTCTCAATAATTAATTATACCCTAGTTTTACAAGTGTGAGTGTTTTGATTTGTGAACTTTCAAGAGAACTTTAGGGAAATTTAAATTGCCCTCCAACAGCTACCCAGTTCACTGGCCTGCACTATACAGATTTGATATTAAATGATCAAATGTGAACCCCAAACCCTGTGAGGTCATGAATCTTTTGATTTGGAACCAGGTGTATGGAGATGTTCAATTATTAAATAATTAGTTTGGAAACAATAACTAGTGTAGTTTAATTCTCTTGCTGATTCCCTAATGTTTATTAATTTAAGCACCTGTGTCTTCCCATAACACTTTCCTGCAGAATGCTTACCAGGATATGCATAGCATGTAAATTTACAATGAATATAATTACCTTTTTTGTAGCTCACTCCAGGTGCCTAAGTGAGTAGAAATGAATTATGACTTTAATTGTCAGAAAGGTTTCAATATTCTGACTCTAAGTATTTTTTAAAATTGCTTAAATTTATAGCCAAGCAATAATGTATTGGCATTAATTAAAATGGAAAAATATGATTTTTTGAGATAAGCAAATGTTCTGTTAAAGATTCAGAGAAGCCATTAGAGAAGAAGAGCAGTTGTCTTCACATACCTAATTTATTCTCAAAGTAGTTTAAGGAAGATAGAAGTTGTAGAGACATTTCCTAGCTTTCAGAGAAGTTTATAGTTCTTTCCTATGACCTTCCCCCATTTTCCTTGGGATTGAAGAATATTAATCTTTCCAGAGTAATATCCTATCTACATTTGAAATTCATGTTCAAAGTTGAACTCCATACTTTCCCTTAAAAAACCATCCTTTGTGGTCACATGGGCAATGCTCAGGGCAGAATTCCTGATTCCCTCTGCTCAGGAATTACTCCTGGCAGTGCTCACCATATGTGATGCCAAGACTCAAACACAGGACAGCTGTAAGGAAACAAGTGCCTTACAAGCTCTTACTATCTCTCCAGTTCTACAATTCTTCTAAAACCATCTTTATTTGACAGCTGTATTACTTAATTTTATAATAACAACACCATTTCCCATTGTCATAAATTTATCATAGTCATTGTAAATAATTATATATTTATTTATATATGTTAATCTCAATATCAATTAGTTACCAAGGTCTGGTCATTCCCTCAGATATGTCACCAAATTCTCAACATCATTCATTAGATCTTCATTCTATCAGACTTCCTCTATCCCAAGAGTCTTTACCTATCTCACCTGGACTCTTATCTATCTCTACATCCCCAGGCTGTAACCTTCAGGCCATCCTCTGCACATTAGAGCTATTTTTCTGAAGAATGCTGTAGAATCAGAAGAGTAGCATATACCTCTACTATAGGCTACTAACGAGTCTACTTCATAGGAATGGAAGGAGATGATTTTGAATATGAATGGGACACTTATTGACATTTTGAAACTTCTAAGGAACAATTAATTATGAAACCTATTTGCCAGAAAGTTATTCAATATGTCATTTCATATGTCTACATGTGTAAAATTATTTCTTTATTGGATACTAAAATTATAACAAATTTAAAATTTAAGTGTAACACCATTTGAGCATTGAAATGAGTAACCAATTCGCAATTATATGCTGCCACAGATAGTAAAAAGCATAAAATCTCATGATATAATGATCACCCCAATCATGATTTCATAATTTCATCCTAAGTCTTAAATTCAGCAGTGGATATATATATATATGTAAAAAGGTACATTTGTTAAAATGTCCTGTTAGCATAGATTCATAAAGACTTACTGAATTTTGACCAAAATCGGAAGGGGAAATGTGTGCAAATTTATGTTCTTAAGAAAAAAAAATCCATTACTTTGATGGGAGTTCACTAGGGGTACCCCACTATGTGGTTGAGCATATATTATTTCACTCATAAAAAGTGTGTTAAAATGACAGTAAAATAAACAGCAGGATTGAAATAAGAATAAGGCTGCCTACAAACAGCATTTCTTAGGCACATAATTACAGCATCATTGAAGTGTGAAGGTAGCCTCACTTATTTGCAGCCACTGTAATCAGTGTAATTGGCCTGCCATTTCCTCTGCTCACCCTCCTTCAGTTAAGATATTAGGAGTGTTTTTGCTGGAATGAAACTGTGAATACCCATTTGTTCTCCTCATGCTGCTAAATCATATTATTTATTTCCTCTGTCTATATTCCTACAATATCAAGTGACATCATTTTTAAAGTGAATACAACTGTCAAATGGACTTTCAGTGTTTCTATCAAAATAAATAGTCCAGGTCGGGCCTGGTGGCCCTGCCGGCGAGCTACCCACGGGCCAGCACAGGGCCTCACGGAAGGCTGGGGAGGCTGGCGCTCGGCCTGCGCCGGGCCTAGCTGACCATGGAACCCCGAGGAGGGCAGATGGGTTTTGGGAGTGGGCCCGTCGCCTCTGAGGGGTCCCGGAAGCAGCCGGATGAGACTTCGCCCACCACACTAGCCACCATTTTTGCTGTCCGGACGCTGCGAAACAGCCTCAGACCAGATCAACAGAGCAAAGCCAGTTCGAGCCCAGGTAGGCGGCTCCAAGAGGCGGGAATCACCGGGGAAGTCGTCAGTGGAGGCGTGGTCGTCCCTTCCCCCCCTCCATCTTGTCGGGCCTGGTGGCCCTGCTGGCGAGCTGCCCACGGGCCAGCACAGGGCCTCACGGAAGGCTGGGGAGGCTGGCGCTCAGCCTGCGCCGGGCCTAGCTGACCATGGAACCCCGAGGGAGGGCAGATGGGTTTTGGGAGTGGGGCCCGTCGCCTCTGAGGGGTCCCGGAAGCAGCCCGGATGAGACTCGCCCACCACACTAGCCACCATTTTTGCTGTCCGGACGCTGCGAAACGGCCTCAGACCAGATCAACAGAGCAAAGCCAGTTCGAGGCCCAGGTGCGGCGGCCGCTTGCAGCCGCGGTTTACTAAAATAGTGAAACAGTAATGTCTTTTAATGCATTGCAGTCAACGAAGAGCAGGAAAGTTTGTTGGGAAGGAGATATAAAGAGGAAAGAAATGACATACAGAACTCGCCAAGTGGTTGAGGTGCGGGAGGCGGGGAGGGAGGTGGGGTCATTGGTGATGGGAGATGGGTTTGGGCGGAGGGTGCGTGTTGGAATACTGTAGAACCAAAAGCTCTACATAGCATCTTTCAATAAAAAAAAAGGTGGAATCTTCCACAAACATGTGGGAATCAGTGGTTGGGTAGGACAGAGAAGAGAACAGTGTACTAATATTTGTCAAAAATGATAATACCAGTCTAGAACTGAGCATTGAATATAGGAAAAAAGATATACATGATGATCTCTGAATGTATGTATTGCAATCCACAATGTGTAAGAGAAGAGATAAAGAATTTGCCATAGAGGCGGGCTGGGGGGGGGGAGGGAAGTGGGGACATTGGTGTTGGGAAATGGGCACTGGTGGAGGGATGGGTGCTGGAACACTGTGTGACGGAAACCCAAACATGAACATCTTTGTAATTGTATATCACATGGCGGTGTAATAAAATATTTAAAAAAAAATAAAAAAAATAAAAATAATGAGTATATAAATTTCAAAAAAAAAAAAAAACAAAAATAAATAGTCCATAAGTTAAAAAAAAGATCTGTTTTCCTTCATGCTGCTCTTTCAGTATTTTTTGATTCGCACTTAAGTATCCAACTCATTCCATTATGCTTGGGCACCTGTCTTGTATAGCCAAAGCAAATGTATCATTTAAACTTTTCTAAATTTAAAGTGACTCCATTAACAATATGGTCTGTCTGCAGAAGTTCAATTTGATTATAAAATTAAGAGGAAAGTGCAAAATAGTGGATTTACAGGGGAAATAACAAAAAAAACAGAAAATGGTACTAGGAAATATTGGTCTCAGAACCAAAGTCTTTATTGTAATAGTTTTACTGGGTGTTGTGGAGGCAGACAGTGAAATACTCATTCAGGCCAGTGATGTATATTTCCAGTAAGTTATTAGATATATAAAATAGTTTTAGTCTAATTCTTTAGCTCATTATTTCCTGGAAAACAACTATAGAAAGAAAATTCTTCTCATTGAGCCCCTTTATTGATTATGTGGAGGTAGACCAGGTTTTAAATGTTTAACTTTTACTTAATTTCTTACAAGATTATGTATTTGTCCCCAGTAAGCTACAAAGGTTAGCAGTGAGATTTCAGTATTATTGATTCAATATTTGCACACATACTTGTATTCTAAGTCATTGCTGTTGTCATTATTGTCTCAATTTTTTTCTATGTTAGGCCCATAAGTATATATTTAAATCAGCTCCCAAGTCATTTAACAAGACCCAAAGACTTTAATAATGTTTCTTTTGTTATTATATGATAATAGATTTTAGTTTTATCCTGAAAATATCCTGTCCCCCCAACTATGAGTCATTTCTTCAAGGATTTCTTGTTCTTTTCACTAGCATCTGTTATTTATTTTCTAAATTTAAATGCAATTTAATTATTTGTTTTGGGGGGCTATATCCAGAAGATCTCAGGTCTTACCTCTGGCTTGGTGCTCAAGGGACCATATGTGGTACCTGGGATTGAATGGGATCAGTTTCATTTGAGGCAAGTGTCTTACCTCCTTCTGTCCTCTCAGCTCCCAGTCAGATATTTAACTACTCTCTTTAGATTTTGGGCTGGTCTTTTATTCTAGTCCTGTGTATAGTGGATCTAATCATCGCCATTTCACATGTTTGTCTTTTGGTGTTACTTGGTATCTTTTTAGGATATGGAATGATATTTAATCTGATCCTATTATTTATATTCATTTGACTTGTGGACTGAGTCTTATTTTAGAAGGAAAAGCTAATGTTAGAGCAGAAATAGGAGAGTGGTTATGGTTTCCCAATTTGTTTCCTCAGACTAGTATAGTTTTAGTTCTCTAAATAATTATTAGTGACTATGTATGACACTCAGCTGGTTGCAGAATCACTAGACAAGTCATTCATGCTTTGTCAAACATGTTCTTTGTTTTTTCAAAGACTGTATTCAAAAGGAGATACTGAGATATTTCAGGGAAATGGCTATGCTATAGCTAGAAGACCACACTGAATTCTTATTCAATTATGGGCTTAGACCCCATGTATATTCAGAGAGAGTTTCTCCTAGCCAGAATACTCGAAAGGAAAGAAACAATGGGCACAGTAACAAGGTTCACAAAGGAAACTAATGGGTGGTTTATTAAACAAGGGGCATTCCTTGTGCCTTGTCCAAGGCAGTGTAAAATAAAGGATTAAATGAGTTTTCTCACTCTGGAAGAGATGCTTTAGTAAATTTAGTAAAAACTATCTTCCATGGGAAGGGACTAAACAGTACAGTCAAAGAAGTATCTCAGAGCTGTGCGGTGTGTGCTGTTAACGAGCCTAATACAGACCTGAGCCTCCTTGGCACCGCCTGTCCAGCATGGGGAGGACTGGCAGCTTGACTTCACGCAAACACCTAAATGCTAAGGCTACAAATATTATTGGTTTTTATTGACAGTCCCACTGTGTGGGTAGAAGCTTCCCTACTCTGTACTGAGAAAGCCAGAAAAGTGTCTAAAGTATTAAGGAATTAATCCCTAGATTTGATTTATCCAGGTTTCTACAGAGTAACAATAGTACTTCTTTCAGTTCTTAAATTACTCAAGATTTAGCCTCTGCTTTAAAAATAAATTATTAGCTCCAAACTGTTAGAGTACATGGCCTGGTCATGGCTGTCCAAAGCCTCTGCATCTTGCCTGGAGTTATCTCCTGCAGGCCACATTGTAGATAGAGGGCAGGAAGACAGTTGGGTCTGTGATTTCTATGTGGCAGAGTAGGAGTATCTTGCCATGTATTCTATGTTAGCTGTTCAAAGTATTTCCTCTTATGTTTTTCACAGATCCCTCGTGGGACTGGGCAACTCTACCAGAGTTTGCCTGTCTATGTTGGATTCTTTAAATAAAATAGCCATAATTAAATCAGAGAAACTCTATTTGCCTGCTGGCAAGCAAGCAAGGCTCTCAGTAATTCTAAAGGCTAGTGTCCAGAACAACTCTGAAATAAAGATAAGGAAAGGATCCCGTAGAAGTTTGGAGAAATATTTCCCTGCCTGTAGAATATTCATGGTATAGATATACACCTTTTGTATTAATTCCTGAGATGCATTTCATTCCAAATGCCCTTCCCCCCATCTCTACAAAGAGCCTGCAGGAGAGATGTAGGCAAGAACCTGCTCTCACAAATTAGCATTTGAATGGCATAGACCAAGTGTGAGGTCCTGATAGAATTGGCCCAGACTGAGACCCTTTCTTATGGGCCAGATGGGGTCTAAGAGGTATATATCTTCCTTTCTTTCTCTCTACCCATTTGGACTCCTTGCTGCCTGCTTGCTGCTTGGGTCTGCTCTCCAGCCTAAGCACATGGTTGGGGGTGCAGCCGCCATCTTAGCTAAGAATCCAAAACCGAGCATGTGGTGTGAGTTCAACTAGGAATTAGGGTTTGAGGTTTTCCTGTCCTTGGATAGTAATGACAGAGCTTGTGTGAGTAAAAGTCTTTTAGAACTTTGCTAGATTCAAGAGTCTTTATCTGTTTCTCGACCGTCAGGCCCCTTTGGGGCAGAAGGGGATTTTAATCCTGCTCCCCAATATTGTTGGGAAATGCAGTTGCGCCCAGTTCTGCATGAGGTGTTCCCCCTACACTTACCACCTGGCATTTCCAATCCTGGGGGAAAGTGGAGAAATTTAATCATATCCTAAAAACAAATGGGGGAAATAGATGCAGGTGGACCTCATGGGTGGCTTATGTGAGGCCAGAAGGGGAGAGATGGTCGCTTTCTCCCCAGCCACCTCTGCTGGGCAGGCTAAGGAGTGATAAAATGCAAGTCAGCCCTAGGCCTTACCCAGGGTTTCCTCAGGGTTCTTGTCTTCTTCACAGAAAAAGAATTTTCAGGAGTCGACGAGCAGTGAAGTAAAACAGGTTTTATTAAGGAGGTTTTATTAAAGGGAAGGAGGAAGGAAAGTAAGAGAGAGAGAGTACACATCTCAAGAGGGGAGATGTGGGCAACACGTGCTTCGGACACCACATGTGCTTGGCCATGTGGGCTCAGGCAGCATGTGTGTCCATGCAGCATGTGCGTGCTGCCCTTTGGTCAGGACGGCTTTTATAGACTTCTCCCCAAGATACTCCCATATGGGGAGTCACCCTAGGTCCCTAAGGCAAGGGGAGTAGACTTTGGGAGTGGTCTTCTTTGAAAATCTCCTTTTCTGGACCTCTGCCCCTACTGGATCTTCTGTCCTGGAATGTAGTTGGATTAAGGACTGGGCTGAGAAAGGTTGATCCAGCTCCCTCAGGGTTTGTTGTTGGTTAATGGGTTTTATCAAGTCTTGGTTCCTGGTTCCAAAAGGTGACTTTGGACAGCCTTAGGGGAAGAATTCATTGCCCTGAGGGGACCCCCTGTCTGCCTGCCTACATCAAAATGATACAAAGAAACTTTGGCCCTTTTGCTTATAGTCCCCTCTGATACAGACTAGCTCCTAAGGCAAAACTTTAGTCCTTGGAGCTATTGTATGGTTGGCCCTATTTAAAAATAGACTTCTGATTGGACTCAAAGTTTAAAATTAATCATATTATTAATTTAGTGCAGCTAGCAACTCAAGACTATGGAAATTTTGTTTTATTCCACCCCAATAAAGAAATAATTTCAACCAAAATTCTGCCTGGTTGTTGGGTCTTAATAAAAACCTGGAAAACAGGGTCCCTTTTAAAACCTCAAAGCAACTGCTGCTTTAAATGGAAGGAACCTTATCAAGTTATGTTAATCACTCCCACTGCTTAAGAGACTTAATAGAATTTCTAGTTGGGCTCCTATCTCCAGGATAAAACTAGCTCCATCTAGCTTGTCCTGTGACCAGACTGACAGAGAGTGATTCAAAATTATTGCTTGAACCCATATGACCCTATCCAGGACTTGAAAATTCATTTTAAGAAAACCCAACATTAAATGCTAAGTTATAGGTCTATTAACTTTGAGTATTTTTTTAAACAGGTGGCTAGTTAAACTCATACCTTTTCCTTTATCAGCATGCAAAAGAAGGAACAAAAGCTGATGTTAAAGCTATTGTGTTTTTTGTTTTCTGAAATCTTCTGCCCTCCTTGTGCCTAGAAGAACATTTTCCCCTCAGGGCCTAATCCTTTTTAAAAGTTGGCTAATTTATCTGATTTGTCTTTCAGACTGACAGCTCTGAAATCCCATAAACCATTGCCTGGGCCCCATTGATTTCACTCCCATTCATAGACAGGGTCTGCACTATTGTCAGTGTGAAGAAATTACAGAAAACTTTGACTTGGGATGAGGGTGGTGATATTTGTTGTGGGCAGATAAATAGGGGACTCTGGGGGAACTAATCAGTTTAAGAAGAAATGCTGAACCTGAAGTAGCCCAAAGGCATGAAGACCACATCCCTGAGTGATGCAAATATTGAAGTCTGGGACTAATAAAATTGAGGCAGAAATTCTAAGCCGCACCAAGAGAAGGATAGATTCTCAGAAAAGGAGCCGCTCCAGAAGAAACTGGTAGTCCCGGTGAAATTATAAAAGTGTCATCAACAGTGCAAAGTCTTTTGTGACAAAGCCCAGATTCATTTCAATGTATGTAGATTTATGACTCCGTGCAAAGAAATTGTACATTACCTCCTCCCAAAGTCATTTGGGACTTGCTCTTTCAAGTCCTTGTTCTCTTTTTAACTATTTCTCTCTCTCTCTCCCTCTCTCTCTATCATATTTCTAATTTCTTCTGCTTTACTAGAAAAACCCCCTTTGAATTTGTACTTTGTAAGGTTTACCCTCACTAGCTGCTGTGAGCCGTTACATGTTTTTTGCTGGTCCTTCCTACGCTTTGATGTTCTGCAAATCTGTGACCTTTTCTGATAAACAGCCAGTTAACAATTGTTCATGATAAAATTCTGCCCCGGAGCTTAGACTCACTGGAAGACTAAAATAATCGACAATACTGGAGGAGGCAGATGGCCAGAAAGATTCAAACTTGTCAGACCACCCTGTAGATTCCCTACATTTTCCTGTAACACAAAGACTTGGTTTTCCTGTTATTAAACCCACAAAATGAGCCATAGTTAATTTAGTCCTATACTAAGTTAGTCCCTACTTGGACCCTACTCCCTCCTTTCTCTCCTTGTTTCAATAAACTTTCCTACTTTCCAGCTCTGAGTCTGAAAATCTATTACTCAGTATTTTCATTCTTGAAAATATTGAAGAGCCTGGGATCACAAACAAATGAAGACCTGCCACCATCGCTTCTACCTCACCTGCAACACTTCTAGATTGTATGATTCTAGAATCACACAATTCTAGAACCATATAATCATATTCTAGAATTCCAGAATCATATTATGTTTTGTTGTAACTGTGTATTCTGATCCTGCTAGACTCATTTGAAAGTACTCAAAATAGGGTAAAATTTATCCATTTTCAGGACAAGAAATGGGCCCACTTCCCCAGAACACATATCTAAAATTCAGATTAGGGTATGCCTCTCCACAGCTTAATCTTCTGGTTCACTGATCTACTCTTCCTTATCATACCCTAGTCATGCTATAAGCATGTAGGGCTCAGAAAGGTGGTATTCCCCAGTACATACAACCACCAAAAAGAACAACTAACAAGCATTTTCAGGATTTTCATGCATAATCTTTAAATACCTATCCTTTTGTGTTTATCAACTAATTAATTCCTAAATCATGAAAGATATTTGTTTCCTTTGTAAAAAATATATGCATGCCCCAATTTCAGAAAGACCTTCAAGTAACACTTGCTATAGAAATTGCAATATATATAGATTTGCACGAACATATTTCTAAGTGTACAATTACTAAAAAGTGGTTGTCAGAAATTGTGGGAGTTAAGGCACTCTTAACTTTATTCAGGACAGTGTTTATCCTGAATAAACACTATCAGGATACAGCCATCACTTATGATTTTAATCTAAGGTCAGCTACAGAGTAAATGAAGAGTGAGCCTCCAGCATGGTTCAGGGAGAAAACAATGGGAATTGATGTTTTCACAGCTTTCTGCAGATGGCCTGTAGGGAGATTTTTTTTGTTGTTCCCAAAAGGGAGTAACAAAGTGTAGATGAGTCCACAGAGCTTTCACTGTGGCACCATGGAGATACCTCCAACCTGAACCTCAGCCCAAAGGTTGGGAGCTTTAAATCTCTCCCTTGATAGTGGGCTTGGTGCTTACTCTCTCTGTTTTATTTTTTCTCACTGAAAATAAGAAACCTAAAACCTACTCTCATGGGTTATTTTGGAAATGGAATGCCATCATATATATAAAACAAGGTGACTTTCTTTGTAGATGAAATTGCAGTGATGTGGATGAATTGGAGATTAAAAGGAGAGGAGCTATTTCATGGATTGCCAAGTTGATATCCACAAATCTGTAGAGGAATTGGATGCCACTCTTTCTTCATTAATGGGTACAGTTCACACTACTCCTCTGTGTTAGTCCAATTTAAGGTGCAATAACATTTCTACTTCCAATACATAAATAATGGTTCCAGGAATAACATCTATTACTTAGTGTGTGTTTACTGAGTGCATTGTGTCTCATGCTGTTCCACATACCACGTCTTTATTTGTCAAAACAACTCTGGGAGTTATATGAGGATAAAAAGTATATCAAGCAGCGGAAAAACTAGAGACTAAGATTATTTTGTAATGCACCTAGAATCATGCAGTCGATGAGAGATTTGGAATTCTTAGACTTAACTCCAAAGCTGAAATTCGTTTTTTGTGCTACCACGATATCTTCTTTCCCTTTAGTCACATAAATACTTGAGTCTTTATTGCCGTTGGAAATCAAGAAATATCTATCAAGTATAGATCTGACTCCCTCTATCCTATACATTTCAGAACTTTATGTATATCCCTTAAGACACGTTAGCTTGAGATAATGTTTCTGTCTGTTTGTAGAAAATGAAAATGATGATGTGGTGGCACATTAAATATTCAAGCAATTATTAGACTTTTTTCTTTTCTGAGAGTTCCTGATACAGAATTCAAGTTCAAACTAACATGCATATGGAAATCAACTGTAGTATTCCTTGGTGGAACTATGAGCAGTGATGGGGCAAAATGTAGAGAATTTTGTAGCACCTCAGTGTCTGGCTCACTGGGGGTGCTACAAATTAAAGCCAGAAGTCAAGATTAGTGTGCAAAAACGGTCTGCAATTGATTCTAGATTTCTGATCATCAGATAGGTTCAGATTATATCTGGAGCCAGATTGGATCTAATTTGTAGAGGCATTCAGATAACATCTTTGAGGAACTAAGTATCTCTGACTCCTGCTTTTGATTATGTGTGTGAACATATGTTTGCTTTTGTACATCCACAAATTCAAGCTTTATCTGTGGAAATTTTACATCAATGTTGGGAGGAGCAAGTCTGTAAGATAAGGTGCAATGGTGCAGTCTGCTGGTGGTGCCAACAGTCTGGTTTGGGAGTTTGGCAGACTCTGGCCTCCATGTAGTGTATTTCTCATATTTTTCTACTCGGTCAGTTCCACTCTGCATTCCAACAAAATTTGGTTTGTACCTCCTGCCATGGATATAATTATTTCTGTATGTTAAAGCCAGCAATTGACAATAGTAGCCAATGTATATCATACTTCACTGATTACCAAAGTATTGGAATGTCTCCCAAAGCAGTTACCAAACTCAAAACATGTGGATGAAGAAAATGATTTTGTAGATAGACAATTTACACATTTTATTCTGTTGTTTATTTTATCCTCAGAAGAGTTATAAATATGGCCACAAAAGATTATGTGTTCAGAAAAATACAGCAGATTTCTTTGTTCTTGATCTAGCACAGAATACACAGTTACAACAAAACATAAAAGATCTCTCCAAAACAAATCAGAAAGTTATATAAAAATAGGTAACTCATGTGTTTTAGGACTTTTTGATTTTACCAAAAACAAGTAAAATATTTTTTCTATGGCTTATTATTTAAAATTCAAGTAAAACCTTTTGTCACAATTTCATTATTCTGTGTGTTATGAAGTCATTTGAGTAAATACGCCTCTTAATCTTTTGTAGAAACAAAATAATGGCTATTGAAAGTATTAGAATAAGGGGAGTATTACACAAGATACAAAAAGCTTTATTCTGTAGTTCTTCTAATGGCAGTCACTGCGCATGATATTAGAAGATGCATATGTGAAATTCAATTAAGTCTCACCATCTCTGAATTTGCTGCAGGCAATTTATGGAGGATTGCCTCACTCCTTCCCCTAGGGGTATTGGGTGGGGGCCTCTCCTGCAGGCCTGGCTCTTTACCATCTATCATTTCAAAGAGACATCCTATTGCCTCCAAAGTGCTTTAAGGCAGCTGCAAGCAAGTGTCACTTTGAGTTAAATGCATTATTAAACTGTTGGGAAATTTCACATCATGGGTCATTTATCTATGCTAAATTGGGTCAAAAGCCTCTGCACATGCCTAGATAAATGGGAGAGAGGACCAAATTCTCCGGTGGGAAGTAGGACTTTGACAGACTTTATGAGTGTGGTTTATTCATTTTTTATTTATTGAGTAGCCCTAGGGAGAGGAAGGCTGCTTGTTTGTGTTTGTGTGGGGTTATTTTAAGAGGTAATCAAGCACTGTACAGCATTACCTTCACTGATGAATGTAGATTCACCAGCCCTCTAATGTGCTTTGATATTGTGGAAAGCACAAATCATTCCATCTTCATTTAACAAACATTTGCCAGAGTTCTGACTTCCATGCACTTAAGAAATCGAGAATTAACAAAATATTATTTTTTAAGCTATACTGTAGTTGGATCCTTTCTGGCATGCTGGAAAGACATGATCAGCAGTTTTGCATAAAACATGGAACAGGGTTCTAAAGAGAGGAGAGTTGGTCTTCCAGGAGTTTAAAGCAGTAGCAAAGGGCAGGTGGTCTGGTAGCAAATTGCCCAGTAGACAACGTGCAGAGCCCACAGTTGAAGAAACAGTAGGAAGTCAGAAAGTGGGAGGGAACCGGAAATGGGTTCCTGCTGTTTGTGCTAGTTCACCCTCTGAAGAGTGAAGGAGGGCACGACTGGTCATTAAACAATTATAATCCAAACTTTACCCAGGCAAATTGAGGTGCAGGATTAACTGAGGTATGTTCCTGTCATTGTAGCACCCTCCCAACACTGAGGTTAATGCTGCTGTAAAGCTAGTTGAGACACACCATTTGAATGTGCTTAATGTCACTAAATCATTCACTTCAAGAAAAACATTAAAAATATAAAGTACTATGTAGATTTTTACACACACGTGAAAACACATCATATCCAGAGAGAGAGAGAGAGAGAGAGAGAGGGAGAGAGAGAGGGGGTAATCTATACCCTAAAAACAATGGACACAATTTTTTTTTTTTTTTTTTTTTTTGGGTCACACCCGCGATGCTCAGGCGTTACTCCTGGCTCTGCACTCAGGACCCACTCCTGGCGGTGCTCGGGGGACCATATGGGATGCCGGGGATAGAACCCGGGCTGGCATGGGCCGACCGCGTGCAAGGCAAACGCCCTACCCCTGGGCTATCACTCCGGCCCCAATGGACACAATTTTTAGGTTAATATTTACTAACAACATTTATGGCAAGCCTGGCAAGCTACCCGTGTCGTATTTGATATGCCAAATACCAGTAACAATTATATTAGGTCATTCCCATGACCTAATATAATGGGTTGAGGCTCTTTATGTTCCTGGAGCAAACAGATGCCCTTGGGCTCTACTAGCATGAGACAGGACATATGGAGATGTTACTGGTGTCCATTGGAGCAAATCGATGATGAACAGGAAGATAGTGATAGTGATAGTGAACATTTACTAAGGCACCATAAAAAGATTTAACTATAAATCCATCTGACTTAATAGTTTCTTGTTATTTTCTATAAAATTAAAGATTTTGTCATTTTAATTTATGATTTCTCTATAAAATCATATTATCACTTATGCAATATTTATGGACTGTGTGTGTACCTATGTAGTAGATTTGTAGGGATTAGAATAAAAAAAAACCAGCTGGAGATCTGTGGACAGAATTTTTTCATTATTAAGTTCTTTATTATATCAACAGGTTTACTAATAAATACGTTTATATATAGGTTTTTAAAAAATATACTTTACAAGTCTGCAATTTTATTTTATAAATATACACATGTTTATTTAATATTCTGTGAATACTTTCTAGTTTTGGGTCTCAAATACAGCAATTCTTAGTGTTCCTGGCTCTGTGCTCAGGGATCAGTCCTGGCAGTGATTGATGGGCTGTAGTTGATCCGGTTAGCTGCACGAGAAACCTGCTTCACTCTCTCTCTGGCCCCATTGATAAACATTTTTGTCATAACATCAATAGTTTATATCACAAAATCCTGAAGTCTCTCTGAAGCCTTTGGTCATTCTGAATAAATATTAAGTTGTTATATTTTGAGCATTATATATAAATATTTGAGCCTTATTGATAAATATTGATAAAGTACAGCATTCAAAGGTCTATTGCATATTCACAGAATGTACAACCATCACCAACACTGAATTTTAGAATATTTTAATTTCCTGAGATCCCGCAGGCAGTTCCCCCTTGTCCATTCATGGAAGTTTTCATCCCAGTCCTAAGCGCACATCAATCTTCTTTTCCGACAGTAAAGATATGAATTTCTTTTTTTTTTTTTTCTTTTGGCCTCACACCTGACTATGCTCAGGGCTACTCCTGGCTCTGCAATCCAGGAATTACTCCTGGTGGTGATTGGGGGACCATCTGAGATGCTGGGGATCGAACCCATGTTGGCTGAGTGAAAGGCAAATGCCCTATCCTCTGGACCAAGATTTGACTTTTTGGGAATATTTTATATAATAATCATATAAAAATGATCTTTTGTGACTGGCTTTTTCACTTAACATTTTTTCAACGATACAACTATTTGGTAACAACTATCCATGTTTCTGCCCTTTTCATGACCACATTTTATTTATTTCTCAGCAGTTAGGTTATTTATCACGTTTGGGTTTTGTATAATACTGTTTGAACATTCATTTACAATTTGTTTTTAGAGTTGTACAATGCATTTCTTGGGATATCTATCTAGAAGGGCTGAGTGATCTAGCATCTCCAGTGTAACCTTTTGAGGAACTGTCAAACCTATTTCCAAAGTGACTGCAGGATTTTGTCACCAGCGATAAGTGGAGAGTCCAGTTCTTCCATTCTTATCCTTTGCTATTATATTTTTCTTTTAATCATTGGCATCCAGTGTGCATGAGTGTCATCTCATGGTGGTTTTGATTTGCATTTTCTTGATACCTAATGGCATTGAGCATCTTTTCATGGGCTTTTGACTCTCCATCGTCTCAGGCTGCTGTAACAGAATGCAATAGCTTTGGTAGCAGAAGCAGCAGTCTATTTCTCACGGTTCTGATGGTTAGAAGCACAAGATAGAATACAAACAGATTTGTTTCTTGGTGAGGGCTGCTTTGTAGAGAGCTGCCTTCTCCTCTGTGCTCACTGAGCCTTTCTTCAGAGCCTGTAGCATAGTACAAAACTCTATGTTCCTTTTCTTACAAGGACTTAAAGCCTTCTGAAGCGCTTCTAAAGGGCTTTTCAATCTATTAAAATGCTCTCTCTTCTAATATGATCTGGAGTTTGGATTTTGACATAACAGTTTGGAAGGGACACAAGCATTTCATTCACAGTATGTTTCTTTGCAATAATGTACTGTTCTTTGTATTTTCTAGAGACAAGTCCTAGATAGATATATGCATTGGAAATATTTTCTTCTTCTTATGTGTAATCTTTTTTGTGATAGTACCTAATTTAATTTCCTTGTAGAAGGACAATATACTGCACATATCTTTCAATATATTTATTTATTTTTAAACATTCTTAATATATGGAAATCTTTTTAAAACTTAACATGATCTTCATTGTAGAACACAGAGAAGGTTATATAAGCACTTGAGAAGAATATATTTTGGGTGGTGTTGGGTAGAGTATCATGTCCAAAGGTTAGGGATTCAAATTTTGACTTATTTGTTTCCCTAGTGTTATCCAAAAGTGGGATATTCAAGTTTTTTAATCACTCTGGATTTATTCTGTCAGTTTGCTTTCATGGATTTTGGACATTCTAGATTTATGTATTGTTATCATAATTATTTGTGTTACTTCTGAGTTGACTCTATTTTTACTATACACTATCTCTCTCTCTCTATTTTTAAATTTTATGTTTCTCTCTATTTTTAAATTTTTTTTAAATTATTCTTTTAAATTATTCCTTTTAAAGAATAATTTATATTCTTTCTCTCTATTTTTAAATTTTATGTTAAGTATATCTGATATTGAATAGCGACCTCAATTCTCAATGGTTGCAATTCAAGTATTATTTTACCCTTTACATCTGCTGGTGCCTTGTACCTAAACTATATCTCCTCTACAAACCTTACTAGTGTATTGAGTTTTAGGGTTGTTCTGTTTTTACTTTGGGCCCATACTCAGCAGTGTTTAAGGGTTTCCTGACTCTGCGTGGACATCACTCCTGGTGGTTGTCAGAGTACTCCATGCAATGCTAAGAGCAGACCTCGGCTTCCTGCATGCAAAGTTTGACTCAGTATTGAATCTTCTGATCAATCACGTTTGGTTTGGTTTTTAATGCATTATTCACATTTCTGTTTAATCCATTCAATTTTACAATATTACTAATATTATTAGATTTGTATGTGTTGTTTACTTTTGTGTCTAATGTTTCATGTTCTATTCCTCTCTGATCATTGTTTTCTTTGCATTGAGTGAATATTTGCTAATATAACTTCATTTTATTATTTTTCACTATTTTGAATAATTTCTGTAGATTCTGTATGTTTTCCTAAAACATGCATTATAACAGAATCTGCTTTAAGTTTATGTTACTTTAGATTCAATGAGCCATAATTATTGACTGTATATTCACATAACTTTATGAACTAGTTCCCACCTACTATTTTTACTAGTTTTTACTATTTTGTTGCATGTATTATATTTATTTATTACGTTCATATGCACTTCAGTCCTACATTGCACTAATATAATTGTTACTATATTTTCATTTTCTTTTTAAAGATGTTAAAAGAATTAGGAAGGAAGAGTGTATATTTGTAGAGTTTTGTTACACTTAACCTTATTTACTATTTCTAGTTCACTTGATTTATTCATGTAGATTTGAGTTACCATCTGGTATCATTCCCTTAACTCAATACAGCTCTGCTTTCATTCTTCCTCATTTATGCAGTTATTGTCAAATATATTACATGTCAACAATACAATTAAATATCATTACATGCAATTAATTTTTAAATTAGAGAAGAAATATGAATTTATACTCTCTTATATCATTGCATAATTATCTTACTGGCACAATTTTCTCATATGTGTTTGAAATACTGTCTGATTTACCTACTTTCAGCATAAATAATGTACTTTAGTATTTCTTTCAAGGTAGATTTATTAGCAAACTATCTGCTTTTTGTTCCTTTCTTTCTTTATTTTAATCAGTGGATGTTCCCTTTTATTTTCATTTTGGAAAGGTAATTTCACTCTTGAAAGAAAGTCTTGGAGTAGTGAAAGATGTCTGCTTCCTCCTGCCCCGATATTTCTATTGAGATACTATTAGTTCTTCATATTGTTCTGTTTTGCGTTCTGTGTGTATTAAAGAGGAAGGTCATGGTACTCTTGATGATGATGGCATACAGTAATTTTGTAAACTAATGTTATAAACTTAATTGCTTTTATAACCATATTACATAATCTATCACTATCTTCCCATTCATCATCTATTTGCTAGAGTGGGCACCAGTAATATGTCCATATGTCCTGTCTCATGCTAGTAGAACCCAAAGGCATCTGCTTGCTCCAGGAACATAAAGAGCCTTAAACCATTATATTAGGTCATGGTAATGACCTAATATAAATGTTACTGGTATTTGGCATATCAAATACGACACGAGCAGCTTGCCAGGCTTGCTGTGTGGGTGGCATACTCTTGTAGTCACCTCTGAATAAAGCATTTATTGATGAACCGGGCTGCCACTAGCAGCCGCGCAAGCCAGGCTGTGATAGTCTGGTCTGCTGGGTGGAGTTGTGACGAGAGGGAAGTCCAGATGTGGAAGATGGCGGCCCCCATGGAGTCGGGGGTCGTCTGGCTTGTTGTGAGGCTCTGCTGGGGTGGCAGGCCAGGGCTAGAACCCGCCATGCCTTCCGGGCGCCTCATGAGCGGCTGGGCACAGGGAGAGCAAGGAGCAGCTCTGCCCCATGTCTGAGAGTCTCTGGTTCAGCATACCTAGACACGGCACCTCAGCTTCAGGCAGTCTGTGATCTGACTGATCACTTTTGTGGCATGAATGGGAAGTATATGGTCAGTGACATCATGAAATAAGCAACAACATAATCTATATTAAGAAACTTTTCTGTTTGTTTGTTTCAACCGCAACTGACTGTGCTTAGGGCTTACTCCTTGTTCTGTGCTCTGGGATCACTCCTGCTGGGGTTCGGAGAACTGTACATAGTGGTGGGGATCAAACCTGGGCAAGAGTCTTTCCTGTATACTGTCTTCCTGAGCCCTAAAAAAATGCTTTTAACTAAATAAATATAGTTTTCCTTTCTTGCTGCATTCAGATTCTCTCTGCCTTGTAGCTTTGATTTTTTTACTACTTTATGTCTGAGGTTAGTCTTTTGGTGTTTATCCTACTAGCAGTTTCTTGAAATAATGTCTAACTATACATTTATATATTTCATTTCAGTTAGACCCAATTTCAGATATTATTCCTTTCAGTAATTTTCCTGTTTTCTTCTCCTTTTCTTTGGTACTCCATTATTCATATGTTGGTGAGCTTTAGTTCAGGTTTCTCTGTGCTCTGTTTATTCTTTTCTTTCTTTTTTTCTTTTATTTACTAGCAACATTAGGTGATACTCAAGGACTTCTGGCTCTTTTCTTAGGGACTGCTGGAGGGAGCAATTAAGAGGTGGGACAGGATACCAGGAATTGATCCTGGGCCTCCAGCATTCAATGCACACACTGTAGTCCACTGAGATATCTCTATGGCTCTTTCATTCAATTTTTTCTATGTTGCTGATTGTGTCTTTCCCTGCAGTTGAAATCTGATGAGTTCTTGCAGTGGATTTTTTTATTTTGGCCATTATATTTTATAATCCTAGAGTTTTGACTTGCTTCTAATTGTAATTTCTATAATTCTATTTAAATCCTCCATTGAATAAGGGTATTGGTATTATAAACTTTTTTATGCAAATGGGTGCTTACTGCTTTTGCTAGGTGCATCTACATATTTTCACTTCTTTAAGCACAGGTTTCTCTTAGTTCTAGTTTACATATTTACAGTAACTATTTTTAACATCTTTGCTTTTTGTATACACCTGAGATCTGTGCCCTCTTCATTTCTTTGTTTTTGGTTCACACCCTCAAAGTGATCAGGGGTTACTTCTGACTCTGCACTCAGGAATCACTCCTAACTGTGCTCATGGAACTATATGGGTTGCCAGGGATCAAACCTGATAGGCTGTATACAAGGCAAATGTTTACTTGCTGTACTATCACTCCAGAATCCTTTAATGCAGTTTCTCTATCTTCTTTACCTTATCCACATTTTATAGTTATGCTTTTCAATTTCTTATATGCCTTATAAATTTTTGTTTTAAATAGTATAGTAGATAATATATTGCAATCATTCTGGGTGCTGATTTTCCAGTTGTTTCTGGTGTTGATGCTTACTTGCTAAATCATTTAGTAACTTGACTTGGCTATTGTAGCGAAGTGTTTTCACCACCAAGAAAAGACTGAGATTTTTTTTCCCTCAAGATCTCTGCCATAAACAATTGTTCAGTCACTTTGACATGACAACAGTTTTCTCAGTGCTTTCGTTGATGATCTCTCTTCCTGATCTAGTAACCTGTTTACTTTAGTTTTGTTTGCTTGTTTTAATCATGAAAAGCCATTAGGTCCCATCAACTTCCAGTTGGATGTTCTACTGTTGCTCCACAGTCTGATTCACTTAACATTCAGACCATATGAAGAGTTCCACCTTGAGTAGTCTTCCAGGTTTGTTGCAAGAAGAAGAGCTTTTCTTATCACCATTTCCCATGATTCTCAATCTTGCTCCAAACTAAATCAAATTTCTTTACGGACTTACTATTACAGACATAACCTGTTTTGGAGTTGGAGTAAAGTTAGTAATCATTTGTTCAAGGAGTATCACACTCTCTTTTATTAAGTGGGGTTGTGAGTGAGATATCCGCTCCTGGACTCCTTGTCCTGCCTGTCCTTCTGATGTATAAGCTACATTTTATAAATAAGTTGGATTGAGGATACTTGGAGCCACATAATTCTCAGCCTTCCACCTTTGGAGGTGGGTAGAGTGCCACACAACCACTTAGGGAGAGGGGCTGGTGGTGGAAGAGAACCCTACAACACATTTGTTGGTCTTGTTTAATAGAACAGAGTAAAGATCCTGCAGTTTGGAGTTGGGAAAGGATAAGTACTGGCAGGAATTACTATTTCCTTTCTGTAGTCCTGATTTACCATTAGAAATGGAGCCTCTATCAGGCTGCACTGTCAAATGGAAGGGTACCATAGGCTCAGATGCCAAATTCTGTATTTCTTCTTGCTGAGCTTTAAGATTTTCACAAACAAAAAGTGTCTGCATTGCTGTATCCCTTTCAGAAATTTCCATAAATTAAAAATAACCCAATATAAGTTTCTACTCCTTATCCTTGTGTCCTTACAGAAAAGTTCCTTGTTGCTCCAAACCACCACTTGGGAAGTCATTTCTAAAATTCCCTTTGGAAAAGTTTTATTCAATTCAAAAGCAATTCTAATCATTTATGTAAAAATGGGAGGCCTCCATACATAAAGAAAACATTTGAAACATACAACAAAAGCCCAAATGTTTATGACAGAGCACCAATTCATTTTCCTTTGATACTGTGGTTGATTCTGGTATTAATACTAGTACATAGGCCATGCACCACACATTATATTTTGAAGCAACTCAAAAGAGTAATTTAAAAGCTAAAAACAGGATGCTCTTATTCCCCTTCTGAAATTACCTTAGTTTTTTTTCTACTTATAGTTAGGCAAAATAAAGGAAGTAATCATATCTAGGTGATATTATAGTATATGTCCAAGAATTCTAATTATATTCTTATTACTGTAATAATAATATAATAATAATGTACTAATGTAGTCATTCTAGTTATCTCATCTAGTGTCAACATCAGAGATAGTACTATTAAACCTTTACATATTGAGTAATCTGAAGTCACGCAACCAGTAAAGGATCTGAACCCTATAAGGTGGTATAAAAGCCCTGTGCTTGATTACCTCATTATTGTTTTACACTGCTCCAGTGTTAATCAATGTTAGAAATTTTGTTTAATGCAGCATTTCTCAAATCACAGTCCAGGGATTCCTGAGGACTTTTTATTAACCTTTCAGGGACTCATGAAACTTCATGAAACCTGTTTTCATAATAATATGAACACATTATTCGCCTTTTCCATTTTAATTCACTTAGTATACACTTAATATTCTCTTGGCAGACACAGACTCTTTCTTGAGGTCACATTATTTTGAAAAGTATATGGCCTTTGTGTAGTATTGTATCTTGTCAGTTTTTATTTCTAAGCCTTGAGAGAAATAGCTCATAAAAATAAAGGGTGTCTAGGTTCTGAAATCTTTACAAATGCAAAGAAGCCAAAGAAAGAACCTTAGTTTGAAAACTATTTTTGATTATTATTTTTTTAACTTATATAAGAACAGAATGAAGCACTTTCTGTGTAATATATAGTATAATTTTGCTGCTTGGGCAAAGAAAAAGGACTCCCTTCACTCTGGTTGTTTACTGATCACTAAAAATTTAGTGATTAACAGATTAACAATTGATTTTTTAAATTTTGCTTTGCCTATCTTAGTTTAGTGCCAAATTAAATGTTTGATTACAGTGACAAAATTTGCTTGTTGTTCAATAGCATTTTTCATTTCTGCCGAAAAGTTATGGGGTGTTTTTAAGATATTTTATTTGTTTGGTGCTATGAAAAATGGGAGTTTTTGAGAAGAGAACTAATGTAAATTATGCAAAGTCAATATATTCTTATGGTAATGAAATTAGTCTGAGGAATATTTTTCACTTAAGTCCTTTTTACTTCATTCATAAAATGACGTTCTGTGGATATGGGAAAATGAGGACTTAATTTCTCCAAAAGCTTTATGACAAAATCACAGAAGGAAAGAAAGACTTAACTCTTCCACACCTTAAACTGGGTCTTTTCTGTTTACTTGGAATCATTTTTTGCATACTTTGGAATTTTGCTTAAATATAAAAATGAATGTAATGGACGTGTATAAAACAAATACTTAAAAACATTTATGTTATCTTAGAGTGGTTCCACTGGATGGAGCTTTAAGAGTCAGTGAAATAAATGAGTATCCCATTTTTCCCCTCATCTGTGCTAGCACTGACTGTTCTTATTCTTTTGAATGTTTGCCAGAATCTGTGGTGTGAGATGAAATCTCATTGTTGTTGCTGATGTAGACAGGCAGGTAGACAGGGAAAGTCCCCATGGCAATGAAACTCCTGGGAACTAATAAAACTAGTAGATCTAAGGCTGTCCATGCCCACATTGTGGATACAAGAACTGAGCGCAGAGATTGGATCCACCCTCCAAGACAAGAGTGAGCAGGAACAAAGGTCAAGAAAAGGATTTTCAAAGAAGACCACTCCCAACTACTCTCACTGGCCACCAACCTAGCAACAAACTCTTAGGTAGCAGCCCCAAGTCAAAGGCAAAAACCTATAAAACTCGCCCTGAATAAAGGAAGCATGTGCAGATACTGCCCGAGCTCATGTGTTGTTGCGCCCATGTTTCCTACATGTGTGGCACCTGATCACATGTCTCACCCTCATGTCCCCTCTTGAGATGTGGACTCTCTCACTCTTTCCTTCTTTCCCTTTCTAAAACCTCCAAATAAAATCTGGTTTTACTTAACTGCTCTTGTACTCTGAAATTCTTTTCTGAAAGATAAAGACAAGGATCCTGACAAGCTGGGTAAGGCCTAGGACTGACTCTCTTTTCCTGAAAAGGTCCATTCCTCACTCTAGCCTGAGTCTACCGCTTCCCGAGAGAGATCTTGGGAGGTAGAGATCAACTCTCAGCCGAGAAGAACAAGCAAAGGTCAGGAGTGGCTTGACAGCCACCTCTTGGGTGGCGGGATTCAAGGTCTGTACTTTGCAAAAGCTTATTGCAGACGTTACCTGTCCTGGTCTTCCAAGGCTGACAGGCAGAGGTCTTCCAGGAGAAAGTGCCCATCTCTCTCCTTCCTGCCCCCATAAGCCACCTCTGGGGCCTACCAACTTCAATAAAATATCTCATTGTTGTCTTGATTTGTATCTCCCCTAATGACTCGTGATGAAGAGCAGCTTTTCATATGCCTTTTGGCCATTTGAAGTTCTTCTTTGAGGAAGTTTCTGTTCATTTCTTCTCCCCATTTTAGATGAGGTTGGATTATTTTTCCTATAAATTTCTACCGGTACCTTGTATATATTTGGTATTAACCTCTTATCAGATGGGTATTGTGAATGATTATTTCCATTCCGGCTGTCTTTGTATTGTGTTGACTCTTTCTTTTGGGTGCAGAAGTTTCTCTTGCTGATGGGAATATAATGTGATCCACCCTTTTTATAAAACAATATGGTCATTCCTCAAAAAAGTAGAAATTGAACTCCCATTGGCATAGCAATGCTGCTTCTCAGAATATACTCCAGAGGTCCAGAAGCACACAACAGAGACACCATCTGCACTGCTATGTTCATTGCAGCACTATTTACAAAAGTCAGAATCTGGAAACAACATGAGTGCCTGAAAACAGACAAGTGGGTAAAGAAGGTATGCTGCATTTACACAATGGAATACTCTGCACTATTGGGAAAGATGAAGTTATGAAATTTGCCTGTAAATGGATAGACATGGGAAGAGAATCATGCTGTGTGAAGTATGTCAAAAGGAGGACAGATATAAAATGACTGCATTCATTTGTGATATAAAAAAAGTATGAGACTAATATCCAAGACTAGGAAAAACAGGAGGCAAGAGGACTGGTCAGTCTTTGAATCTACCACATACAAGTGTGGGGACAGAAGATACCTAAGCTAATCACTTGATCACTTGATCACTTGAATCCCATTATTCATCGATTTGCTCGAGTGGGCGCCATTAACATTTCCTAAGGGCTCTTTGCCTTGCACATAAGCTAGTGTGACAATAATAGTTGGACATGGTCTTTCTGGACTAGTACTGAGTGCTGAAAGAAGATAAATGGATATACATGGTAACCTTTCAGTATCTTTATTTGCAAACCACAATGTGCAAAAGGAGAGAGAGACAGACAGAGAGAATGAGAGAGAGAGAGCGTACCTGCCATTAGAGGCATGTTGGGGATGGAGAGAGAGTGAGTGGTGGGAGGGAAATGGGACACATAGGTGCTGGGAAGTATACATTGGTGGAGAGATGGCTGTTGGGTAGCTTAAGACTGACACCCATTCATGAACAGCTTTGTAAAGGTCTATCTCACAGTGACTCAAAAATATTTTTTTAAAAGTCAGTGGAATAGTTTATCTGGGAGGTGTTATCAGGATTCTGCAGTGGAAAAGCATAATTGCAAAGTATGGAGTTGATGTGACTACGTGACCAAACCCATGACTACTTGAAGTTTACTTCCTCAGGAAAAAGACTAGAGCTCATCTCACAGAGAGGCGAGGGGTGAAGAGACTCAGGGCGTTGTAGCTGCTGGGCTCAGAGGGCTCTATTACCCTTAGTCTTCTTAGAACCACGTAGCTAACTACCACAGGTTAGATGATTTAAGCAGAAATGTATTTTCTCATAGTTCTAGAGGCTGCACATCTAAAATATTGTTAGATTTGGTTTCTTCTGAGACATCGCTCCTTGACTGGAGTGTTCCAGTCTTTTGATTTGTGTTTTAACCCAGTCTTTTCTCCATGTCTTGGTGTCTGCATAGCCTTGTTTTAGAAGGATTGGATGAGGGTTACCATGACTGCTTCACTTGTTAATTGCCTCTCAAAAACCCTACCTCCAGTATTATGTGGTCTGAAGTATACTGGGGATTAGGGTTACAACATACTAAATCTATACTATTTAGATTTTATTTTTATTATAAGAGCTGTGGTGGAGTTGAAAAGAGACAACTGGGGGTGGGGGGTTAAAGGGTGGGGGTAGAGGACTCCTCTGATGTGGGCAAAGCATGTTCTAGCTGCCATAGCAAATAAATACAGATATTTTGAGCTGAAAGTTACATCATCAGGCTTGGGGCTATGGATAGGGCAGCCACAATACCTACTAGATATTCAGAAAAAGTTATAGTATTCTAAGACTGACCTTATCAACATAGATGTACCATAGTCCCTTTATCAAGAAAGGAGCAACCACGGTCATTAACTTTATACACACATTTTAACAAACAACAATAAATCTAGTTAAAATCTGTTTAGTCTTAGACAAAACACCAGGAGCATTTTGAGGTTCCATAATCCACGGGGCACATGATAAGCAGCACAGTATTAGCTTTCTTGTGTGAGAGGAAGACATGGGATTCAGTGGTGGGGGAGGGAGGACAGTCATCTAATTGGTAATATGGTTTTCAACAGTGAAAGCTTTTCTAAAGCAGTGACCCTTGAGAAGTGTCTTGGAAAATGGAGAGAAATTCATAAGATTGACAAGAAGATGGAGCCAGAGAACAGAGAGAAAATCTGGATCTGCAGTAAGGCGTGAAGGAAGCAGAGAGACCCACACAGGCAAAGGTGAGGGTGGTTGGTAATACACTTAAACACCACATTTCAGGGACTGTGATGGCTCAAAAGTCAAGGTGCTTGGGGAGGTGACTATTTTCTACCTTTTTAATTTTAACCCATACAGAAACTTGTTCCTAGGCATTGTGTACTCAGCAATACATCAAAAGGGCTGTTTTTCCTGTCTTCTCTTTCTTTAGAGAGTTGCAGAAGAATCAAGTGCTAGAAAAGCCAACTAAGGCATTCTGTGCAATTAAGGAAAGCAGTTAAAGAAAGTTTATTCTCCTCTTTCTCTCTCCTGCTCGCTCTCTCTCCCTCTGTCTCTGGAGGAGTAAATCTGTTGGCATCTGAGAAAAGTCACACAGAAGGATTTTTTGATGCCAAGCTGGCTTGAATCCCAGAGTCATGCATATTCCTTCGAAAAGGAGTTATGACTCTAGGCTAAGAAATCAGACTGTGTTAGAAAGGAATAGCCTCATCAAAGTCTGAGCATTCACATTTAATTCACTGCTTTGCCTCATTCCATGATAACTTTTTTAGTTATTACAAAATATAAAACACTGTTCCCCTGAGAATGTAAAAAAAAAAAGGAACAGTCACTTGCCTTTGGAGATTTAAAATTGTGTGATTCCTTAGTTACCATGAGCTTGGTTTAAACCAGCTCCCTGGATGAGAAGCAATGCTGTTTACTTAAGTGCACACATGTGTAGATATGCTCTGCATTCTATAAAGAAAATAAGCATCTAAAAATAGGAAAGTCTGCAGATATTAGGGGCTTAGTATTTTTAAATTTTAATGTCTGATAAATTGGAGATCGGTGTAATTGTTCCAAAGAGCAACATCTGTTAAGAAAAATAAGGAAAAAATCACATCAGGTTCAGTGAATTTATGTTAATCTCTGCCATAAAGATGATCAGACCAGGAAATATGCTGATATTATGTTGTATGAGTCACACTAAAATATTTTTTTGTTTAATTAAATTTAAGTTTAACTGGATGCTCTTTAACAGAATAGTGCAAACTTCAGTCACTCAGTTCTAAATTGGAGGGCCAAAACTTATGCCTCAAGCATACTATTCGCTACTAAAGCACTGTGCAATACTGGCTTTTAAATACACACACACAATATTTTTGATTTTTGGATCACACCTGGTGATGCACAGGGGTTACACCTGGCTCTACGCTCAGGAATTACTCCTGGCAGTGCTCATGGGCAGCTTAGCTGTTCCAGTGTCAGGGACGCTGTCTCGTTTGCCAAGGCGTCGAAAATCAGATGGGCTTGACATGTAATGCGATTTGGAGATGACCGCTGGACTAGAGCTGTTACCGACTGGATCCCACAGGATATCAAAGATCACGTGGCCGCCCACCTACAAGATGGTCAGACTTCATCGTCAAGACCCTGAACGAATGGTTTGAGGCTCTTTGTATTCCTGAAGCAACCAGATGCCATTGGGCTACACTGGCACGAGATAGGGTCAAATGGAAATATTACTGGTGCCCGCTCGAGCAAATCGATGAATAACAGGATGTCAAGTGATCAAGTGAACAAGTGCTCAGGGGACCATATGGGATGCCAGAGATCGAACCAGGTCAGCCGCATGCAAGACACATGCCATACCCGCTGGACTATTGATCTGGTCCCACACTTCACAAATTTTTGAAACCGAATTCTCGTATTCAATAATGTTCATTCTTTTGTTTCCTGTTGGTGATTTTGGTGTGAAGATGAACATCTTTTTCACTGCAATTAAAAGCTCAGTATTTGTGATCACTACAAACTGTATTTGAGTTTATGCTCTTCAACTTGTTGGCTGAGACATTTCAGCCACAGTGCCCTCTGATCTGCAGAATTCAATTTTTTCAAAATGGGGATTATTTTGTTCCACTATTCTGTATGTTCTGCATGCTAACCAACCGGTTCATATCTGGCATGGAACAAAGAATTAAGCATTAATGATCTCAGTGAATCTTATTTAGAAAGTTCTGAACATAGGTACTTATAGTAAGGAATCTTGTTCCATTTTGAGGTATGACTGCCAATGGCTTTTAAGCTCTACCCTGCCGCACTCTTGTGCCCCACATTTGAGCAGGCTCTAAGGCCTCAGCACACCCTTCTTTGATACCCTACATCAATTGCAGGAATCCAACACCCCAAACCATTCCTTATATCTATTTTTTAAATCACTGCATGACACAAATATATATGTATGTGTGTATATATACATATATATGCATACATCCATATATATGTATATATATGTATATATCACTGTATCACTGTCTTCCTGTTCACCATCGATTTGCTCGAGTGGGCACCAGTAACATCTCCATATGTCCTGTCGTGCCAAAGGGCACCTGCTTGCTCCAGGAACATATAATATATATATATATATGCTAAGACACCTTGAGCACCCCGCGGTCTCCTCGTACGTAGATGAGCCCCGAGATGCGCTTGACACTGCCGGCGGGCCAGACGGTGGATGGCGAGCTTGGTGATGCCCTAGATGTTGGCGCGCAGCACCTTGTGGTGGCGCTTGGCGCTGCCTTTGCCCAGGCCCTTCCCGCCCTTGCCTCTCCCGGACATGTCGAGGTCGCAGCTGGAACAGAAATGGTGGGTTCCAGCTCTGCCCCGTCATCCCAATACAGCCTTGCAAGAAGCCAGAGGAACCCCCACACTATGAGGGCAGTCATTTTCAACATCTGGACTCCAGAGCTCATCAGAGCTTCACCCAAGTGAAAAGCCAATTTCTCCCCATTCATCAGTAAATGCAAGAATGTCCTTGGAGATAGTAAGAGAACTTCTGTCCTGATACTGTCGGGGACCCCAGCAGATCCCCAACAATGCATGTTCTAGCCCTGGCCCGCCACCCTAGCAGAGCATCACAACAAGCCAGACAACCCTCCACTCCATGAGGACCTCCATTTTCCACATCCAGACTTCCCCTCTTCAGAACTCCCAGCTGTCCAGCCTATCACAGCCCCGGCTCATCAACAGATCCACCCTGCTGCAGTCTTTTTAATCCGGCCCAGGTATGCTGATTCAGAGACAGACAAGGGGCAGAGCTGCTACTGGCTCTCACTCTGCCTAGCCACTCATGAGGCGTCCGGGGAGGGATGGCAGGTTCCAGCCCTGGCCCGCCACCCCAGCAGAGCCTCACAACAAGCCAGACGACCCTCCACTCCATGAGGGACCTCCATTTTCCACATCTGGACTTCCCCCTCTTCAGAACTCCTCCCAGCCAACCAGCCTATCACAGCCCGGCTCATCAAGATCCACCCTGCTGCAGTCTTTTTTAATCCGGCCCAGGTATGCTGATCCAGAGACAGACATGGGGCAGAGCTGCTACTGGCTCTCACTCTGCCCAGCCACTCATGAGGCATCCGGGAGGGATGGCAGGTTCTAGCCCTGGCCCGCCACCCCAGCAGAGCCTCACAACAAGCCAGATGACCCTCCACTCCATGAGGACTTCCATTTTCCACATCCGGACTTCCCTCTTGTCAGAACTCCACACAGCAGAACAGCCTATCACAGCCCGGCTCGAGAGGCTGCAAGCAGCCGCGTGGTTCATCAATGAATGCTGAATTTTGAGATGACTACAAGAGTATGCTACCTGCACAGCAGAGCCTGGCAAGCTACCCGTGTTGTATTTGATATGCCAGATACCAGTAACAATTATAGATCTCATTCCCATGACCTGATGGTATGGTTTTTGGCTCTTTATGTTCCTGGAGCAAGCAGGTGCCCTTGGGCTTTACTTGCATGAGACAGGTCATATAGAGATGTTACTGGTGCCCGCTTGAGCAAAGCGATGATGAATGGGAAGACAGTGATACAGTGATACTAAGACACCAATAGCCAAGGTCAGGCAAAACATGAAATAGGAGGTCTTGTCAAAGGTTGAATCTACAACAAGCATGTGGGAGTCAGAGGTTAGGTAAGACAGAGAAGGGAACAGTGTGATAATAATCTTTGAAAATGATAATACCAGCCTAGAACTGAGCATTGAAAATAGGCAAAAGTGATACATTGGATAACCTCTTAATGTATGTATTGCAATCTACAATGTGTAAGAAGGAAGGAAGAGAGAGAGAGAGAGAGAGAGAGAGAGAGAGAGAGATAAAGAACCTGCCATAGAGGTAGATTAGGGGGGGGGGAGAGAAGTGGGGACATTGGTGGTGGGAAATGGACACTGGTGGGGGATGGGTGCTGGAACACTGTATGACTGAAACCCAAGCATGAATATCTTTGTGATCGTATATCTTATGGTGGTATAATAAAATATTTTAAAAAATAAATAAAAAAATACTACCTTTAAAAAATTAAATATTACTCTAAACCAAGTCTTGCATCCTTGATCTCTTGAGAGATTGTAGGGTGGGTTTGGAAAAATCTATTCTGGGGTCAGAGCTATAGCACAGCTGGTAGGGTATTTGCCTTACATGCAGTTGACCTGGTTCGATCCCCACGATCCCTTATGGTCCCCTGAGCATTGCCAGGAGTAATTCCTCAGTGCAGAGCCAGAAGTAACCCCTGGGCATCACTGGGTGTGACCCAAAAAAGTAAAGAAAAACCCCCAAAATGGAAAGTCTAGTCTGCTGTGTTCACAAGGGCTCATTCTGATAATGCAGTACGTAACTTTGCATGTTCATATTTTCTTAGTATGAATGGGTAGGGGAGGGGTTATCCATAGTTTCAACACCAGAACCAAATGTCAGTGGGTGTCCATCTTATCCCTTTAGATTGGCTTAGAGTGGCTACAATATGATACAATTTAGAAATAGAAAAATGGATTTAAGCAGATAGATCCCTTTAAAGTGACTACAATATAATAAAATTTAGAAATAAGAAGACTAGGCTTAAGCAGATAACTTATCCCAAATATAAACACTATTAATCATGATTCTAGTTGGACCAGGCACTCTTACTTTATTTTTTAATTTTTTATTTTTAAAATTACAAAGATATACAATTAAAAAGTTCATATTTGGGTTTTGGTCAAACAGTGTTGCAGCACCCATCCTGCCACCAGTGCCCATCTCCCACCACCAACGTCCCTGGTTCCCTCCCCTCCCCCAGCCCTGCTCCATGGCAGGTTCTTGATTTCTTTCCATTTCTCTCTCTTTCTCTTTTCCTTCCCCTCCAGACTATGGGTTACAGAACATACATTAAAGGGTTGTCATGTATATCTTTTTGCCTCTATTTAATGCTCAGTTCTAGGTTGGCATTAGTACCCTCAACAATTGTTAGCACACTGTTCCATTTCTGTCTTACCTAGCCTCTGAATCCCACACGTTTGTGATAATTTCCACCTTTAACATGACCTCCTGATATATGTTTCACTTGACCTTGGATATTGGTATCATAATATGTACCTATATATTTATGTTATGCAGATAAATGCAGTCATTCTGTATCTGTCTCTCTTACTTTAAATTGTGAAGATAGAACTAGAACGTCTGTCTTCTGATCAGTCGCAGATACTTCTGGGAGCCATAGAACAAATGAACAGGGCAGTTGCTTTACATAGTAAACTGGGGTTTGCTCCCTGGCATTCAGTATGGTCCCCAAGTCCCAATAGCAATAATCCCTGAGAGAAGAGCCAGAATAAATTCTGAGCACCACCAAATATAGCCCCCAAAGAAAGAAATAAAACAGTTTCATCTTGACTGCTGCATTCTGTGTCACACACAGGACACAAGGAACTTCATAGGAGATGGTCTGCATAGATCCCGATACCTCGTTAGTACCCTCTGACCTCCTGACATATCTGGGCAGAACAGAGAGATTGGTGCACGTGTGCATTGATTATGGCCTCTAAGAGTTTCACCATCTCTACAAAACTGTGAGTATTCCTAGAAATAAAGATTTGCATTTCGAACAAACAACCACCTGATGCTTGCAAGCATGCAGTGCCTTTCTCTAAAGCACTGAAAATGCACAGCTTCCATCAGTCCAAGACAACATGTTTATTTTCCAATCTCACGTCTTTCATCCCCTCCTTGTTTGCTGGAGGCTGCTGGCTGGCTGTCAGTGGTGACAGCCCCCATCTGTCGTTAGTGTACGCTTTGCCTATGTGCTGACTTGCACAGAGACATGGAGGAGATGCTTTCCAGTTGCCAGGGAGATAATGCTAAGACAAGGATGAATCCCAATTCCACCTCTCACATGATCAAAGGTAAAGTCGGCCCCACTTCCCTGATCAGATAGTGGCATCTCCCTGATGTATCTGCAAATCATCAGAGGACAGATCTGGGTGAGAAAGGTGGGCTGGGTGGGCAAATACCAAATTCTATCTGAGACTAATTAGAACCAGCATTATATATACTTCTGACTCACACAGTCCTTTGAACTCTAGTGTTCTGAGGGACATTGGTGCTCTATTAACTGTCCCTAGGTTTTTATTTTGATCCTCGGAACATAATTTAGCTAGGGCATAGCATTACTCTTAGAGCTAAAGGTGGTTTTTCATAAATAGACCTTAACAAGAAGTTACGGGACTTCCTAATGGCCATTATTATGCATCCTCTCCTCCTGCTTGCAGCTACACATACAGTGGTGGTAGCTACTGGTAATAGTAAGCAAGCATTCTCCAGCAGTAGTCAGTTCACATACCACACAATACCGTGTTTTATATGGAGGATTCTAGCCTCAATACTATAGTATAGAGCAGGATTTATTCTTTTTGGGCCACACCTGGCTCTGTTCAGACTAACTATGTCTGTACTCAAGGTTCACTCTGGAGGGTCTCAGGGGAACATATGTGGTCTTGGGGATTAAACCGAGGTTGGTCATTTGCAACACAAGTACTTTAGCCACTCACTGTACTATCTCTCCAGCCTCATTATATTACTGAAACTTTGTTTTTGATACGGACAATAACAAACAAAATTGTACCCATTTAGCTACTTTAGCAGAGATCTGAAAGCAGATCTTTATGAGTCCAGAGATAGCTGCTTTTGACATCAGATTATACTTCAATAGCACCTTTCTGATGGCTTCTAGGGACAAAAGCTGAATCCTAGAGAACTGCACAACCTTTAACATAAATTAAAGGTTCTAGAGCTAAAGTTCTAAGATTTAGGTTTTTCTAACTACACGAAAAGTATTCTCATTTTACTCCCAGATATATTAACATCTTTAGATGTGTCTTTTCTCCATATGATCTCCAATAAAGACCTTAGTATGGGAAAAGACACTTCTTGAAAGCTAAGGTTTTAAAACAAAAGCACTCAGAAGTGTTGAGAGCACATATTAGAAAATCTATGGTCTGTGGCAATGTCTTTGTTTTCCTTTATATTTTCTACTCAGTTGCTTTGTCTCTCACACTGTAGCAGTTGTACATCCATTCCTCAAAATGCCCATCACATGCTACATGTATCTCTTTTAGCATTTTTCACATGGTTGTGTAATAATCATCCACCTGTCTGCATTTCCCAGTGGACTGCAAGTAACCTGAGGGTGAGAACTAGATGGCAGCTCATTGTCATCTCAAGTTACTCATATAGCAGCCAGTTAAGGTATCCATAATAATTTTACGGATGGCTGAATAATGATCTGACAAGGGATTGCCATTAGTTGTGAATACCTTGCCTCTTTCACCACGGAAGGAGACAAAGAGGTAGAGTGAACATAATGTCCTGCAGGTGAGGAGGGCAAGTAAGCATCATGGGTTGGCAGTATGTGGTTACAGGCACAATTTAGTTCTGTAAAGGTTACATGAAGGACAGATTAACGTTAAGTAGAGTGTGTCATGCCATTTATAGAGTATTCAGTTGCAGGCTTCTTCCTGAATATCAGAACATCATACTGATTCAGATGGCCCAAAGTACAGAATACATAGTAGCATCAGATCTTTGATGTTCTCTGGGAAACAATAAATGTGTTCAGTGCACATTCTTTCATGCATAGAATATAATCAGTGTTATTCACCAGGTGACCCTTAAAGTGTACGGAAAGATGTGGGACTTCTGAGGCTGAAAAATCACATCGGAAAGTTTCCTTTGATTTGCTTAAGACATTTTGCAAGGAAGCATTCAGAATGAGGAATGAAAGGGTGGGGGGCAGGAGACTAAAATAAGAAACAACTTGAATATACCCACTGTTGAATATCATGAGGAATTTTACTAAGTGGCTTAAATGTACAACACTTCTAAAAGGTAAAGGATGACAGGAATTATTGAACCGAACTAGAGAAAGTGTTTTAGGTAAATCCTCAGTGGTATTGTAGAAAGGATTATTATCACCTCTGGAAATCATCACACAGTGTCCCCATTTCTTTCCCATACATATCAGCATATTACATAGCAACATCATATCTGATTTTCTGCTCATTTTTCATAGTTAGGTTTTTTGAAAATTGCTGATTTCCAACCATACTTTCCCATCACTGGGTAACACAGGGAATGTTTAGCTTGTTAAAAAACCAAGTACAGAAGTTGTTAGCATCCAGCTTCTACTTTACACATGCCCTGAATATGTGAGTGGAAGAGAGAAGCCAACCATGGTGGAATTGGTATCGTAGGCAGAAAATATGTGTGTCACAGTCTAGCCTCTGCTGTTCTTAGAGGAGGAAATGACTAAATAAAATGGTTGTACAACAACCAGAATGCCCCTGGATCTACAAGGAGGCTCTCCAGAACTTTTCCTTGGGGAGGATAAAAAAAGAACAAGCAATACAAAGAAATCAGAAATAAGAGATGACATAATAAATAGAAGAAGAGTTTTTTGCACTGCTATAATTTACTGCTAGGTCTTGGACAGATAGTCACATACAAGTCACTTAACCACATACTTAAAGAAATTATCACTGCTACTTTTTGGGCCACAATTTCTAGTGCTCAGGTCTTAGTCCTGGCTCTGAGCTCAGAGATCACTCCTGGTGGGGCTCAGGGAACCACCTGGGTGCCAGGGATTGAACCGAGTCAGCTTCATGCAAGGCAAGCTCCTTAGCATCTGTACTACCTCAACCACCACCACTTCCATTAATTAATCATCTCAATTTGGTTTAAGTGGCACAGAAAGACTGTGACCCCACCAGACAACCAAGACTGTCTCACAAGATCAAGTCCTGCTAAAGTTAGTTACATTCTGATTCTTATTCATGGTTATTTATTGGTAACATGGTTATCTTTATCATTAGTTGCATGAGCATAACTGTTGCAGAACACCTAAAAGCCTAGGCCTCTGCATCTGCCCTGGATTGCCTCCCTGCAGGTCACTTCATAGATAGGGGGGATAGTCTGATTGTGGCAGTCTTATCTGACCATGTATTCTGTACTGGCTGGTATAAATATTCTCTCATGCTACCACAAGCATCGTGGGACTAGCTAGATCTTAACAGCATATTTGCCTGGTTGCCAGGTTGGATCTCTAAGTAATTAGACCAGAGAGAAATGCTGTTTGCCTCCAAGCAAGCAAGCATGGCTCCCTGATAACTCAAAGGCAACTAAAATACAAAACTACCGTGAAATAGACAAGATTCTTGTGAAGGCTTGGAGAAATATTTAACTGGCATTAGTATTAGTCTTTGGTACAGAGACATGCCATCTCAGAAACCCCCTTCTCTACCCTATAAAGGCAATTCCAGGCAGATCTTGACTGAAGATATTAGGTTAGGTGCTGGGAGAAATTACCTGCGGGCATTTGATCCTTCCTGCCAGGGGAAGTTACATTTAGCTTATAGCTTCTCCCAGCTCTGCTAGGAGGCTTTTAATTAGCTCTGGGTTCTTGTAAACAACCAGATGGTCTCCCTGAAGTTGCTACATTCTATAGAGCTATTTTCCTGTTTTCATCTCTAGATAGCCTAGCCCAGAATGGGCTGGGCTGGGGAATTTGGGTGGATTTCTAGCTATAAGATAAGCTGCAAGAAGAAAGAAGCGCTCTCTCTTTTTCCCCTTTTTGCCATTTCGGCTTCCCTTTGTGTTTTGCTTCTCCGTCCTCTCCATTCTCTGTTGGGCCTCAACACGTGGTGGCAGCCATCTTGGCCTACACCTGGCTGGGGCCTAGCTGGGAACCCAGAGTCCAGAGGTTTTCCCTGCTCTTGGATTGTGTATTGGATCCTGTGATAGTAAAGCCCTTTTAAAACTGCATCGGATTCCTGAGTCTTCATCCATTCCCCGCCAGCTCGGGAGGTAGAAGGGAACTCGCTTCCCGGCACTGTCGGGACCCCAGCAGTGCTCCCTGACACATAACCAGGTAATATTATTTCTCCAAAAATGTTTCTTGCTATTATAGAGACAGTAAGATTCTGAGGGAGAGAACAACAGGCTGATGTTGCTTTGCATGCAGGGGTCTAGGGCCATGTCCTTGACATGACATGACAGTCCCTTATTCACTTCCAGACGAAAGCCCCAAACACGAGCCAAGAGGAGTCCCTGAGCACTGCTGCATGTGGCCCTAGCTATAATTTTTAAAAAAAGACAATAATACAGTGTAAAATTTAAAGGGTTAAATAAGGCTTGTTAATCATTTATCATAAAAATAGGATGAATAAATAGTAGAAGTTATGGTGATCTTGAAGATAATGGAGCTTAACATAGCTCTGCAAGAGGGAAATCACAAACATTGATTTCCCTCTCCCTTGATGAATGCTGTCATCAGCAAGATTCACCCTCATCAAAAGACTTAGTGCATGTGTGGTACAGGGATTGTAGGAGGGCATAACAGATTGTAGCCAACTTAAAACTGTACTCGATGTAGAAGGAAGATAAACAGGCGCTTAGAAAGTCTGGAAGAGTCTGCTTGAATCATTTCAGTTTAGGTGACTCATAGTGAAATCTTTGCTTTTCCGGCATTAGGAAAAAAAAACACTTTGTTTCACATGTTCAGTATTGACTTGATATGAATTCTGCTTTATTTTGTGCCATTTAAACTTTATTTTATTTTATTTTATTTTGCTTTTTGGGTCACACCTGGCAATGCTCAGGGGTTACTCCTGGCTCTGCACTCAGGAATTACTCCTGGCGGTGCTCAGGGGACCATATAAGATGCTGGGGTTCGAACCCGGGCTGGCAAAGGCCGGCCACGTGCAAGGCAAACGCCCTACCCGCTGGGTGGGCTATCGCCCCGGCTCCCATTTAAACTTTATAAGATAACTTTAGCTAAGTTATCTTATAAATAAAAAGTTTGGAGATAGGAGAAAACAATCTGGTAGCAGTCCGATTGGATTGCTATAAGTATTATCGCTTGTATCACTTGTCTTCCCATTGTTCATCGATTTGCTTGAGTGGGCACCAGTAATATCTCCATATGTCTTGTTGTGTGTTAGTGTAGCCCAAGGGCATCTGCTCGCTCCAGGAACAAGAAGAGCCTCAAACCATTCCTTCAGGTCATGGGATGAGGTCTATAATTGTTATTGGTTTTTGGCATATCAAATACAACACGGGTAGCTTGCCAGGCTCTGCCATGCGGTATTATAAGCAGGTAAAATGAGTATTATAAGCAGGTAAAATAGGTTCTAAACATCTTAAAATAGATTCTAAATATCAAATATAATATTCATGTTGGAGATGGTAAAAGTCATCAGTTGAGAATAAAAGGAAACAATTTTAAAAGACCGGAGATGTGTTGTTGGGATCTGAATAGGACTGATGTCTGTAGGAGTGATTTTGTGTAATCCCATTGGGCAAAAAATTTGATGAAAGTTATAAAGAGGTAGATTTCAACATCAGCTGGTACCTTAGAAGTATAAACAAGGAAGTGGGTAATCATTTAAAATTTTTTACGAGAAAACATCTGCCATTGATTTAATACGGAGCTGTATATTTCAAAGATCATTTTCAGCATGAAATAGATTATAAAGAATTCCACTGTCAAAGCCCAAGAATGGGCAAAATGTCAACTGATCCTATTCAGTTTAATCTTTTAAGTAATTATAGAAAGTTCTATTAGTTTTCTTAAAGGAAATGATAAAATCTCATCCCAATATCTATCTTGTATTTTGAAAATGTCAATAGTATTTTTATCTTATTTGAATTAATTGCTATTGAGTATTATAAGCAGGTAAAATAGATTGTAAACATCAAATATAATATTCATGTTTTAATGTGAAATAACAAGTATGTGATATTACTTAAAGTAGTGTGAGATTATTTAAAGGCTAATCTTCATTTTAATGTATTTTTCACATTTGAGCCCCGGAAAATCATGGTATGGATCAGGAAATTTTGGACTACCTCAAATTATTAGTAATTAATAGAAATATTCAATAGTTGTTCTTTGACTTCTAAGCAGGTGGTGGGAAGGTAGTGTGGAAGACATGATGCTCCATGTTATCAATAGGTGTAAGTAAACAAAACCTCATTGTCACTACTTCACCCAGAGAGGAGAATCACAGTACTGTAATGCTGTCTTTGGGATGTGGGTGATAGACATATAATCGAGAACATTTTATATAAACCATTGACTAGCATGTCTGTTTGATCTGGGACTAATGTATCTTAAGTCGTTCACATACTAAGAATAGGAAATGTATGAATGAACATTTGTACATCTCTGTGCCTTAACTATAAAAGTTGCAGTTTTCTGGAGACCCACCATCTTTGGAAAAGTTAGGCAGCCCAGAAATGAACGTTTTAGCCCTCTTGCACATCTAAAAGAGCTGTGATAGCTACTGCCTTCAATCTGTAGTTCCCTGTAGAGTAATTCTCGTTTGTCGAACCTGTCATCAGGTAGCATTAATGTCTCTGTGAAAAACAATTTTCTTTCCAAATTGTCTTTCAGGTAGCTGAAAGTAAAAATTAGGCCACTTATTTGTTGATTTTTCCTAACCAGAGATTATAAGCTTGTAAAGAAAATAAAATTTGGTAATTATACATATCAAATGTGTAGCATGTTCTCTGGAAAGGTAAATTATATGTTGTTACAGAAACATACAATAAGCAGAATTTCTCAATTACTCTGTAATGAATGCACTGAGAGAAAAGATAAAAATGCAAAATTGTAATTATAATAGCCTAATCTATGACACTCTGTTATCTTTAATTGAACAACTCCAAATAAGCTTAAAATCTTCAACTGTCCCTATTACTACATGGATTATGTGACAAGTATTTCAAAATCATATCTATTTCATAGGTTTTGAGACAACCTTGCATTTGAATGTGATAGAAAAGCCTTCAGTGTATTATTACAACTCTTTCAGCCAATATTTGATTCATGTCTACCAATATACCATACATAATTAATATTGGTAAAATAAAAAATGTAGATTTTATTATTGCAAGAAATTTATCCAATAGTGACATTAGATGTTCACCTTCCTCCCTTGATTTAAAAGTTTTATTGAAAGCCAAGTGGTAATTTGGGAGCTTTCTCGAAACATCAACAGGAACATTCCAGGTAATAAAAATTAAATTTTAAGCCTATGAATGATGGTACATACATAAACAGCCTGAATTTCTTAGGTCTTTCAGCAAGTATAAATCAAAGCACATTAAATGTTTAGGCTCTGAAATTTGGCTCTGCTTCAAGTTGGACTTTGTAGTTGATTATCCTGCTCCAAACTGTTCAAAGACATCATCAATCAGATTTGAGAGTCTTGCAATGAGTATTAAAGTCAGCACATGAATAGTTTTGAGTCCAGCCTAGAGTACGAAATGTATATTTTGATTTATTTGATTAGGATTGCTTTCTGAAGGCATTACAGATTGCAGAACTGTGTAATCTTGCATTAGCATGACGAGATTATTGTACAAAAGTGCTACTAATGTCCATGTTTAATAAAGAATGCTTCCAATGAGATTGAGATACCAAAACTTGAAATCTGCAAATCAATATGCTTCTGGTCATCTTGAGGTGCTGTCCACATTTTATGGAGACAGAGTCTACTCTCAGTCTATGGAAACAAATTGGCAAGAACATCCTGAGAATTAAATGATAAATGTCCATTTAGGGTATTATAGTATTTTCCGATTATGATCTTTTTGATAATGATTTATGTGCCATTGGTCCACTGTAGATTCCAGGGTTTTCTGCCACTGCCCTCAGTAAGGAAACTAGCTGTAGAAAGAAAGTGACTGTGGTCATGGTTTTGTTTTCCTTTTTCCTTTCTGTACTCTCTAAGTTTCTACCAGTGGTTTAATAAAAATGTGTTCATTGTCATGAGGCATCATATATGGATGCCATTTTATTAATACTTCAACTATAGTTGTATCCTAAAATATTTATTAAAGTCATGGAGCAAGCATTTTGAACAATTGATCAACCTGTGTAGATAATCCTATAAAGTTTATCGGCCTTTTGGAAATTCTAAATCTTGTTTCCAAAGTTAATAGGCCTTTATTATCTGATACTTTAAGTGATGCTTTCTGAGAGATGTAGAATTTAATGTAGGGAGGACTACTAATATTAGATTGAAAGAAATACTTGTATCAAATTTAGACATATGCTAATACAAATATGCAACTAGAAGTATTTGTGCTTTTGTCATTTTATATGGCAGGTTAAAATTTTATTTTATGCAGGTTACCTTCCTTAACTATTATTGCCTGAACAATATTGCAAGGTAAGCACTATTGCAAGGTAAGCACTGTTATAAATCTGTTTTAGAAATTGAAAAGAGCCCAGGGAGGCAGAAGCCTAACTCACCCATAACAGGTATGAATCAGAATTAAGATGCAGTAGTAAGCATTTACATCCAGGAATTGTGTTTTTGACCTCCCTTGTTCAGAGACCAACTGCCTGTGTGTTGTGTGGCGGCATCATTGGCAGTGGAAATGCCATATGATGTTTTATCAGACATGCTCTCATCTTGCCCAAAGTATCTAGGATTAACCAAATAGCACAATACCTAGTTGGATGAGTAAAGTTGCAATGAAAGCAAAAGGAATATAAAAGAGTTCTTCTCCTCTATCTTAATTAGACTACCAAGGTCTCTGATTGTAGTGCTGATATGCTGTTTCTAAACTAAAGTTTTGTAAAATTACTTAAAATTATTTGAAAATTGTGAAGAATATGGTGTACTTTTCTCTGAAGGCCACTTGTCCTCACATTGTAGTATGTTAATTTACTTATGTTATTGGCATAAACAAAAACAGTTGATGTTATAGCTACTTTTAACACTAACTCATTCACCAGAATTAAATTATTTTAGGCAAAGTGACTATGTCAAATTGAATCGAAATAAAGGGAAAGTGGTAATTAGACTATGTTAAAATATAACCTCTAAGGATATTAAATATGCAGGCACTCATCCATGAAAAATTAGACTGCAAGAGGTTACACCATGTATTGGCTTATTCCATAAGATATCAAATTACTTCTCATGAATAAATATGATTAATAATGGTAAACCTTTAACTTAATGCTATAATGTTAAAATATTTTGGATTCAGAAAACTAGTGTGTTGGGATGCCACCGGGTCCCCGACAGTGCCGGGAAGTGAGTTCCCTTTTATCTCTGAAGCCGGCGGGAATGGATGAAAACTCAGGAATCCAGCACAGGTATAAAAGGCTTTACTTATCACAGGTTCAGGCATACAAATCAGCAATAGGAAAAACCCTGTGTTTAGGATTCCTGGCTAGAACCCAAGCCACGTGTAGGCCAAGATGGCGGCCACCACGTGTAAAGGCCCTGTAAAGAGGAGACAAAGACAAGACTCCCAAGAAGAGTGTGGAGCCCATAAAGAGAGTCCAAAAGAGAGAGCCCAAAAGAGAGAGAGAGAGGAAGCAGGCTGGTCTTTTTTCCCTGCAACTCAGACCTCCCACTATTATGGGAAGCAGGAAGGGTCAAATGCCCTTAGGTAATTTCTCCCAGCACCTCACCTAGGCCCTATTATATGCTAATGTTTTGAGCCAAGATCTGCCTGGAAATGCCTTTATAGGGTAGAGAAGGGGTTTTTTAGATGGCATGTCTCTGTACCAAAGACTAATACTAATGCCAGCTAAATATTTCTCCAAGCCTTCACAAGAGTCTTGTCTACTTCACAGTAGTTTTGTATTTTAGTTGCCTTTGAGTTATCAGGGAGCCATGCTTGCTTGGAGGCAAACAGCATTTCTCTCTGGTCTAATTACTTAGAGATCCAAAGTGGCCAGGCAAATATGCTGATAAGATCTAGCTAGTCCCACGATGATTGTGGTAGCATGAGAGAATATTTATACCAGCCAGTACAGAATACATGGTCAGATAAACTGCCACATTTAGACTACCCCCTATCTACGAAGTGACCTACAGGAGGCATTCCAGGGCAGATGCAGAGGCTCTTAGAGGAGTCCTGCAACACTAGTGTATGCTTGGAACTTTTCCTTTATGCAACCCTAACTATATAAGTAACTAAATGAATATATTCTATTGACTTTAACAAACTTTGAGAATGATTTAAAAATTTTGAGCTCTTGGCAAAGTATCTCAATAATTATTAGTTAAGTGAACATTGAGTTTTAATTTTTAATGGGAGACAGTAATACAAACCACTCAACTTCATGTTAATTATGTTAAATGACTAGAGGGTCTCTCAATGGGTGACTGTAAGACCCTCTCATGATCTCTTGAGAGGCTCTTTAGTCTCTATTTTTTTATTGGTGGAGCCACCGATGGGAGGAGGAGGTATGTGGTGCCTGAAGTTGAACTCAGGGCCTCACACAGGATATGCCACTGTACCTTCTCCCTGTCTTTAGAGGGTATTATTCAAAGAAAAATATCTGGTTACTAAAGGAATCTTTGAATAAGTTTCAAGTAATGACTAGATGTCAACCATTGCTTTGAACCAGGGATGAAACTATTTGGAAAAAAAATATTGGCACATTGACCTTTCTTTAACTATACTGATGCGGATGCATAAATACTCATAAAAGTAATCTATTCATGTGTAGACACTGTACTCCACTCTAGGGTCTGCAGAGAGAAGTGGGAACCAAGATGGAGGATGAACAAAGTCAGTCGGGCTAGAATGTGATACTTTTCAGAGGTAAAAGGCATTTAAACTGATGGTTATACCGATGATCTGGCTAAGAAATCAGGCCTAATTAAGGCAGTTTCCCATCATGGATGAAGGAAAGCTGTATCAGAAAAGTAATGGAGAATAAAATGTTTGGAAACTGTGGTGTATCTGGACCATTAAATTATACAGATATTTTAGCAGTGGAGAGACCTAAGTCTAGACACAGACAGGCCGTCAGACAGACAGACACAGATTTTGATTCTTATGGAGAATTACATGAAAATCTAGCTTTGGGATTCTGGCCATTGGTTAAACGAGCCAATTTCTAATTTCCAAGCGGCACATCTGCCCAGCATAATAAATTAGCTCCGTCTATCTGTTGGGAATAGTTCTGTAAAATTATACCACACACAAATCTTAGTCACTCAGATTTAAAGCCTCAAAATCATGCTGGCTTAGCAAAGTTTCTATAATGAGACTTCTTTGGACCAAATTCCCACTCTTCAGCATTTTGGACATGTGACAATCTATAGTAAACACAGTAAGCCATAATTCTCTTATTTGAAAAGATAACGGTAGCACTGTTTCTTACCTCATTGGGTTTTTTGTATTAAGAATGATAAAGTATGCAAAAGATAGAATCCTTTCCAAGAAGCGATATTTTTATTTTATATTAAAGCTATTACGAATAAATAACCCAGTAATCTATTTTTCAAAAGACATGTGGCTTTTTGTCTTATTTTGCCTTATTTATACATTCAGAAGACTAATCATAATTTAAAATTGTAGAGAATTTAGTAGACTGTGTAATATAAATATCCAGAGTGAACTTAAGTATCACGTGATCAAGGTTGTGGTTTTTGCCATTTTCTTGACTCAACTTGTTTCTGTGAATTTTTTTTCTTTTTGGGTCACACCCGGCAATGCTCAGGAGTTACTCCTGGCTCTGCACTCAGGAATTACTCCTGGTGGTACTCAGGGAACCATATGGGATGTTGGGGATCGAACCCGGGTTGGCCCCATACAAGGCAAATGCCCTACCCACTGTGCTATTACCCCCTGTTTCTGTGTTTTAACCACTCAAAGTCTCCCTTATTTAATGTGCCTACGTTTCGCTGTTTCAGCTTCTGAGGGAAAACTATTGACTTTCCTTATCACTGAACTGCAATGGACACTGGCCATTGTGTCTCTAAAATGCAGTGGGCTTATGTCTATATTACCTGTCAAAGTTGTAGCAGATAGAATATGAATAAACTCTTTGTTCTAATTATGGTCTGATCCTGAAACTAGAGATTACGTTTATAGCAACTTTTGGAAGCCTGTGGTCAGAGCCAGTGAGGAAGGGAAGGAGGACTGGAAATTGGGGTGTATGAATAAAGCATTGTGAAATGATATTATTTAGATAGATTTTGTAGTTCTATATCAATAGACCACCTTCTAAGACTTTTTGAGTTCTCATGTTTGGAGACATTAATATATTTTGATATTAGTAACTTCAAACTACCTACTTCAGATCCTAGTCCCAGCTTCCATCTTTAATGTGTTTCAGGATCTTCAGCAAGAGATGTCTGATCCCTGGTCATCAATGGTTTCATCTGTTAAAAAGGGAGGCTGGATAAGATGAATCCAAAGTTCCCAGTGAATTCCTGGGTTTCAGTGAACATCTCACATTTTTCCCTATAAATGGGGAAGATGGCTGTTAAACAATTTCAATGTCTGGTCTGGAAATGACACAAAATAGCCAAGGTCCTTTTATCTTTCCTCTCTGGTGCTATTTTCTATACCTTTAATCTTTTTGTTGATAGTTTTTAGACTTGCTGCAATTTCTCCACATATTTTCTATAAGAAATGTCTAACTTAAAAAATCTTATACAGATATCAATAGCACCTCTTTAAATAATGATCTAAAAAGAGCATTATAAATCTTTTCTATGTGTTTAACAATTTTTGAAATATTCATCTAAAATGTTTGCAAATACTTATATTTTTCTCTTGATTTTTTTCAGTTTAGCTATTTTTTATTTATTGTAGAATTTAAATGGAGTAAACCACAAAACTCTCAAGACACACTGACTGAAATTGTACATGCATCCACCTATGTTACAAATCCCTTGTTAAATTCAATTGAGAGATTTAGGAGATGGGATTTAAAAAAAAATGGTGGGATAAAATATAAACCCACTAATATAAAAGCAGAATATTTAAAGATAGTACACCATGGATACCAAAGGGAAATGATTAAAAGAAAATCTAGACCGTAGGATGGTCTAATATACAAATGAGATTGTATGCTATGGTGTATTGGACTTCCAGACTGAATTTCACACCTGCACGTAAGTCTGTAGGTATTTTGCTCTAAGATTCTCTTCTTTAAAAGAAGTTTTTTTTTCTTCATCTTCTTTTCTTTTTTGGGGGTAGGACAGGTCCAGAGATGCTCAGGCCTTACTCCTGCCTCTGAGATGAGGGATCACTCCTTGTGGAACAAGGGGGCCCGTATAGGACGTAGGGGCTCAACCCCAGGTCAGCTGTGTGCAAGGCAAGCACCTTACCACTGTACTAACTAACACTCCAACCCCAGAACTTTATTTCTTATGCAGAAAGTCAATGCCTAAGAAATTGTCACTACCATCCTGACAATTATCTCAAGATGTTTACAGACAAAATAATAGAGCATATGGGAGGGGATTACAATGTTTCTTAAATGTCAGAGAATGGAAAGGAAGAAGAAATTCTATGGATGTTGTTATCAATTTAGCATATTTGTACCTCCCTACACAATCCTTCCCAAATACTGAAAACATCAAAGTGAAGGCACAGTTTGACCTTAAAGGCTAAAATGGTATTTTCCCCCATCAAATACTACTTTATCCCACAGTGAAGTAACACATATTATTATTATTATTATTATTATTATTATTATTATTATTTTTTTTGGGTCATACCCAGCGATGCTCAGGGGTTACTCCTGGCTCGGCACTGAGGAATTACTCCTGGAAGTGCTTGGGGGACCATATGAGATGTCGGGGATCAAACCCAGGCCAGTGCTTGGGGGACCATATGAGATGTCGGGGATCAAACCCAGGCCGGCATGGGCGGCCTCGGCCGGCCTCGTGCAAGTCAAACACCCTACCCGCTGGACTATCGCTCCGGCCCCAGTAACACATATTATTTATTCCTTTTAGACCATGCTTTTGGAGTTTACACCCTGTTCTCTTAAGGAAAATACAGAAAACCTGGGAGGTGAATCGCTTTGCAGTTTTAAACAAATTGGCATGAACAATTTTAAATCATATTACTCAAAAAAGCATAAAATTCAAAATAAATTTATTGTCATTTTAAATTATTTAATTTAATTTCAGACTGGGAACTGGGAGATTCAGAAATCATAATGTAGTTAGGAAATTTCAAGAATAGATTTAGCTATCCATTTATGATAACGCTGTTAGAGTAAAAGTAATTAGAAGTAAATTGAAAAAAAATAAATTAGAAAAAATTGATCTAGTTATAAAGAAACAGGGAAAGACCAAGTTATATCTGATTTTGTAGTTAATGCTCTGTCAATTTCTCAAGGCATGGCAATTTTCTGAAGTTTTCTTGCTGACCCCAAGGAAAAACATTGTAAGTGTTTTAGGTGATTTCTAGTTATGTACATGAAAGGAATGTGTGGTACAAAGCAGTATTTGTTGACTTACAGATATTTGTATTTCTGCTGCACTATCGAATTCTATGTGTTTTGGTGACATGTCCATTTCATCACTTGGTCACTTCACTTGATCACTTGAATCCCGTTATTCATCGATTTGCTCGAGCGGGCGCCAGTAACATTTCCGTTGGACCCTATCACGTGCCAATGTAGCCCAATGGCATCTGGTTGATTCAGGAATATGAAGAGCCTCAAACCGTTCCTTCAGGGTCTTTACAAGGAAGTCTGACCATCTTGTAGGTGGGCGGCCACGTGATCTTTTGACATCCCGTGGGATCCAGTTGGTAACGGCTCTAGTCCAGCGGTTGTCTCCAAATCGCATTACATGTCCAGCCCATCTGATTTTCGATGCCTTGGCAAACGAGACAGCGTCCCTGATTCTGGAATAGCGAAGGAGGTCAGAACTCCGGATTCCTTCTCTCACTTGAGTGAGGCATGATATTCCAAGCATAGCTCTTTCGATTCCTCTCTGGGGAGACCCGAATAGCATTCTCATCCTGCTTTCATAGGGCCCAGGTCTCTGAGGCGTATGTTAATGCAGGGAGAACGGTGGAGTCAAAGAGATGTGGAGTCAAAGAGATGCCTGGAGCCAGAGGTTCTTTGTCCTTTTAGCTATTTCTTCAATGCCTTTGAAGGCATTCCATGCTGCTCTCTTCCTCCTGCGCAGCTCAGGTTTTAGGTCGTTCATCATGTTGATTTCTCGACCTCGGAATACATAACTGCTGCATTCAGAGATGTTTGTTCCATTGAGAGTGAATGGGGCCTCTGGAACTAGTTCATTTTTCATAAACATAGTTTTCTTTAGATTCAGCTGTAGGCCTATCTTTCCACATTCTCAGTCAAAGTCAGCCAGCATTTGTGCCGCTTGGCTAATGTTTGGTGTTATTAGAATGATGTCATCAGCGAAGTGGAGGTGGTGTAGTTGCCGACCATCTATCTTCACTCCCATTCCTTCCCATTCTAATTGTCGCATGAGGTTCTCGAGGGTGGCGCTGAAGAGTTTTGGTGAAATGGTATCACCCTGTCGAACCCCTTTTTGACATTAATGATCACTTCTTTGTAGAATGGTGAGATCCTGGTGGTGAATCCGTGAGCTCTATTCCATTTCATATGAGACACAAACAAGAGAGGGGAAGGAGAAAACCAAACAGTAGTCTGTATTTCCTTTCATGTTCAGTAGCTTTCCCTCTGTCTTTCTGGAAAGGAATGCTTCCTAGTGTTTAAAACTTCCATTGATAACAACGAGCCTAATATGTGTGTCTGTGCTTATGGTGTTCTTCTAACCAGACGGCCATGTGTGCATGCGAACTCCTTTATTGGCATCACTCAGTGGATGCACCCTTCTATTCAGAGCAAGGAGAACTTTAAACAGTCATGTGGAGAGTGAAATGTCTGGTTGCCTTCCCATAATGACTTGACAACAGATGGGACCCCATGAGAGATTCTTTGCAGAATCCAAAAAATGTGATACCTAAGAAGACATTCACCCACTGATGATTCACAGCAACAGAATGCTTGACAACTCACCTGCAATTTCAACAATCTGAGCTTTTTATAATTTTAAAACTAAACTTCAATGATTGATAACATATATTTTAGTAGTCCATAGCAAAAGTATTCAGCCAAAACAGCAGTTATCATTTAAATTAAATTTATAATGATAATTAAAACAGTATAGTATGTAGCATTTTATATCAGCATTCTTTTTTGAAATGAACCTCAGTAGGAATCCTATTTCTTTTATTCCCTTATTTTTCGTCTTCTTCTAGTAAGTTCCTAAAGTTTCTGTTGATTCAATTTGATTATTTTCTAGTTGTTAACCTTAAGGAACCTGGTTTCCTGGCAAATATGCTTATCATCTTTCAGGAATAATGAGTTTACCTCCTTTGCAAATTTTATCCTTAGTATTCTTGATAAAATTTTATTAGCTAACTATACTAGACGTAACCTCAGTTGTTTAATGCAGGTACTAAACAAATCTTAGTTGTGTTTGTGGTTTTTGTTAGAAGACTTCTATAATTATACTACAAATGTGTTATTTTCAGTTACTTTAAACTAAGAGGTTCTCTATGATTATTTTACTAAGATTCATGCTTAGATGTTTTTAGTCAAGGAAAAGGCTACTATTTCTTGGGTAATTTATGCATTTATATGTTTCTTTTCAACAATGAGATCAAGAGTTTTCCCAAGGTACCTGATACAGCTTCTTGAATTTGTGTGGACGATGAACTAAGGTAGAAAACACTTTCATTTCTTTTTTAAATCAGATATTAATTCTCTTAACAACCATAATACCACTTTCCCCACAGATGCCATTTGAAAATTCATTCTAGTATGTACTCCTGTGTTTGTAACTTTTACTTTATTGTTTTGATGTGATTATTATTTTTAATATCTTCATAAATATTTTGAAAGCAACACCAAAATGCTGCATCAGCTCCTTATAGAAACCTGTTATTTCAAAGCATTGATAACAGCATCACAATTTGTGTTAATGAAGCCACATCCAAGTCTAAGTCGCTAGTGATATGTACCTGCATCAATATGTTATGTAGCAGATTTGATTATTTGTCATTCCTTCATCACCTTTTAGTATTTAACTCCTTTGAGGAAAAAAGGATCTATATGATCTTGGATTTTGGGCTACTAAGTAGGCTTACTGTTGACTATGTGTTTAAAATACTCATGAATAGAAATGAAGAAATGAAGAAATTGCATAAGTTTGTTTGGGTTTTATATACTATTAGTCTTTTATCTGGAAGATAGCCATTACATATTAGAGTAAACATATTAGCTATTTGCCACTCCTGTACTTTAGGGCAAAATTTCAGAGTATTCTGAGCATAAACTAATCACTAAACTTTATACTGGACATTAAGTTTACAAGACTGAATAAAAAAGGAAATAGAAACTTCCCTAATGAATATAAGACAGAGGGAAACAAAACCTAGTAAAATAAAAGTTGTCACTTGTCACTTGTCTTCCCATTGTTCATCGATTTGCTCAAGTGGGCACTAGTAACGTCTCCATTCATTGGGAATGAGATCCATTATTGTTACTGCTTTTGGCATATTGAATACACCATGGGTAGCTTACCAGGCTCTGTCAAGACTCTGGGTTCATATTAAGGGAACCAGTCTTTTTCTATGTCAGACCATCAACCATCCAGAGTCCATGGGGCAGAGCCCTGGGTATAGACAAGACTGTCTCCTCCGTCTGCCACCTGCTGACACAGTCGGGCACCACAGCCATACTGCAATACCTCAAGGAACGTTACTCTGCTGTAATTGGTAATTCTAGTAATAATACATACTTGAATAAGGGAAAAAAACCCTGTGTACAGATTGTCTGATAAGTCCATGCATCAGTAAGAATTCTCGTAAGAAACAGATGGTATACTTAGAACATATTTCATATTCATTGGAATAGGTAAAAGAGAGTTATAGGGCCATCATTTTTAAAACTGTGTGGGTAGTATAGAAGAAGCCATAGAGAGTGAAACAGGAACTTGGAATTAGTTTCAACTATAGAATTGGAAGGGTGTAAATGTTTTCAGTACCTGTTTTAAAGAGGGCATTGTGGACATGACATAGTTGGGGGTGGGTAACTGGGGAAGCCAGGAGAATGAAGACTCTTTGCTCTATTCTTCCTTTCCTTTTCTAGGGTTCACCAAGGCCTGGATTCATTAGGTAACACAGAGCAAGAAAGCTTTGTTCTCCACACATAGGACAGCTCCTCTTCTAGTAGGGTAGGGATCTGTAGGGAGTAAATTTGGAAGTGAAATTGAAGATGTAGCTTGCAAGGAAGTAACTAAACCTGTGATTGGGGAAGTTTGGAAATTCTGAATGTCCTAAATCAGAATATTGATCTGAAGTAGCAGTTTAATTTTGAACCAGTTAGTCCCCTAATCCAATATATCATCTGAAAGTTATCATGTCATAATATCTACCACATGAAACTACTATGAACATGGAATAATGAATGACTGTAAACCCTTGGCATTGCAGAAAGAGCTACATACTCAATATCATCATTAAAATTATTTAATTATGTATTATCCTATTTTTTATCTTCTTGCTATTAGTAGTGGCCCTTGTTATCACTGGATTTTCCTGCCAATGAAATCAGTAAGTCTAGGGTAGTTTTGGAACATTTCTGATGAAGTGGGTCAGAGCTACTAATATACTTCTGACTTAGGAATATTCCTAAGGATTTTTAAAAAAAATTTCGTGATCTGCCAATTCCTGTCCAGGATAACTGTGAAGTTGAACAGAAATAGTGAATTATTTTAAACTGCACAAATATAGCCACACACTGAAGGTACTTGCAAGTAGGTCTGGGTGAAAGGACTATGTAAAAGGAAGAGAAGGTTTTCAGTATTCTCTGTAATTCAAGGCCTATGATATTTACTTTATCTCATTGTTACATGAGTCTTGTAAATATGCACCTTACATGGATAACTCCACATACATGCATGTTTAAATACCCAGGTTTACAAATATGTATCGAAACAAAACCAAGTGATACACAAAGCAAAACCAACTTTTCTTGCACATATTTTTCCTCAATCCTCCCTAGGCCTTGTAAAGTAAAAAGAGGAAATTCTCTATGAAATGAAAAGAATTAACAGCTAACAACATACTTGGTATAAGTTGAGGCTTTAACAGTCTGTACACCAAATAATTGTCATTTTTTCTAAAATTATTTTGGCTCCGAAAATGATTATTTGTCCATTTCATATTTTATTTCAGATTTTGAAGTCTGTTTGCAAGTAATACTGACCAAAAAAAGTAAAGATTTGCATAATGGCCACAACATATTGTTTTGATAAAAAAAATTAAAATTGGCTAAAATCTGGGACAACTGTGTGGTATGTTATTTTTAATGATTAAGAGTGGAAAAAATGGAGAAGATAATTAATACATACTTTTTATATCATTTTTATAGCAACATAAAGATTACATTCTTAAGGCCTCTTTACTGTTAAAAGGTTTTTATTTCTCATATAAACACAGGAGCATTTTAAGCCTGATTAAACTTGATGACAATTTTATTTACATAATTATAATGCATACTTTATACAGATGTATCTTAAATAATGTTTCTCTGTGTGTGTGTGTGTGTGTGGGGGCGGGGCGGATGGTAGCTGCGTTTTCTTTCCCAAAGGGAAGGAGAGGAGAAAATGGTTATTTGTTTGAAAGAAACTCACTGTCTTTCTGTCAGGAATCAGGTCTGTGTAAGTGAGTCATGTGAATCCCACTCAACCTGACCCTCAGTATCCTTGTCTGCTGAATATACAGATGATCGCATTTCCATAACTGGGTTTTGAGAAGCAAATAAGATGACAATATGAATGAGAAGTAATAGCAGGAGTCCAAATAGCGTTTGGCGTGACACTTAGCATTCTCAGAAAACAATGCAGTGGTTGAGGGCGCAGGTTCCAAGATGTGATGGATTTAGATAAGAATCTCAGCTGTGGTTCCATCAATGTTGTCGTTAAACACAAGTTGCAGAAAGCATAACTTTTGTTCCCTCATGTATAAAATGCAGAAACACTAGGTCCTACCTCAGAAGATCTCAGTATGTCCATGCGGTAAAATGCTCATAATAGTGTCTGTCATGTCATTCGGTCCCAATAATTGCTGTTCATTGTTACTGATGATAATATTGCTTTTGTTGAACAGGACAGTTGAAGGAGAAATCTCTGAATCTATCTTCTTTTTTGTTATCTTTCACTCCCAATTTTCTGGGACACAGAATTGTCATTCCATTCCTATAGGAATGAATAAGTGCAAAATTGTTAAACGGCTAGGCTAGATTTTTGTTTCCAGTACCAAAAGTTACTATACTTAAAATTGTGTAATAAACGTGACCCCAAAAGACACTAACCTTGATATCTAATATAAGCTATAGCCCATTAAATAAACAACTGGATAAAAGGTTTCTCATGGATAATGTGGTTTCATTCTGAACTTTTCCAAATATTTCTGCCAGATATTTCCTCACTAACAAATATAAATAGGCACATGAGTTTTAGTTAAAAATGTGGCATCTCAAAGAACAAACTTATGAGATTCTAAATGATCTCCACAATCCTATTTCTATCCCTTAAACATGGCAAGAAGCACAGAGCTCAGCATCAAGGAGTAATGAGACCTAAATCCACAACTCTGAATCAAACACCTGCAGTTGAAAATTCAAGCATCCTGGCTCTCTGGACTGCGTAGAGTAATTGATATGACCATGAACTTTGGTGTCATAGGGATGGAAGCTTGAGTTTCTTGTTTCTGTCTGATGGCTATGTGATCTTGAATTAGTTATTTAACCTTACTGTCTTCATCTATAAGCTAGGATAATAGTTCCAATATCACAGGCTATAGGAGGGATTAAATTCAATCATGGGTGTCAAGGCCTTTCCACATAATAAGTCATCAATAAATGGTGACTTTTATCCTTTCTAAGCCTTAGGTTTTCTGTGTTCAAGTTTGGTGCTGTGAATGATGTTTCACTCTGCATTTTCCATCACTGACATTCTACATGTCAATGAAAAACATTCATGCATATACACATCTATAAATATAAATTCCCTAAAAATCTATTGGCTCAGCTTTATTACTACTATTTACTCCAAAGCATGGGTCAAATTTAAGATATGTGATTAATAATTTGAATGGAATTAATGGAATCCTACTATTGATTACTCATTGTAATAGTTTATCACTTTTTACAAAGGTGGTTTTTAGATAAAGTTAGTAATTTATCTTTATTAAAATTTTGTCAGACTTCCCCTTAAGACAAATTCTTTTCATTTATGCTAGCTGATTGGAAAAGTTAAACATTTGTCATCATTTTTCTTAATGAAAAATAAGATGTAACCCATTAACATTACAAGGTAAACATAATTTTTATAAGTGGTAGGTTTATAATCCCCTCTTGTCCTGAAGGTAATTTGTAAAATGGATATTTTACTGGAAATAATTGTTTACACTTTCTGTAATGTTTATATTTTCTAATCAAGATTATTGCCTCTGATCATCTTTGTATGAACAAAAGGTCAGTGGCTTTGACAGGGCATCAAAGCATTAGTTAATTTATTTATGTGAAATCATGTCATCAAACATGCATTTCACACGTAGAAGTCATTCTGTTGACATAATTCTTTAATGTTAAAATTTTATATCAATACTTGAAGTGTTAATTTTAAATAGCTTTCTATGGCATCTGTAATCATTTAAAAAGTTTTTTCACATGAATTTGTCAGATATTTTCTCCTCAAATTTTCACAAGAATATATTAACCTTCTTTAATCAAAGGGAGATTACAATTAATACCAGGTAACATGAGTCATAAAAGCAGATACAAAATAGCCCACACTTTTATCATTTTTGGTTCCATTTCTGCTTATACATCCCAAACAATGCTAATGTACTTATCTTTACCTTTTTGTATTTGTTCAGATTTTACAGTGTACACAAGAAAATGTGACTGAAACATAAAAAGAAATATATGTTATTGTCTCAAAATTTCTTAAAATAAATACATGTTAGCCATAAGTTAGCAGAGATTCAATGTAATCACTGTCTGTCCTCTATCTTTCTGTCATGGCACACTCTAGGTATGATGTTATTCTTCGAGCTACTCCTTGTCAAGCTCCAAAAATGATCCACAGAGGTGTTAGCAAAAGCCTTTTTTTCATCAGATGGAACAGCTGAACTTGAAAGCAAACTTCTGAGAGATTATTGTAAACCACATCAACACAATCCAGCCATCACTGAAAGCTTACATTCAGTCATTATGAGAGGATTTAATTAAATGGAGTTCCTTCTGCAGGCAGAGTTTAAAATGAGATAAACTGATTTCTGAAACCAATAAAAAACTAAGACTTCCCCCCACCCCAAGTTTTCACATTACAAACACAGATGCAATAAATGATTGGGATCATTTGAAGATATTTTACAAGCTGTTCCATCTGCTTTGCTGGCATCCTACCCAAATGGTGTGGGTGGTTCTGAGTTCTGAGTCATCTCACTTGCATAACTTGGAGTGAGATGGAACCACTTTCATTTACTTAGTTTTCTAATGGCCTACAATGGATTGGACTGATAGAGGGCACTTTATTAATTCGGTTTTGTTTGTTTGGTTGGCTTTGGAGCCACATGAATTTTGCTCAATGTACAGCCCTGGCACTGTGCTCGGTGCTCAGGAGGGCAATATACAGTGCTGATGATTGAACGTTGTTGCCTGTATTCAAGGCAAGAGTCTAGTTCCTTGTACCATCTCTCTGGACCTTTCTTGGGTTTGGTTTTAACCTCTTGACAGAAAGGAAAAGACTATTTATATATCTGTTCTGTCTCAAAACATCTTGAATGGTAGTATTTTAAAACAGAGGTTTTAGGTGTCCCTAGAAGGCAAGATAGAATCTGTCGCAAGTTGGTTGCTTCCCTGTGAAAGCATGCATTTCGATTGCTGATATCAGTCCACTTTTATATGTCTCCCACTTTCTGTATGATATATTAGAAATCAAGTATATGCTGGTATTCATTGACATAGAAAAGCATATTTTCTCAGGTGATAATTTTGTCTTTTTTTCAAGGACAATTTCTAATTTTATATCAAATTTTAAGCAAAAATTAACTTACCTCTGTAGATTGTGAGAGGATCTCATGAATGGGAATGAGTCCAAGCTTTGACAAAAAGTAGCTGAATAGAAGAGTCACCATTAGGTATCTTTATGATTCTCAAATATTTCCTCCATCCATGGTTTCAGTTTTTGTTTCACTGCACCCTGAGAAATAGAACACACTAGGTATTATTTTAGGAAGCCTAGAGATGTCAAAGTTATTCTCAGAGTATCAATATTATCATTTCAAATAGAATAGGTTTTGCTGACTCCATACAGCACAGAATGTCAGCTAGACAATGCATGAATAAAGAATCTAAAAAGGGGGATATACACAAATCTCCCACCACCATTAGGAATGATATGCTCATTAATCCAATTGCCTGGAATGTTTTCAACTAACAGTTAAAATTTCTTTCTGGGAATTTTTTCACTCAGACCAGAAAAGTTCCTGCTTTCATGGTACTGTCCCTTTTCTAGCAACACCATAGTTATTACTTAACTATTGTGGGGAGAAAACACCTAGATACATTCATTGCCTTGTGGAATAAGTAGCCTAATCTCACAGCTTCTTGTGGAACTAGAGCAATATGTTTGCTCTGTACGTGTTGCAGTCAAATTGTACCAGCCAACCACATGATTATACTTCATGATGTTTCTATAAATTTTCTATTTGTCAATCTTCTTAGACTCTCTCTCTCTAGGAAACTTACCTAAGCACTGGGGTACCAATAGCTTTTTTGCCATTGGGCACTGACAAAAAAAAAAAACTTTTGAAGCTGAGTTAACCATCGAACAGTTGACAAAATCACCCTGTCTCTAGTATAATGAGAGGTATGGATTGTTCCATTAGCAGGCTATAACTGCACAATTATAGCATTTCCAATTGTGGTAAAAATAGGTATTAGTGAAGAGAGAATGTACTGGTAAGGGCAATGTCTCTGATACTTGAAAAATTTCATGGAAGTGATATTTAATGGCTAAAAAGACAAAATGTGAGTTCGAAAACAGTTTTTGCATCATTTTGAAAAACCAAAGGCAAGCAAAGACAGACTATAACTCACGTCAGGCCCAGGTTTTAAGAGCAGAATGCTGAGGAAGCTTGGTTTTTCCCATCTCACGAAATCTTTTGTGAGAAGATCAGGGTCCTAATTTGGATAGCTAAGGTTGCTCTGAAAATAGCCAAATCTGTGTCTGCGGTTGATATATTCATTCACATACCTTGAGTGCCCAGATGCATGCATAACAATCCTCTCTGCTTTTATATATATATATATATACACAATAAAAACACACACATATATATGTTAACATCTCTCTATATATGTATATATGTGTAGATAGATAGATAGATAGAGACATAGAGAGACAGACAGACAGACAGATGACAGACAGATGACAGACAGACAAATAGACAGACAGAGACAGTCCTCTGCTGCCTGTTAAAGGAATTATTCCCTTGGCAAAATTGTAAAAGTTTTTTCAAGAAGGAGTAAAAAGAAGATACTCAGTACCTAAAGTAAAGTTTTAGGGGCATCAGTTCATTAAGCAGGATCAAGTCACAACAAAATTTGACTGGACAAGTATTAGGCCTTTGGAAAGAAAGAAATATAATCTCCAAAATAGGTCCAAGATCTCACCACCAGACACCAGCATAAAACCCTGAGTTTTATGGGAGTGAATCTTGCAGTCGCTGAAATTAAGGAGGTCAAAAGAAGTTTGAATAGAGTATGATGTATATTTTAGGCATACATCCTTTTAGCAGATTGTTTTTATCATGCTAATGATAGAGTGTAGGTTGTCTTTTGTTCCATGTAGTCAAATGCTTCCCAGTTTTATGAAACTGCAACAGAGTAAGTGCTGCAAGTTCTAGATTTATTGTTTTGGTTTTAGTTGGATTAGTTGTCTTTTATTATAGAATTTTTATTATTAGTGTTCTTTAAATTGAATTATAATTGATATGTATCCACAGTAAGTCTAGTCAGCATCTGTCACCATTCATATAGTTACAATTTCTTCTCTTCATGTGATGAGAACTTTTAAGATTTGCTTTCTTAGCAACTTTCAAGTATGCAGCCCAGTATAAATAACTGTAGACATTATGCTGCCCGTGACATTTCTGACTTACTTATTTCATACTGGAAATTTGTGCCTTTAAAATCCCTTCATCCTTCTCACCTTCTACTCTCTAATTCCCTCAACTTCTGACTCTGGTCAGCCTGTTCTTTGTATTGATGTTGTGTGTTCTTTAAATTATATATTATTTTTAAATATATGTTATATCTCAATCCCAGCCTATTGATAATAAGGATCTGACTGCAGTGTCTGGGGTATTCACCTGGCTCCCTATTGTTTTTTTTTTTGAAATGTAATATACAGGTCCTTTTATTTTTATTTTTTTAAATATTTTTATTATACCACCGTGAAACATACAATTACAAAGGTGTTCATAATTGGTTCTTGGTAATACAGTATTCCAGCACCCATCCCTCCACCAGTGCCCCATTTCCACCACCAATGTACCCCTCCCCTCCCATCCCCACCCGCCTTAATAGCAGGTACCCCAGTTTCCCCTCTTTCTCTCTCTATCTCTCTCTGTCTCTGCATCTCTCTCCCTCTTATTTTACACATTGTGGCTAGCCCTGCAGATAGTTAGAGTTAATCACTTAAGTCTCTTTGTGTATTCAGTGGTGAGTTTTAATCTGCCATTACAATTTCCCATATTTATTAAAACACTGGTATCTATATCCTATTTCGTTCATTCTATATCTGTCCTTTTCCTTCTGACTAATTTCACTCAGCATGATAGACTCCATGTCCATCCATTTGCAGGTAAATTTCATAATTTCATCCTTTCTGACAGCCGCATAGTATTCCATAGTGTAGATGAACCACAGTTTCTTTAGCCAGTCCTCTGTTCCGGGCATTTAGGTTGTTTCCAGATTCTAGCTATAGTGAATAGCAGAGACAGAATCTATAAGGTACACGAAGAAAACATAGGAGAAACGCAAACCGAAAAGTATCTTTAAAAGCGACACACGTGACCAAGCAAATGGAAGCAATGATAAACAAATGGGATTATATAAAATTGAAAAGCTCTGCACCTCAAAAGAACGGTGACCAAGATACAAAGACAATCCACAGAGTGGGAAAGGATATTCACCCAATACCCATCTGACAAAGGGGTTATATCCAGGATATATCAGGCACTGGTAGCACTCCACAAGAAGAAAACAGCCAACCCCATCAAAAAATGGGGAGAAGAAATGAACAGAAGCTTCCAAAAAGAAGAAATTCGAATGGCCAAAAGGCATATGAAAAGTGCTCTTCATCTTTGATCATCAGGGAGATGCAAATCAAAACAACAGGTACCATCTCACCCCACAGAGACTGGCACACATCCAAAACAAAGAACAACGGTGCTGGCGTGGATGTGGGGAAAAGGGACTCATCCACTGCTGGTGGGGTGCCGACTGGTCCAGCCCTTTTGGAAAACAATATGGACATCCCCGAAAGCTAGATATTGAGCTCCCATTTGATCCAGCAATAGCACTCCTGGGAATATACCCTAGAGACCGAAAAACACATAGCAGAAACACTATCTGTACTCCCTATTGGTTTTTAAAAGGCACTTTTTCTCCCCCCCACCCCCTCTGTGTCTCTCTCTGTGTTTCTGTCTCTGTCCCTCTCTGTCTCTCTCTCTCTCTCTCTCTCTTTCTCTCTCTCTCCTCTTATACATTGTGGCTTTCCCTACAGACAGTTAGGGTTTATCATGTAAGTCTCTTTGTGTATATTCAATGCTGAGTTCTAGTCTGACTTTACCATTTTCCACAATTAGTAGAGCACTGGTATATATTTATATCCCACTAATGAAAGCAGTCATTCTATATCTGTCCTTTTACTGATGACTAATTTCACTCAATATGAGCCTCTCCGTGTCAATCCATTTTCAGGTAAGTTTCAAGATGATAGCTGCATAGTATTCGATTGTGTAGATGCACCAAAGTTCCTTTATCCAGTCTTCTGTTCTTGGGCATTTAAGTTGTTTCCAGAATCTAGCTATCATGAATAGAGCTATGATGAATACAGAAATGCAGCTAGTGTTTCTGCTGTATGTTTTGGGTCTATAGGGTATATTCCCAGGAGTGGTATGGCTGGGTCAAATGGAGCTCAATTTCTAGTTTTTGAAGGAATGCCCATATTGTTTTCCAAAAGGCATGGACCAGTCGGCACTCCCACCAACAGTGGATGAGAGTCCCTTTTTTCCTCCCATCCATGCCTGCACTGGTTGTTCTTGCTCTTTTGGATGTGTGCCAGTCTCTGTGGTGTGAGATGATACTTCACTGTTGTTTTGACATGCATTTCCCTGATGATTAATAATGAAGAGTACTTTTTCATATGCCTTTTGGCCATTCGAATTTCTTCTTTTTGGGAAAATTCTGTTCTTTCCCCCCATTTATTGATGGGATTCATAGTTTTCTTCTTTAAAATTCTACCAATACCTTATATATCATAGATATTAACCCATTATCAGATGGGCATTGGGTAAATATTCTTTCCCAGTGTGTAGGCTATCTCTGTTTCTTGGTCACTGTTCCTTTTGAGGTGCAGAAACTTTTAAGTTTTACATAATCCCATTTGTTTATCTTTGCTTCCATTTGCTTTATCAGTGGCGTTTTGTCTTTGAAGATGCCTATAGCTTTGATGTCAATGTCATAGAGTGTTTTTTGGTATATTTTCTTTGATGTGCCTTATAGATTCATGTCTGGTGTTTAGATCTTCAATCTATTTTGATCTGACTTTATGCATGGCATTATTTCATTTTATTGCATGCAGCTGCACAGTTTTCCCAGCACTGTTTGTTGAAAAGGCTTTCTTTACTCCATTTAATATTTTTTGCTCCTTAATCAAAGATTAGGTGTTTATATATTTGAGAGTGTGTTTCAGAATATTCAGTTCTATTCCACAGGTCTACAGGTCTGTCTATACAAATACCATGCTGTTTTAATTACAACTGCTTTGTAGTAGAGTTTGAAGTTGGGGAAAATGATAGATCTCACCTTCTTTTTCTCAAGTATTGCTTTAGCTATTCCTGGGGGTTTATTATTCCATACAAATTTCTGGAGTGTTTGGTCAATTTCTTCGAAGTATGTCATAAGACTGCATTGAATCTGTATAAAGCTCTAGGGAGTATTACCATTTTGATAATGTTAATTTTCCCAATCATCCTTTAGTAGGCAATGTGTCTCCATTTCCTTAGGTCTTCTTTTATATCTTGAAGCACGTTTTGTAGTTTTCTTTGTAGAGATCCCCTACATTCTTAGTGAAACTGGTTCCTAGGTATTTGATTTTTGGTGGTGCAATTGTGAATAGGATCGTTTCTTATTTTTTTTCTCTTTGGGTCACACCCAGCAATGCTCAAGGTTTACTCCTGACTCTGCACTGAGGAATTACTCCTGCTGGTGTTTGGGTACTATATGAGATGCCAGGGATTGAACCCAGGTCTGCTGCCTGCAAGGCAAATGCCCCTACCCACTGTGCTATAGCACCAGCCCCAGGATTGTTTCTTTAATATCCCTTTCTTCTCTTTTGTTATTTGCATATAGGAAAGTCATTGACTTTTGGGTATTGATTTTGTACCCTGCCCCTCTACTATAGAACTCTATTATTTCTAGGAGCTTTTGGTTGAGTTTAGGGTTCTCTAGGTATAATATCATGTCATCTGCAAATATTGAAAACTTGAGTTCTTTCTTTCCTATACAGATTCCCTTAATGTCCTTTTCTTCCCTGATTGCTATGGCAAGTACTTCCAGCACTATATTGAATAGAAGTGGTGAGAGTGGGCAGCCTTGTCTTGTCCCCAATCTTAGTGGGAAGGCTTTCAGTCTTTCCCCATTAAAAATGATACTCGCTGCGTTCTCATGTAGATGGCTTTGACTATATTGAGGAAGAGGAAGTTTCCTTCAATTACCATTTTATAGAGAGTTTGATCATGAATGGGTGTTGGAAATTGTCAAATGTTTTCTCTGCATGTATTGATATGATCATATGGTTTTTATTTTTCCTCTTATTGACAAGATTTATTACGTTGATTGACCTGCGGATGTTGAACTATTCTTGCATTCAAAGGATAAATCCAACTTGGTCGTGGTTTATAATCTTTTTAATGACTCTGGATTCTACTTGCTAGTATTTTATTGTATCTGTATTTATCAGGGAGACTGTTCTGTAGTTTTCTTTTTTGTGATGTCTCTGTCTTCTTTGGGTATCAGGGAGATACATGCCTCATAGAAGCTATTTCAGAGTGCTTCTTTTTCTTCAATTTCCTAGGAGAGCTAAAAAAGGACTGGGATCAGCTCCTCTTTAAAGGTTTGGTAGAATTCACTGGTGAATCTGTCTGGACCTGGGCTTTTGTGTTTGGAAATTCTTTTGATTACTGATTCCATTTCCTTGATGGTGATAGGTTTGTTGAGGCATCCAAATCTTCCTGTTGCAATGGTGAGAGGCTATTGGTATTCAGGAATTTGTCCATTTCTTCTAGGTTCTCTTGTTTCATGGCATACAGATTCTCAAAGTAATCTCTGATGATCTTTTGAATTTCTGTAGTTTCTATTGTGATGTGCCCTCTTTCATTTCTTATTCTATTTATTTGGGTTCTCTCTTTCCCTTTCCTTGTGAGTCTTGAAAGTGGTTTCTCAATCTTGTTTATTTTTTCAAAGAACCAGCTCTTGGTTTTGTTGATCTTTTGGGTTGTTTTTTGGATTCCATCTCATTGATTTTCTCTCTAAGTTTTACTATTTCTTTCTTTCTGGCTGGCTTGGGCTCCTTTTGCTGATCACTTTCTAAGATCTTAAGCTGTGAAGTCAGACTGTTTATGATGGCCTTTTCTTTTTCTTTGATGAATGCTTGAAGAGCTATGAAATTTCCTCTTAACTTTCTTTGAATTCCAAAGAAAGTTTCGTTGTATCCCACAAGTTCTCGTAATTTGTGTCTTCAGTCTCTGTTATTTCCAGTAATTTTTGGATTTCCTCTTTGATTTCTTTTTATGAGGTGCTGGTTGTTCAGCAGTGAGCTGTTTTGTTTCCAGGTGCTTGGTATAACTCCTTGTTTTTTGTGTGTGATTAACTTTTATTTTCAGTGCATCATAGTCTGGAAATATAGTTGACACAATTTCCATCTTCTTAATTTTATGGAGGTATGTTTTGTAACTCAGCATGTGATCTATCTTAGAGTATGTTCCATGTGCAGTGGAGAAAAATGTGTATTCAGGTTTGGGGGATGAAATGTCCTATATATATCTACTAGCCCTCTTTCTTCCATTTTTTCCTTTAGGGTCAGTATTTCCTTGGTGAGTTTCAGTCTAGAGTTGATAGAGCAGTGTTAAAGTCATGTTGCTGTCAATGTCTTCTTTGAAGTCTATTAACAGTTGTTTTAGGTATTTTGCTGGCCCCTCATTGGGCACATATAAGTTTAGGTGTGCAATTTCTTCCCTGATATTTGTACCCCTGATTATTAAGAAGTGACCTTCACTGTCCCTTCTGACCTTTTTCAGACTGAAGTCTACGTTGTTGGATACTAGTATGGCCAGCCCGGCCTTATGGAGGGGTTGTTTGAGTGAATGATTGTTTTCCAGGCTTTAACTTTGAGCCTGTCTTTGCTCCTGATTGCTCAGTTGTGTTTCTATATAATATTCAGTTGTCTTTATATACCACATGATTTTTATCCATTCATCTTTGATGAATTCTTTAATGATTTCTTGTCTTAACTATCGTAAATAGAATGCAGTGAACACGGGTTAATAAAAATCTCTGAGATTTTGATTTTATTTCCTCTGGGTGAAATAAAATCACCCAGAGGAATGACTTCCTCTGGTGAAATAAAATCACCCAGAGGAAAATTTTTATTTTCCTGACAGGAATATAATTGCTAAGTTATGATACTTCTATATTTAATTTGGAGGGTAACTTTGTAAAGTTTTATATATCTGATGTACCATTTTAATATCCCACCATCATATACAAGGGTTTCTGGTTACATCATTTACAATGCATACCCTTTTCTTGAAATAATAGTTATTCTAATAAACATAAGGGTGATATAAAATTTTGTATTAATTTTTATTTTTTGCTTAAAGTTCTGAAACCATAAAATTGATCATTTATATTTATCTGTTGGAAAGTGTCAAAGATATAAATTAATAAAATCATAAGTGAAAGAGGAGAATTACAACTATTAGGCCACAGAGATAGTAGAATAAACAAACAAAAATCAACCCCTCCAAAAAAGTTCCCTAAAAGAAAATCCCAGACTGGTGAGTTCTACTAACCATTAAACACAGACTAAGTCTAGCCATTTTCAAAATTTTGCCCCCAAAATCAAAGAGAGCAGAATGAATGTTCTCAAGCAAATCATAAGCTCCTTATAAACATAGATGCAAAACTCTTCAATAGAATACAGCCACACTGAATTACATAACGAACTTAAAGGACTATACACTATAATCAAATGATATTAGCCTTGGGATAAAAAGAAGGTTCAACATAGCAAATCAATAAGGTGAGTTGTGATATGGTACATTACCACACTGAAGAATAATTTTCTGCAAACACAGCTTTTATTGCATCTCGCTAACTTAAGTTTTTTTATTTTGTAAAAATATTTAATTTTGTTGTTAATACTTTACTTCTGAGACCTGAGTATTAGTATAGCATGTAGGGCACTTGCCTTAAATGCAGCTGACCCAAGAAGACCTCGATACCTCTTATACTGGCCCCCAAGCCCATCAGGAGTGATCCTTGAGTGCAGAGCAGGAATAAGACCTGAGCACTGCTGGGTGTGGTCCAGAAACAAACAACCAAAATGAAAACACACACACAGGTTTTGATCCTTGTGTTCATTCTAAATGTGTTACTTGATCAAAAATATTTTGGTTCTTATGTTGACTTCCAGCTTAAGTGCATACTAATCCAAATGCATGCATGCATCATATAATTTTATACTTTCCAAGTGTTCCAATGTTTTTCATTATGTATGGAATATGGCTCATCGTAGCATATGTTATGAGAGGTTGAGACAGTTATTCATTGTGTCAGTGTTGCTTACAGTAGTCATTGTGTTAATTAACTTAGTTTGAGCCTATACATAAAAAAATGCAGTTTTCTTTAAAGAAACTCAAATTATAGTTTCTAATTTAAAATTGAAAAAGAGACAATAAAGCCTACAGCCCTTTCTGAGTTCTTTTGTCACCTAGATTTCCTTTTAAAATCTAGATTAAAAATTTTAGTAGTATACTGTCATACTGGCATCCAGGGAAGTAAGAATTCCATGAATACTAAGGAATCATTGAAAAAATTGATTAAAAGTTGAACATGAAATTTGCTTTTCATATGTTTCTGCGGGTAGAGAACATTTTAACAAGGAAAAATAATATTGCATTGTAAAAATAACTTTCATTTCAGCTACCCAATAAGAGAATTTATACTTTATTATAAACATTAATTAGCATATGTGATTACAAATACAGATCATATATGGGATGAGTTTTCTGAACTGTATTTAGCATGGTAAAATTTGGTAGCAGTTTTTTGAGTTTTTTTGTTTGTTTTTCAGTTTTTTCACTGTCCTTACTCAAGAAGTTCCTGGTCACTAAGGAAAAGCAGTCATTCTAATTCAATTTCTAGATAGTTAAGCAGTATCGGAAATGCTAAACTACTGAATTTCAGCAAACTTAAGAACCAAGCCCTGAGCAGATGAGGCTAATGGTCTGCCTCACTCTTCACTAGATTTCTCCTTGCCTATTTCCTTCCTTTATAAAGCAACATTTCTTCAGGGTGAGCACTCCTGCAAGGGTAGGCAGAGAGAACAGCCTCATCTATTAAGGTGACACAGCTAATCGCCTTTGACAATATTCATTTGTGACTGAAGTGAACCATTTCCAGACGAGAAATGACACCTTGCTATTAGACTGCTAATAATAACTAGATCCACAAATGCAGGGATTTGGACTATAGATGCTGAAACCCATTCCAAAATGACAATCATTTGACACTTGAATTGGACAATGCCTGGTTTAACATTAACACAGAAATTTAGGACACTTGTAAACATAAGTAATAATCCGTAAAGTTCCTTTCAAGTAGTATGAATTGGAAACAGTTTAAATTAACAAAGAGTAAGGATTTTCAAGTATTATTTCATTCTGAATGGAACGTGATATGTTTAAAATATTAATATGTTTTTGTTGTTCTTTCCAAATTGTAAAGAGGATATTTAAGTATCTTGGCCACAGACAAATGTTTAGGAGCTAAAAAGGTGATTAGCATTGCAGAGCAGCAAATGTGAGAACAGATACTTAGTTCAGGCTGAGGGGTTTCTGACGTGCTTTCTAGAAGAGAAGGATTCTGAGCTGGAATATGAGCAGGTATGTTCATTTGAGTGAAAAGTAACAGTGGTACATTTTAATGTGATAATATAATATCAATGATTATATATAAAACTAATGCAGTATTTGGAATAATCAAAATGTGGAAATGGTGATTTAAGAAGTTGGAATTAAAATGGGAAACAAGTTTAGAAACATACTGAGAAGGTTAGGTTGCATTCTGTGTTAAAGTGAGTAGAATAAATGCTAATGATTATTGTAGAGCGCACTGCCAAGCTTATCACTGACCTTACCTCCAAAATAACAAAGGTGAAAGGAAATTTGGGCATTGAAAAATCTCCTGTTTTTACACAGAAAATGTGTGAAACCCAGAAAAAGGAAGAAGTGATTTTTCTCCAAATTGTAAGCAGTGGATGCAGTTGGAATCTCTGCCTGGTTAGTTTGCATACGAATGGGATCCTTCAGGTGATCTATTCAAACCTAATGAAACAGTTACATCTATTCCAACATAATCAATATTACTGTTTTCTAATTTGAAATGTGATGAAATTCAGCAAACTCACTGAATACTTTGATAGTGTTCTATCTGTGAAGGAACCAAGAATCATTCTTGTCATTTTTCTCTCTTTTGAATTAAAATATCTGCCAAGAAGTCAAATATGGCACCAGGGAAGAATTCCATTATTTTAGTAGCAAAGTGTGTAATCTTCTGTAATGAGTTATAGTTGGCCTTGGTTTTCTAATCTATCAAGTGGAGTTAAGTCTAAGCCACCAATACCATCTAGCTGCAAAGAAATAAGGATGGCATATGCTAGTTGTAGTGAAATTGTTTATTTGAAAATCAGTTTTCCATGTTTTTATCTCTCAATATGGTGCATGCGCTAATGAACCAACATAAGAAAGTTTTAGGTAGTGAGTGAAAGTAGGTGTTACTTATTTTTTTTAAATGTTTTTAATTATACCACTGTGAGATATACAGTCACAGTTACCAGAGTGTTCATATTTGGGTTTCAGTCGTACAGTGTTCTAGCACCCATCTCTCCCCCAGTGCCCATTTCCCATCACCAATGTCCTCCTGACTCACACCCTCCCCAGTCTGCATCTATGGCAGGCAATTTTGACCCCCTCTCTCTCCCCCTCTTCTCTTACACATTATGGCTTGCAACAATATATACAGTTAGAGGTTATCATGTATATCCTTTTGCTGCTTTCAATGCTCAGTTCTATGCTGGTATTATCACTTACAACACTTTTTAATACACTGCTACTTCCTCTGTATTACCTGACCTCTGACTCTGTATTACCTGACCTCTGACTCCCACACATTTGCAGTAGGTTCTACCCGCTGACAAGACCTCCATATCCATGTTTTGTCTGGCCTTGGATATTGGTATCATGCAACTCCCGGTGCCCAGACCCAACCCCAACCCCAGAGCGGCGGACAAAGGAGCTGGCGTCTGGAGCACCCAAGTTCTACCTCCAGGTGTTACTTATTGCCTTGCGTCTCAGTTCCATATCTACTCTGCATTGTTTTGATTTATTCTTCCAGATAGAAATGGAAGCTTTCCATATAGATTCTGTCATGGAAAGTGCTGGAGGCATAGTGAGATTTTTTTTTTAGTGCAAGGAGTTTCTTCCTGGGCTCTGATTGCTTTTTCTTCTTAGGGCTTCCCATGTTGTTGTATTGAGAGATCAAGAATAAATTTCTGATCAGCATGTTATTTCTTATATTGAATACAGACTTGAACTCAGTAAGTTAACACAGTGATTACTGTAAGCAACAACAGCACAGTGAATGTTTTACTTGATCTCTCAATTAATACCAAAATAAGTAGACACAAGTTGCACTTATTCTTCAGTGAGTTGCTGAAGAAGCCCTAATCAATGGCTTTTCTCCTGTCCATTGAGACTTGCCTGTTGGCTTCCTATACATGAGTCCCGAGTATTATGAAGAGGCATTTCATCTTCTTTGGACAGAATGCATAAGAAAGGCAGAAACTGAATCTTGCTGACCACGACTCTTCCACTTTCTTGGTTTTGCTTTGACCATTTCCCTTTTGTCCTAGATGGAGTGTCTTCTCACAATAGCAGTATCTTTAGTTGTTAACATTTTTTTTCAATCTGAATTAGTAATTAACACTTTCTACTTGGTAATATTTCTTCATGTTATTTCCCCCTTCAAAATCCATTTTTGTGTCCTAAGCTAGATTAATACAAAATTTTTGGAGGCTGAAGAGACAGTACAAGACATAAGGTACTTACATACATGCTACTGACCCATGTTCAATCCCCAGCACCAAACATGATCCCCAGGTGCCACCAGTAGTGGTCCCTGTGCACAGAGTCAGGAATAAATCCTGAGGACAGTTAGGTGGGTTCCTTCAAAATAAAAACAAAGTGTTTGATATTCTTTTAAACATAGCAATTTATTATAAGATGTGATTAAGTTCAAATATTATGTTTAGACATAAATAAAATGTTCTCATCCTATAAAAATCCACTTTTCAAAATTAAATAAATTGACTTATAATATGTAAATAAAAGTGAAGTATCTCACAGATGTAGCAAAATAATACTAGGTATACAAATGACTAGTGTTAAGGAAAGTCTGAACTATTCATCAAACAGAATCTCTATGGCATTTGATAGTGTTTAGATATCTGAATCATGCCACTAATTAAATAGCCACATGGAAAACAGTAGTTATCTGCTTAAGCAAATAAACTCATTTTATCCTTGCAACAACCCCACAAGGTTACTTTGTTCTCTGTTTTATATCTGAAATAAAAATGAGCCTGGAAAGTAAGAAAATGTCCCCAAATTCTTAGTAAGTGATAGATCTGGAATTAAATTCTGATCTATTGCATTCCAGTGTCTGTGTAAACCATTTGTAATAACAGCATATTGAAAACAAGTCGCATATTCCACTGAAGTAGGGTAATGAATTGCTATTTATCAAAATAATAGAATAATAATTATTACAAATCAAGAGTGGGTTATAAATATTTACTGGCCTGAAAATATAAATATATGAATGGGAACAAAGCAAATCTAATTGCCAAATGTGTATTGAATGATTCCATTTTGTAAGAAAAAGTAACATATCTGTCTATGCATGTGTACACATAATTATGTTTATTAAGTCATGAGAAATATAAGGCAGGCTCTGCAGCAAATTATTATAGCTGATTTTTTAAGCAGCAGTATGGGGCTTTATTTATGTATTTAAACCTATTTTTATTTTAGAGGCTTTATTTATTTATCCTATATAATTTCATATTGCAATGTAAAAGATCAAAAGTCCTAACTTTTTTGTAAATCACCTTTTTGTTTTTTCCCAGCAATTTTTAATACATCTTAAAGTACATTGTGTTCTTATAATTATGTCAATCATCCAGTTTGCATAATTTTCCAGTAGTAAGAAATTTAGCAGATGCTTTCACTAGAGTCAGCAGTCATAGAGGGAGAGCTGATAAAGTTATTTCTTGAGAGCAGTATCAGCAGAAATTCCAGAGTGGAGTGTGGTTCCTCTCCAGGTTCTCCTTGCCAAGTGTGCTTTGGGCATTCACCGTTAATCTAATTGATGACCTCTTACTATATTGGCCAAGCTAGTTCTATCTAGAAAATCTGCTCTTGAAAATCAGATATTCACCCAATAGTATATACTATGAGAATTCCAGCTAAGTTCACAGTCGTATAGAGGACTGATCATGAAAAAAATGCAAAGACTGGAATACTGTTTTTCTTGTCTTCTATTCAACTCACTGTTGAAGGGAGGACACCTGCCCCAGAGTTATAGCTATGGTCAAACCTAATGCGGTGCAGTTGAGATGATTAGCTCATTGACAGTGTGTGCTCACAGGTGACGGAGGAGAACACCAGAGGCTGTACTGGACTACATGCAGCATCTGGAAACAGATTGAATAATCCAGGGCCTAGAAGGTGGGCTTAGTCATATCAAAAGTGTCAAGTGCTCCTGTGGTTCCTGTGGGGAAGTTCTGATTGGTTTGTTTAAGTAATTCCATAGATAGTAAGAGATAAAAGCTTGTTATTCAGGTGCTGCACCTAACCCTTTGATAAAGATGGATTTGGGGGTAGGGATCTTATTTATAGAAGCAGAATGAGGAGGGCAAGTTTCATTGACTATTAAGATCACCTGTTTCACTAGGTATCAACAGAGAACATAGTAGTGTTCCATCATTTTAATTTTTTACTACACAAGGTTGAAAATTAAACTCTAATTCAAACCCATAGAGGAGTCCTGCTCAAATATGTCATGCCTAGAATACGAATCTCTAGTTTTCTAAAAACAGCTGCCTATTTATTTCAGGAGTTGTGTGGCAAGTGTTTGTGTTCTGCTTCCACATGTAGTTGATGACTTATGAAAACAACATCACTTGCTTTTAAGGGGGAAATCATGTTTTATTTATCCCCATTAGCGTCCATAAATTGCCCCTACTTCACACCACAAAATTAATTTCTGTCCTTGAATTAGAACTTGGAAATTTCAAACTAAGGGATTTTTTCATAAAACAGGAAAAAGAACAACCATTTTTATGTCATCCAGGATTTTTAATAACTAATTTAAAAATGATTTTAGAACAGCACCCACAAGAACATAAACATGGGCATTATAATTAATCTACAGCTGGGCCAAGAAATAAACAACTGTACAGGGAACTGATTGTGCAAATAAGTATATTCTATTAAGATGCCAGCAGATAGTAACATGTGGATTTAACTACCAGGGAACTGCACGAAAAACATATTGTCAGTAATAACCAGAAAAAGTCATAAAAGTATGTAACTACTGAGAACAATTCAGTTTGATGAAATTATATTCAATGAAGGACCCACGTAGAATTTTTTAAAGGACTTTATGCAGGAATTTGCTAAGTGAAATGGGATGGAGTCCCTCAGGAACCATGGCATTGACCCTATGTCAGACTGAGTTATACTCACCTATATATAGTAAATATATATTCAGTGTATGTATATGTATAATTATATCGTTACTGTATATGTATATCACTTACTATCATCTGTGTAGTCACCCTTTTCTGGGCTTAAATATTTTAAGATTCCAAAGACTCATCTGAAAAATGGGGAAAAAAAGTATAGCTTTTTGATCACTTGATCACTTGAATCCCGTTATTCATCGATTTGCTTGAGCGGGTGACAGTAACATTTCCTGGACCCTATCACGTGCCAATGTAGCCCAATGGCATTTGGTTGATTCAGGAATACGAAGAGCCTCAAACCGTTCCTTCAGGGTCTTTATAAGGAAGTCTGACCATCTTGTAGGTGGGCGGCCAAGTAATCTTTTGACATCCCAGTGGGATCCATTCGGTAACGGTTCTAGTCCAGCGGTTGTCTCCAAATCGCATTACATGTCCAGCCCATCTGATTTTTGATGCCTTGGCAAACGAGACAGCATCCCTGATTCTGGAATAGCGACAGAGGTCAGAACTCGGATTCCTTCTCTCACTTGAGTGAGGCATGATATTCCAAGCATAGCTCTTTTGATTCGTCTCTGGGAGACCCGAATAGCATTCTCATCCTGCTTTTCGTAGGGCCCAGGTCTCTGAGGCGTATGTTAATGCAGGGAGAATGGTGGAGTCGAAGAGATGTGCCCGGAGCCAGAGGTTCTTTGTCCTTTTAGCTATTTCTTCGATGCCTTTGAAGGCATTCCATGCCGCTCTCTTCCTCCTGCGCAGCTCAGGTTTTAGGTCGTTCATCATGTTGACTTCTCGACCTAGGTACAAATAACTGCTGCATTCAGAGATGTTTGTTCCATTGAGAGTGAATGGGGCCTCTGGAACTAGTTGTTTTTATGAACATTGTTTTGTTGAGATTCAGCTGTAGACCTAGCTTTCTACATTCTTAGTTGAAGTCAGCCAGCATTTGGGCTGCTTGGCTAATGCTTGGTGTTATTAAAATGATGTCATCAGTGAAGAGGAGGTGGTGTAGTTGCTGACCATCTATCTTCACTCCCATTCCTTCCCATTCTATGTCGCATGGCGTTCTCAAAGGGTAGAACTGAAGACTTTTGGTGAAATGGTATCACCCTGCAAACCCCTCTTTTGATATCAATGATCACTTCCTTGTAGAACGGTGAGATCCTGGTGGTGAATCCATAATACAGCTCACAAAGGAGATGGTGGTCAATCCTGTTTAGAATTTTGGGACGACAGCGACATTGGTCAGGTAAAGCCATTGATTGAATATGATGTGGTTAATTTCATTTGTGGAACTGTCTACCAGGATATTCTCATGTCCAACGTTTAGATTTAGTGTTCTGGAGCTGTGAATTACCATGAATGGTACTGAATCCAAGGCCAGGCAACATGGGTCAGGAGGTCTCGTCAGTGGGTGGCATCTACCACAAGTGTATGGGTCACAGAGGTTAGGTATGACAGAGAAGGGAATGATGTGCTAACATTATTGGAAATTATAATACCCACCTAGAACTGAGAATTAAATGTAGGAAGAGGGATATACATGATAACCTTTAAATATATGTATTGCAAGCCACAGTGTGTTAGAGAAGGAAGAGACAAAGATAGAGGGATAGCGAGAGAGATACAGAGAGCAAGGGATACAGAAAGAGAGCTACAGAAAGTGATACAGAGAGCAAGAGATACAGCAAAAGAGAGAGAAAGAGAGAGGGAGAGAGAGAGAGAAAGTCAAAGTGCCTGCCAGAGAGGCAGGCCAGGGGAGGGGGGGAATCAGGGGATATTGGTGGTGGGAAATGGGCACTGGTGGAGGGATGGGTGCTGGAACACTGTATGACTGAAACCCAAACATGAACATCTTTGTAATTATATATCTCATGGTGGTATAATAAAAAACTAAATTAAATAAAACTACTGACAATACTGAATTTATTTTGATTTTTTTGAAAACCTAATGGTCATAGAAGCTGTGCGGAATCCAAGAAACTGTGCAAACCTAGTATATTCCAGCGGGTGTGTCCATATCTATTCAAGGCAACTGTTCCATGTCTCTTTGTGGTTTCCAGTTTAAGACTGCATGTACCTGAACTTTCTGGGTTCACATTTAATTCCCACAGTGAACGTAAAGTTCAGAAATTATTGTCTTGAATTTCGAAGCCTATTCAGATGCAGAATGCAGCCTGTCTTACCATTGCCTGTGTAAGGATAAAGCTGTGCTATTTTTATCGTGTCACCTTTTGTTAGAAACAACCCTTCCTTTTTCCTGCTGCCCACTAAAATAAGTATGGGAAGAGAGATGGAACTGATCTCGGGGCCAAGCAATAATAATCTGTCTCCCTCCTTTTTCCTCCCTCCTCTCTTCTTTCATTTTTACCACAGGCGTGGTTTATTTCTCTCCCTTTCCCCTGGACTGTACAGAGATGCTTCTCTAGCTTCTTCCCATGTCTGGGGAGACACTGTACTCCTGTCAAGGACATTCTTATTTTTCTCAGACATTTACATCCGTTTTCCATCACTTTTCCATGTTCTCTGTACTATTAATGTGTATTCTTATATCATTATGAGGCTGAACTATGACACTTAAGAAACTTATGTCAATATCACAGGGATAGCACTGGACACATCAAGAGCTCTTGGCTTCTTGGGGGCCATCACAAGTGAATATGGTGCTGGTAGAGAAGGGCCGTAAATATCTGTAAACTTTGTAAAACAGCATTGAGGCCAACTATGGTTATCTGAAATCCCATAGCTCTAAATAATAGTGTCTTAAGGCCCTTTTTAGCTTCAAGTACAAATAAGTTTTGACTCCTCCATATGTATTCAACTATAATGGTGATTTACAAACATCTTCAGTCAATAGCAAATTACTGCAACTACGTTTTTGTTTCTATATCAGGGAAACATGTGATGAGTGTTTAAATACACATACCACTATATATTATTTTTAAAAAAGATGTATACACTCTTTATCCTCAAAGCAATCCACAGTCAGCAGTGGCACATTATGCTTTACTCTGGAGTACTAAAGTTATACAATACTGAAACTTCCAAATGATTTACTAAGTATAGCATACATAGACCAAAAGGATGAGGATGACTATGTCATAAAAGGCATATTCGATTGATTCCAATAAGCATAGTTTTCTTTTCCTTTTTGGTCACACCAGTGAGGCTCAGGGTTACTCCTGACTCTGCAGTCAGGGATCACTCCTAGAAGTGCTCAGAGGGGCTATATGGGATGCTGGGAATCGAACCCATGTTGGCCACATGCATGGCAAATGATATGTACCACTGTACTAATGCTTGGGCCCCATCAAATAAGCATAGTTTTAGAGGCATAAATTAGAGAAATGAATTAGACTTTTTTTTATTTATTTATTTATTTATTTATTTATTTATTTTTTTGCTTTTTTGGGTCACACCTGGCAATGCTCAGGGGGTTACTCCTGGCTCTGCACTCAGGAATTACTCCTGGCGGTGCTCAGGGGACCATATGGGATGCCGGGGGATGGAACCCGGGCCAGCATGGGCGGCCGCGTTCAAGGCAAATGCCCTACCCGCTGGGCTATCGTTCCCGGCCGTAATTTGACTTTCTTCATGAAGTAACTCAATAGTATTGACAGTCCAGCAAGACTCCCCAGCATCCCCCAATCCTCTGCTACTTGTAGGACTAAGGGTCTCAATGACAAATTCAGTAGAAGACCCTATGCCCCATCAGGAAGAGATTCAGTATCCAGTTTAATGTTTTTCTCTCGGAAGAGAGTGGAGGTGGACGGATTAGGCAGCCTTCCAAATATCAAGTCTCACACTTCTCTGTTGTTTAATTACATATGCCAAATGCCAGTGGTCTCTAGATCAGGAGTCTCTGGCTTTTAATTGGGTATTTTCCTTCTTCATCATCCCCTGCTGTTCCTATCCATGTCTCCAAGCAGCTCCTTGACTCACCTGTTTACAAGACAGTCCCGAGTTTCAGTGGCCTTTGCTTCCCTGTCCTGCAGCTAGTGTACAATTATGTGAGCATATAGGTCATCTCGTTGCCATGCACCTAATTTCCAAAGAACCTCTGAAATGACTCCTTGATGGAACTTGCTGGAAGCCAAATAAATCCACTTTTATTTGGGCATGGTAAACATAAAACTTCAAGGCAAACAAACAAACAAACAAAAAACATGACTGTGAAAAAATCAATAGATCGTAATATATTATTTTTATTAGAGACCTTGTCAGAGTAAAATAACAACTTTCTTTTACTCTGGCACTGAACCTACTATTTTATGGACAGAACAAAATGGCCTTTATTTTCACCTTTCAGGGGCCGGAGGGTGTATAGCTGTACAGAGGAGAGAAATAATGTGGTCTATTTCCCTCTGTCTAGGCAGTTGACTAATTCTCCTTTGCTTCAAGGTAGTCATTGCCTTTGCACTTTGCAATGAATAAGGACTATGTGCGTTTCATGATGAATATTGCCTTTACACCAGGTACTCATCTCTGAAGTTACCTTGAATGTGTGATTGTTTATAGAGTTTTTTACTACATTCTAATCATGCTTTTAAGTACTTCTTAGGTATTATCTTCACTTCATTTATCTTTACTCCATTTTCTCAGAGCTTGTTCCTAGAGATGAGTTGAGGGATCACTCTTGGCAAGGCTTGGGGGACCATATGGGTGCCTGGGATAAAACTCAGGTTGGCTCATGTAAGGCAAATGCCTTATTTTCTGTGTTATCTCTCTGACCTCAACCCCACTTTTTCTATATATATGTATATTCTGATATCTCTCAATGAATTATGGACTCCATTGAAACAGGGTTCTCTGTTCATTCCTGCATCAACAACCCAATCAGTAATGTCCAGTCAGTATGACAGTATTTGTTGCATATTAATAAATAAACTACTCAGTGTGAAAGGTCTACGAAATAAACTGTGTATTTAACCTTCAGTTTCAGATACTTAGCAAAGACATGCGATCTCCACACAGACATATATAGACTCTCTGTAGACTATACAGGCAAGGCAGAGGGTTCTGGACTTTAAATTCATGCTTTCTTTGACATCAGAGACCCTGGCTTTCAGTTTTCAACAATATCTCGGCTTAAGCTTTATGCATTCACAGATAAACAACGCTTAGAGAAGAGTAGTCAAAGAATCTCCATGGCCTTTTGTTTCTACAGATTCCAAAATTTAGTGCCTTTTTCCCCTTAGAAAGCAAAAGATGTTGCTCCTTAGGAATTCAACCCATGGATGGAGGCGATGTGAGTGGGAAAGTGTGGAGACTGGCAGAGAACAGAGAGCAAGAAGGTAGAGAGAGGAAAGAGCCAGGCAAAGTAAAGGCTTAAGGGAAAAGTGAGAAATCAGATCACCGCAGGAAATAAGAAGCAGGCTTTGTTTGGGGGTGGTGGGGTGTTCAGCTAGATCCTGAGAATCTGATTCTCTTTCCTGCTTCACTCGGCATAAATGGTTGAGTGCTCAGATTGTTTGAGTCCATTAGTGGTGATTTGCAGCAGACCAATTTAGAGGTCACTTAGGCATGAAAACACTGAGCAAGAAATTGTATACCTAATGAAACAATATCAGTAATAGCATATTTAAATGAACAGTATCAGTAATAGCATATTCTAAATGTTTCATTAAGTCTGAATTGTTAGAATGAGAGCACTGCTGTTTAATAGATTTTACCTGCCTTAACAAGTGTTTCCATGTTCATGTTGTGTCTTTGTATTGAGTTAGGAATCTCTCCAAAGTTACAGTGTTTCCATAAATATGTGACTTTTGCAGTAGCAATGTATTTAATATGTCTTTACAATTCTTTGCTATTTAGATTTATTTATTTACTTATTTGGCTCTTGGGGTCACACCTGGCCATGCTCAGGGTTTTCTCCTGGCTCTGCACTCAGGGATTACTCTTGGCAGTGCTCAGGGGACTGTATGGGATGCTGGGGATTTAATCTGGGTTGGCAGTGTGCAAGGCGAGTGACTTACCCATTGTGCTCAGACCCCTCTAGTTATATTTAAAACACAAAAATATCAAACTTATTTTCCAAAAAGTATGTGAGTCAATAGCATTTCAGGCATACCCACATTTTAATTAAAATACCTTTAAGATAAGGTTGCCAGTTCCTTAAAGTTTTCATTCCAAATAACATTTATGGGTGAAGTAATGTTATCAACCAAGAATATGCTTTCTTTCATTTCTAGGTAGAGTAGCACCGTTGGGCATTCACAGACCATAGTGAAAATGCTTTTTGCTTTGTTTGGGGGGCCACATCCTGTAGTGCTCTGTGTTTACTCCCGGCTCTGCACTCAGGGATCACTCCTGGCAGGGATTTGGGGACCACCAGGGATCAAATCTGTACTGGCTACGTACAAGACAAGTGTTGTACCCACTATACTAGCACTCAGGCACCATGAGAATAATTTTTGAATCCCTGCCCACAACCAGCATGTCCAGACAGTGGAGGTGTCAAGACCAGCAGGATGTGTGTAGTGGGTGGCAGAGTTTGTACTTATTATAGCCTGGCATTTGGTAGGTAAGTAGTGGTTCTGTAAACTACTAAGCTATATTCCAGGCCCCTGAATCATATAGATGTTTACTATATATTTTTTGACTGAGTGCTCATGTTGTCTTTCTATATTAGGTTTACATTTATATAAAATGCAAGGGAAGCAGTTGAGAACATTCTCAAGAGAGTTTTAGTGCTGGAAATCCTTCTAGACTGTTCAGGAAAGGAATTCTATATATTCATAATATAATTATATTACGGTACCTTGCCTGCTTCCATACTTCAGCCATCTACCTTGTGCATCCTGACATAAAGGCTGACAAACAGGCCAAAGGTTTTATTTCTATCATCAGCCTGCCATGTGGGCCAGTTGCTTTCTTATTATGGTTCGTAATCTTACCTAATGTTTACAGGATTTTTGCAAGGAAAGTCAACATTTCTCATATGAATAAATCACTTGGAGAGGCACTAGCTAGCATTATTCTTCATACTCAAGAGCTGGAGAAACTTTAATACCCATCAGTGAGTAAACTAGTGGATATAAAAGACATGGTGTATACACACAATGGAATAATACCCATCTATTAAAAAATATATGTTGCCATTTGCCACAGTGTGGAGGGCCTAAATGGGATTATGCTAAGTTGGAGACGTGGAGAAAGGTAAATGCCATACAACTTCACTTATATGTAATAGATAAACATGATAATGTAATAGATTATCAGTGCCCGGCTCGCATGGCCGCTTGTGGCGCGCAGTTCATCAATAAATGCTGGACTTAGAGATGCCTACAAGAGTATGCTACCTACACGGCAGAGCCTGGCAAGCTACCCGTGTCGTATTTGATATATATGCCAAATACCAGTAACAACTATAGACCTCATTCCGGAATGGATTGAGGCTCTTTATGTTCCTGGAGCAAGCAGATGCCTTGGGCTCTACTAGCATGAAACAGGGCATATGGAGATGTTACTGGGGCCCGCTCGAGCAAATCGATGATGAACGGGAAGACAGTGATACAGTGACAGTGAAACATGCTAAATAATAAAACCAAAGCAGACTAAATTGTGGTTATTATCAGGGAAGTGAGGATGAGGCTGTATGTATTTATGCCCAGGAATCAGCCAAGGGCCTCATTTATGCAAGGCCAATGCTCTTCCCTTGTGCCACTCCCTTGGCTCTCTGGATGTTGGGTAGCTATGGTAAAATGGGTCATTTTCTCGGTAATGGAAAGAAACTAGATTTTTGGTGAGGTTTGTATAGTGGTATTTGCATATGTTTGTGTCTGTTTATATGAAATCTACATAAGGTTATATACCAATATTAAGGATTTTTTTTTAAAAACTAAACAATGCAGCTAATAATTCTTTCCAAAAAAGACACAAGCTGGAAAATGACTGAATTCAAACCCAGGGCACTAACTCCACAGATTCTGTTCTTTATAGTGTCATACTTCAGAGAGATTGCTCTCTGCCTTTTCCTTCATGCTGCAGTGGAATTTGGGATAAACTTGACTCCTTGTCGGACGTCACCCTAAAAGCTAGAGTGCTCAGGTATTCAAAAAAAAGCTTTACATTGATGGGAATCTGCTGTTATATGGATTGTGGATAAATTAGTGAATTCTACCTTGATTTTAAAAAAAATTTACTAATATATTAACTTTTATTTGCAAGGAAGATATTTTTTAGAGCAAACAAGTTTCACTGGGTAAGAGTGAACATACAGGCACATAGTATCATTACACCAACTGAAAACAACTTTGTTCCCACTCCTTGTTTCTTTGGGTCATTTTATTTCTGCTCTCTCCTAAAAATGTCATCCTTTTCCATGGTTTCAGCTATTTATTGCAGAACTTCACTTTCTCCTGGACTTCAGCAAAGTTTCAGATTATTTGAGGACGTTTTCTTTGCTGCCTATAAATCTTTCATGAACAACATTCCACATAAAGTTATCCTGTCTGCCCAAGCCAGTTTTCCTGCTCAAAATCTAGACTTAAAATATGAAAACAATCTCTTATCACATGGTAGGCGTGGATAAGTGAAGAACTATCAACCATGAGTAGTTCACCAAATCAGTTAGATTCTGAAATCAACCCAGACAAGTCCAAGTTAATTGCAAGTTACTTATATTTGGCATTTCTTGGTTGAGGACTACAGCCCAAGCTCTTTTCTGAGTACTTATTTAGAAATATATTTCACTTTTGTCTTTAAGGATTTTTATTAGATATAATATTTCCTTCTTACCCAATTCAATTTGGCAATCTTTAACCCATTTTTCGCATAAGCAAACTGAGACTTGGTGCTGTAATTATGGAAAATGGAGGTGATTTAAATATTTTTTAAATTTTTTAAGTAATTTATTTATATCAAGTATATGTGAAACAACGTAACACAACTTTAAACAGTGTACAAGTGTTGATTTGATACATTCATACGTTATAATAATGATTGTCATTGTAGTAATATTGAGTACCTCCATCAGCTTACAGAATTATCCTTTCTCTGGTTGGGATAATTAAGTTTTAGTTAGTCTCTTGGCAGTTGGATTATTGGTACTACAGCATTGTAATTTACACTCATTATACGCGTCTGCTTTTGTGGCATACTCTGTTGGTGCTTAGAACTTACTCCTGCAGTGCGAGAACCATACATGGTACCGGGATTGAATCATGATCAGCCAAATGCAAGGGTTAAGACAAGGGTCTTAACCTCTGAAATATTTCTCTGACTCACTTTTCCACTTCTTAAAGACTTAGTATTTTCAGTCAAAATTTTTCTAAAAAATACTTGTCACTTGTCACTTATCTTCCTGTTGTTCATCAATTTGCTCGAGCAGGCACCAGTAACATCTCCATACGTCCTGTCATGTGTCATCCTGTGCTAGGTAACCCAAGGGCATCTGCTCGTTTCAGGAACATGAAGACTCAGACCATTCCTTCAGGTCAAGGGAATGAGGTCTATCATTGTTACTGGTTTTTGGCATATCAAATATGACATGGGTAGCTTGCCAGGCTCTGCCGTGCAGGTGGTGTACTCTCAGTGATAGACTCTCATCTAGTGCTTTTACTGATAAACCACAACGGGGAGAGATTGGCTTCTCTCTTGGGTGGAGTTCTGACGAGCTGTGGAGTCTGGATGTTGAAAATGGTGGTCCTTATGGTGTGGGGGTTCCTCTGGCTTCTTGCAATGCTCTGTTGGGATGGTGGGCCAGGACTAGTACTCACTTTACCTCCTGGGACCTCATAATCAGCTGAGCACAGGGAGAGCTGGTATCTGCTCTGCCTCTTGTGTCTGAGTCTCTGGATCAGGCATACCTGGGCTTGAAATAGTCTTCACTGTAGGGTTGGATTCTGACAAGCAGGACTAGAGATTGGCTTTTCCTGGGGTGGTCCCCAAGCACCACCACAAATATTTCCTGAGTTCGGAGGCAGAAGTAATCCCTAAGCATTGCCAGGTGTGACCCACCCACAAAAAAATAGAAATTACTGATATACTCTTATAGGATACACATTGTGTGTTCATATGAAGATGTTTCTGAAGCCAAATTTGTGGAGTAGTTTTGGCTAGTTTTCTTCTTTGTGGGTTATAGAATTTGGGATAATTTCTAAATATACAAATAAAATATGCTTGAACAAACACAACAGGCTAATTTTTTATCCTTTTGTTTTTATTATAATACTGTGAGATATACAATTACAAAGATGTTCATATTTGGGTTTCAGTTCTACCGTGTTCAAGCAACCATCCCTCCACCAGTGCCCATTTCCCACCATCAATGTCCCTGATTCCCTCCACCCTCCCCAGCCTGCTTCTATGGCAGGCACTTCTCTCTCTCTCTCTCTCTCTCTCTCTCTCTCTCTATCTCTCTTCTCAAACATATTGTGGCTTGCAATACATACATTTAGAGATTATCATGTATATCCCTTTGCCTATATCCAATGCTCAGTTCTAGTTTGGCATTGCCATTTCCAACAATTAGTAGAACACTGGTATATATTTATATCCCACAAATGAATGCAGTTATTATAAATTCCTCCTTTTCCTTCTAATTTCACTTAGCATGATCATCTCCATGTCCATTCATTTGTATGCAATTATTTTTATTTTGTTTTATCATTATCTATGAAACTTGAGTGTATTCTGAGAATGAGTGAGAGAGAAAAATGAATGGATCATGTGGCAGAATATGAAAGGTTCAGTTTTGGATGAGGCCAATATGGAGTTTGATTGATATAATTGAATTTGTATCAGCTCCTTCATAGCTAGTATCTCCAAGACTGCCTAATCAGAAATCATCATTGTTTTATCTTTAAAAGAAATAGAATCTAGTGGTGGGGTGGTGGAGTAAAATAAATAAATATATAAATGTGATAGAATACCCTGACAGCCATGCTAAGAATTCCAGTGACTTATGTCTATATATCAAGAATGGACTTGAATTGAAACTTAATCCAATGGCTTTAATCTTGGAACGAATTGGACTGCTAATCTAGAATTTACCTTTTTCCCTAGTTGCTTTTTTTTCCTCCTTTTTGCCTAATGGCATGGTTGTAGGAGGGGTAAGTGAGCTGACTCATGGGTTAAGGATTCAAGTTTGGTATTCAAAGGCACCAGATTGATCCGTGGTATCACACCACATCCTGAGCACTGTTGAGTATATTCCTGGAGGTACCGAGCACTCCTGGGTGCACAGGAAAAGAGAGAACATAAGCTCTTTCTTCCTCCATGTAGATCCATGAGGGAGATTTCCACTCTTAAGATTAGCTTCCCCAGGCTTCAGTGGGTTGGGCACTTGCCTTGCATGTGGCTTACCTGGGTTCTAGGGAAGAATAAAAAATACTTCAATGTATTTATAGATTTGGCATCTTTTTTAAAAAAATTCGATGGTTATTTATTTACATGACATTTTAATAGAGGGATAGATAAACATATTGATGGGATCGACTCACTTCATTTTAAAGCTTAAACAAATATTTCCAAGACACTTAAACATACTTAGAAACTCACAGTAATCACATATTATTTCCTCTTAGACGACTGATCTAGATACCTTTCCTTGGCTTAATACATGTTTCACCAGGCCCAGGGTGAGGCCTACCTGGCAGACAACTATATCTCTACCACAGTGGTAAAGACAGCATTTGTTTATAAAAAAGGTGAAATAGAAATTGCTTAACTTTGAATCATTGATGTCAAATGTGAGTATTAACAAGGTGCAATATTGAAAACAGAAGGTTCAAGACAGATTTGACTTAGAGAACAATTGAAACCTTGAAAAGTATAGTCAGGTTGAACTTTTTTTTCACATGTATAAGCCCTCCCAGTTTGCCTTTTGGGTACAAGGATGATTTTGTGTTGGCCAAGAACAGTTTCGTGAAAGCAGCCAGTTTCACCCCAAGGTGATAATTAGTGAGACCTCATGGATGATCAGGCTTCACCCAACTATAATTTAGCTTCTAGGCACCATGAACGTGAGATTTCCACGTCATTTATAGCACAACCAACCTCTTAGAGAAAACAAACAGATTCTTTTCACTTTGCCGCCTTCACTGCCCCATCTTAGGACAGACTGTTTCTAACCAATATGGGGTGTGCAGTTGTGTTACCCATAGACTTTAACTCTTTTCTGCTCACCTGGATGTGGAGAGAGCTTTCACTCAGTTTCCACATAGTACTCGATTTTCTCCCACTGTCGGATCTCTCCGCTGCTCTTCTTCAGAGGCTCCTGGGTCCCTTGCTAAACTTAGCTGTCTCCTTCCTACCATCTGTTGAAGGGAGTCTGAATCAGTTCTATCCCTTACCTTTTGCACATTCAACTATCTTGCTTTCTGTATAAGATTTTTCATTGACTGACATTATCTTTCTAGTAATCTTAATAGTGTAAGCCTTAACCTGACAGAAAATTTTGTCTATTTTGTGCCCTCCGTGTAACTAGTTTTATTGTTTTGCTTCTGCTTTTGGCAGTGCTCAGGACTTACTCAGGCTCTGCACTCAGAGATTGCAGCTTGGGAGGACCATATGAGGTGCAGGGGATTGAACCTGGGATAGCTGTGTGCAAGGCAAGTCGCCATCTTTTGAACTCACTAGCCCCGTGTAACCTTAATTTTAAGATTATAACCTGACAATAAGTAGGTGCTGTTTGAAGTAAAAAAAAATGTATTAAATAGATCAATGCTGTTTGCTTAGTCCTGGCTCTGCGCTCAGGGATTTCACCTGGAAGTGTTTAGGGGATGAATTTAGAGTGACATCAGGCAAGGTAAATGCTTCAACACTGTCTCTGATCCCTAAAATAAATTTATTTTTCAAGTTAAGAACATTCCTTAACTTTGGGGGGGGGAAAGATAGTACTTCTGTTGTATAGTTTGTGTATGTGTGTGTTGTGGTCACCTCTGACAGAGCTCAGGGTCTATTCCTGCGACTTGACTGGGGTTTGCTTCCTGGGGTGCTCAGGTGCGAGTTAGAGATCAAATCTAGGCCGGATGCAACGTGTGTGCTTTACACATTTGAGTTCTCTCCTGGGTTCAGTTTTCAATTTTGCATCACTGAAGTAGTGAAGGGGCGCGGAGCTGCTGGTTCAGGTTAGCGGCTCTTACGTCACTGTCAGCGACGGCCCCCGCCTCCCTTTCCCGCCCCGCCCTTCCTTCCCCAGCTCCTCCTCCCGCCCCGCCTCCCTTTCCCGCCCCGCCCTTCCTTCCCCAGCTCCTCCTCCTGCCCCGCCTCCCTTTCCCGCCCCGCCCTTCCTTCCCCAGCTCCCCCCCCCCCCCCCTCCCCGCCCCTTCCTTCCCCAGCTCCTCCTCCCGCCCCGCCTCCCTTTCCCTTCCCCCCAGCTCCTCCTTCCTTCCCGCCCAGCCTCCTCCTCCGCGCCCGCCTCCCTTTCTCTCATTGGCCAAGTACTGCGCAGGCTCGGCTGTAATGGTCGGTGAGAGCCTATATAAGGCCCCACTTAAAGATGCTCGTGGTCTTGCCTGCCTGATCCAAGCTGCATGTTGTTGTGGGAGCTTGACCCTGGCTAGCCAGTCCAATAATCTCTGCTTTATGAATTGCGTTCTCGGTAATTCTCTGTCCCTCGAAGGGGATAAGATTCTCGGACCTTAACAGTACTAACCAAGACTCATCTTTAAGCTCAAGGTATTTCCCAATTCAGCTTCGGCACTATCGGTATCTCATGCTAGAAGCTAAGACTGTCACACTCAACGTGTGGTCTACATTATTAGGAAGAGGACAAAACTAGTTTGACTCTTGTGAGAATTTTATTACATGATATTAATAAAGCTTTTAGTATAGTTTCCAAAATTCTGACCCTCATGTGTTCTCAAATTGCATCTTCACCTCACTACCATTTAGAATGCAGCTGGGTATTTTTAAGTTTATTGCCAATGAGATGGAAAGAACGGGTACTTGAATGGTATATTGCATAAGGTTTAGTATAATAATGGAACTGTTAAAGTAGTTCAGAAATAGAGGGTTCGAAAGGATGGAGACTCTTTCTCTTCTGAACCTTTGGTAAGGTTGTTCCAAAGAGATGGCGATGGTTGGAGCTGGAACGGTAGTACAGCAGGCAGGATGCTTGCCCTGAACGCAGCCAACGCAGGTTCTGTCCCTCCCTACCCCACACGGTGCCCGGAGCCTGCCAGAAGTGATCCCTGAGTGCAGAGTCAGAAATAGACCATACTATAAACAGATTATTTATTTCTGTTATTTATAATTATAGTAGCCATAACATATGTTATTATATAATAGAAATAAGTAGACCATCCCTAAACCAGAAAATTATAACCAAAACAGTGGTATCCTCATCTCTTGTTATTTGTTAATAGTAGCTTGAGTGATTATTTTTATTTATGATTTGGGTTTAAGTCTGTTATAGTTCAAGGGTGTTAATGGAAATCTAAAGGATTTCTAAAGGATTTCCAAAGGAAATTTGAAGGCTCCAAAGTATGTATCCTTAGCAATAAGGTAAGAAATGCCTTTATTCTGAAAACCTGGAAGCTGTTGTAACAATATATTACTTTTCAGTGTTCAGAGGAAAGGTTACAAGGAGTAAAGGTTGTGACCTTTTGCTTTGTGGAAATGAAGGAAAATTGTCATATGAAGTTTAGATTTTAAGACGACTATCTCCAAAGTGGGTGACACTTACAGCTTGAGCCAAGCACATATCATAATTAACATGAATTTGGGGGGAAGCCCACATTAGAATTCATTTGACAGTGAAATGGGAGATAAGCATAAACAAGGTCTCGTAGAGTAGGCTGCAGAGAGAAGTGTCTTCACAAGGTATCAGCTCCGTCCAGAAAGTTCCCTGCATGTTTCAGCTCGCAGGAAACTCCCAGGCAGCCCCTTTTTTCAGAGCTAAACTCCCCAGGCTTTCACCCAAACCTGAAGAAGATCTCAGGAGCGTGGAGTCCAGAAGGCACCTCAAATTGGCTTAATTCAGTGCTTTTACGTCTGTCATATTTCAGAGGCATATTATCAGGACCACCTGTTCATTTTAATTTAGGCAGGGCCTCTAGGCACAGCTGGGCTTTTATCTTTTCTTGCCTTTTCCATGTCTGTTTATCAGTATCTTTGTACACAGTGGTTGCTATTTATTTTTATTCCCGTTCCCTCCCCTTCCTTCACTGTTGGAGGCTCTGGGGCCTCACACACAGTCGTGGATGTGGTGCTCACACATCGTCTTTTTGCAGCTAGGGCGCTTGCAGAGCGGTGCCGGCTCCTTTCCCTATTGCTCTTACACACCTGGCTGCATTGTGGCGGCAGTGCCAGGCATCAATCGGGTATTAGCAGTGTAGCAATAAGGACTTGCTCAGTGCTAGCGCCACCACGAATAGAACTGTGCCTCCGTGCACAGGATTAGTCCCTCTTGGCCAGTGATGTATTCTCTGGGCCCGCACAGTTGCTGTCTCATTGATAAAGCTCTCACTTGCCCCCGCCTTCCTCAGGACATACAGTCGCATTACTTTTGTTGATCTCTTAGGTTCATTGCAATGTCAGTACATGTAACAAAGTCCATCCAAATGAGAACAAGGAAAGTTACTCACAACTTTCCACAGCAAGAGGGTCAGGCCCTGTCTCTTGAATTAGGTAGATTTGAAACAGGAGAGAACTTCATTAGTCACAACAGGGAAGAAATTAAGTCTTCTTTGATTAGAGGGTCTGAGATTGCCGAGCGGGAGATGCCTAACTAGAAATGTGGTCTTACCTAAGATTGCTTTCAGGAGCAGATGTGACTTTCTCTGGTGGTCCTTTGTTGAAACTTGAGGTGAAAAATAGTAAAACTGTAATTTCGAACTTAGAAGAAAGAACTAATTTACTGAAGAGTCTGGAGCTGACTCTGAAGAGATGGTAGCTTGGCTTTCCGAATCGGTTGCCGCAGAGACTTCTGGACTGGTTGCTGTGGGGTAGGTAGCCATTGGCACTGAGCCTCTGACATTGTCCATGAATTCTTTGCTCAGGAACTCAAAGGGGCTAGACAGAGCAACCTCTGTTGTTGTTTTCCTCGTGAGTGAGGAACGAACACATCATCTCTCATCCTGTTCACCCTATGCCCATTGTGATTTTGTGTTTAATAGAAGCATTGGCCAAAGCTGCTGTTGTATTTCTTCAGTATTTCTCGCTATTTTATCCCTATCATGACCCTTTGAGTTAGTTCTTTAATTTTTTCTTTCCTTAACACCTGAAGAAATAGATGCTTGTTATTGTTATTACCTTATTAATATCTCATCAATTTCTCCGTGCTTTATAGGTTTAGGATGTTCATTAGGGAGAATTCTATATATCTGGGTTTTTTTTGTTTGTTTATTTGGTTGGTTGGTTGTTTTTCTTTGTCCAGTAGGGAGAGGAGAGGTTTTTTTTTTCCTCCTAACAATTGTTTGCCCTTTAGAAACAGCAGTTAAGCAAGGAGACAAAGAGATCCTTGTGGTGAGGCCAGAAAATCCACGTTTTAAAATGTTCTTCTCCCCCACTGATTGCAAATCATATTCCCAACCAGTATTTCCTTCTTTTCTTCAATGCTTTCTGAATAATGGAGCCTACTCATTAGCGTGAGTGTGAACAAATGCCAACCTTCTGGTCTTTTATTCTGGTTTACAGAGGTCCTCAAAGCAGATTACAAAACTTATTTCTTCAGTTGTTCATACCTATGTCCTTCACATTCTGTATTGGGCTGTAGGAACAAAATGTCAACCAATAATAAGGTTTTTCTCTGCTTTGCTTTATCCTTTGTGTATCCATCTCCCTAGAAGAAGCTAGAGAGTGAGTATTGGCCACACGCCATCTCAATTTTATTTCATTTTCTTTTTTTTCTTGAAGAGCACAATAGACAACACTTTAACTCTTAGTAAGGAAACTAATTTATGCAGATTCAAAACAGAATGAAAATAACCGAAGGAAAAACAGTTTAAAAGGTATGACTAAAATCCAGTGTTCAAAGTTCTTTTCTTTTATTGCTTCCTTTTACACTTTTATTTTTTTCTTTTGTTTGCTTTCTTGATTTTGGGGCCACACCTGGTGATGCTCCTGACTCTGTGCTCAGGAATTACTCTTGGTGGTGCTCAGGGGACCATAAGGGTGCGGAGGAGCAACCATAAGTTGGCCACATGCAAGACAAGAGTCCTTCCTGTTCAACTACCTCCCTCACCCCTCACATTACAGACTCATTCTCAAGACCTGATGGAATGGTTTGAGGTTCTTTATGTTACTGGAATGAGCAGATGCCCTTGGGCTACACTAGCATGTGATAGGACGTATGGAGATGTTACTGGTGCCCGCTCAAGCAAATTGATGAACAATGGGAAGAGAAGTGATACAAGTGATACTCACTATTTACTGGACACTGTTCTATGAATAGTAAAAGCAGCGTTGGGAAAACCATATCATTTTCTACTTTCCTAGTTTGAGAGGTGGCTGAATATAAGTGAAAATATTGTGGTATGTTATTAAAAAAGTAAACTAAAGTGCAGTATTGTTGATCAGTGATAAAGGTACCTCAGTCTAATCTTACTGTGTCCCTTTATCCCATTGCCCATGTTATAATTATTCTTATAAAAGTGTGATATTGGAGTGGTATTCTGAATACAAGCCAGCCATATCAGTGGGAAACAAAATTGGCACAATTAGTAGAAAGAAGTCTGTGTTCCTGGTATACAGTGAGTTAGGACAAGTAAGGAAGCAAAGCTAAAAAAAGACAAAGACAAAACATTTAAGGTCAGGAGGCCTTGCTGATGTTTATGTTATTAGTATTAAAGGGAAAAAATTCAGTCTAGATGATGCCACCATCAAATGCTGTTTTTCTCAGTATTTCCAGTCATGATTTAAATTCCTTGAAAACAGCTCTTGGAGAGGCACAGATAAAGATAAAAGGATTTTAAGATTCTCCTGCTATTTTCTTACATTTCTCTGTAAAGTGTCCTCCCACTTCTTGGAATAATAAAATTATTTTAGCATTTTCTCAGATGGCCTTTGAACACTGACAATATGTTTCTCAAACTTTCAACATTGCTTCTCTTTTTCTCACACTCTAAATTGATCAACATATTCAACATGACCATAATCAAAAAATCCTTGCAAACATGGTTGTAGACATTCACAACTGATTTAAACATTCATATGTAAGGACAAAGGACCAGCGCTGACTGAACAACTGTGGGAAAACAAAAGAACGAATTAAAAGGACAAACACTGCCTGATTTCAGAATGCAGTATGTGTCTAGATAAATGTAGACAGTGTGATAGTTGGCTAAGAGTAGAAAATTAGGGCAATTAAAGAGAAGATGAGGTCTGGATATGCCATATTCAAATTTAAAAAAGGTGACTTTTGGTAGTGGTGCAAAGGAAGTTTAATAAAGACATTCCAAAAGATAATGTTGGAAAATTCATATTCATATGTCAAAAAGCCTTGCACTTTGATCTACATCTTTCAAAATGTAACTTCTAAATTTACAAAATTTCCAGACAGTATCACATAGAAGATAATCTTTGTGACCCCAGGTTAGGATAAGCTGTCTGAAATACATCCACAGAATGCTCTGTATAAAGAAAAAATTAAAAGTTCGATTTAGTCACAAAGGAAATCTTCTAGTCAAAGCACTGTAAACATACACACACACAAACACACATGGAAGAAAATTTATAGATATAGTCTACAGTGATCCAGGATTTGAGATTAAAAACAATCTCAAGGCAGAGGGCCAGTGAGCGGGTAGGAGTTTGCCTTGCTTGCAACCAATCTTGATGACCCCAGGCACTCCATATGATCCTTAGAGCCCCTCCAGGAGTGATCTCTGAACCATGAGAAGTGCCTGAGTACTGCCAAGTATGGCCCCTAATACTGTACACACATGTTCCTTCACCAGAACTGGTAGGTGTTTTGCTTCAGATTCAAAATTTCACTTGATTGCACCTACATCTAAAAAACTTAAAGTCTTCTCCAAGTACAGACACACTGAGAACAAATTTTCATGCTTTAATTTGATTTTCACTCACTTTATTTCTTCTTTTTTTTTCCTGGAGCCTGACTCCTCTGCAATGCAATCCTGGCATCTATTCCTGGTATTGCTCTGCTGGGCTGTGTGACCTGTTTCAGTGCTTAGGCTAAGTGATGGAAGTCACCTGTGCCATCTGTGCCATGCATGGGAGCTCATTATATACCAGGATGCCTCATAAATGCAAGGTATGCACTTTAGCTCTTTGAACTGTCTCTCTGGCCTTATTTTTTCATTTTTTATTGATGCAAAATTGACGATCTAAATTCACTTTTTTTAAGTGTAGAATTGTACAAAGTTGTATAACTACAGCACAACCCAATTCCAAAAAAAGTTGTGTTACTCCTCCCAAAATTAAGTTTGTGATATCATTATCAAATATATTTTGCCAAAAGAATAGGTTTCTTTTTCCCCTTTCAGCTAATGGGGTCATTTTATTGTGTGCTACTTTGTATGGGATTTTTGTTGTTTGTTTGGGTTTGGGGCCAAGCCTGCCAATGCTCAGGAATTTCCCCTGCTCTAACTCAGGAATCACTCCTGGCAGTGCTCAGGGACCTATGTGTGATACTGGGGATTGAACCCATGTTCAATCATGCTACTAATCCATGTTAGCCCAGCTATGGGTTAGAGGCATGCAAGGCAAATGCTCTATTTGCTGTACAATCACTCTGACCTCTACACATTTTTTTTGTTTGCTTTCTGGTGTGTGTGCGTGGGGGGTACCTCTTCCTCTTTCCTTATGTCATTCTTATGTAAATGTATATTTTTCCTCCACTGAGTGTCTTTTAACGATTTTTTAAAATGGATTTTGGCTGTTTGGTTAAGATATGATCTATAGACTGTAAGAGAACAGTTGCCCCATCACTCATCTGCCATGAGTGAGGTATAAAGCACTTCTAAAGCTTCCTAAGAGCAAAGCATCCAACATTATAAAAATTGGGGAGAAGAGATGAACAGAAACTTCCTCAAAGAAGAATACAGAGGGCCAATAAGTATATGCAAAGTGCTCTGTAACACTTATCATCAGGGAAATGCAAATCAAAACAGCAGTGAGATGTTACCTCATACCAAGGAGAGTGATACACATCTAGAACAAACACAACCCAGTGCCGACAGAGATGTGAAAGAAAGGAACCGTCATCCATTCCTGGTGGGAATATTATTGGATTCAACTTTGAGGGAAAATAGTATGGAAATTCCTTCTAAAATTAAGAATTGAATTTTCATGTGACTCCACTATTCTACTTCTCAGCATCTACCGCAACTCACTCTGTTCATCGTAGCACTATCACGATAGGCCAAATTTGGGAATCACCTAAATGTCATAGAACAAATGACTAGATAAAGAAATTATGGTACATCTACACAAGAGAATACTGCTTGACTAGAAGAAAAGATGAAATCATGCGAAGTTGCCACTATATGGATGGAACTAGAAGGTATCATGCTGAGTAGAATCAGCCAGAATGAGGGACAGAATGGTGAGATATAATGGAAAATTACCTAGGGCCCCAGAATCTGAGAATGGTATAAAGAACTGAGCGAACTATGGCAAAGAGGGAGGAGCTGGTTCAGAGGGTTCCCCGAGGCAATGGTGGAGGGAAGCCATTACTCTAATGTGTGTGTGTGTGTGTGTGTGTGTGTGTGTGTGTGTGTGTGTGTGTGTGTGTGTGGTGGGGGTGGAGCATTGTGTGCATGGAACTCCACCATTAGAAGTGTTGTAAATCATGGCGACTTAGATATTGATTAAAAATGAAGTATCATCTATTTTGCCATAAGATCTTATATAGTTTTTATACTGTTGGTTTCATTGAATTCCCTCCCCTCTTTGGGCTTAAACTTTTTGATATTTGGAAAGTTTTGATCAGGTTATTTTCAAACATATTTGATGTCTTCCTGATCACTCTGCTTCTAGGACTCATATATGTGATTGACTGCATAATATATGCCTCAGGGCAGAGAATTCTCTTTTCAGTCTTTGTTTTCCCTGCTTATTTCATTTGGGTTCATTCCATTCAAATTCGCTGATACTTTTAGTCTGCTCTGTTTAATCTGTTCATCTCATGCAATGATAGCTTCATTTTTTTATGTTATGGAAGTTTTAATTTAAAGTAACTTCAATTTATATCTTGCCTATCTTCATGGTTTTAATTAAATTCTTGTTAATAGTTATAATTGCTACTTAATATCCTTATCTGTCATCATTTCTGTCATTTCTGTGACTTTGTCTATCGAATATTTTTTACTGGATATGAATGGCCTTTTCCTGGTGCTTGGCATGTATGAAATATTTTGACTGGAGGATATATTACTGTTTTGGCAATTAAATTTGACAGTTAAATTATTACAGAATAATTGTACGACCCTGACCCTGCTTTAAAGTGTTTCTAACAAGTTTCTAGAGTAGACCGTATTCCCGGGTAAATTAGGTCTTATTTTGATGATGTAACCTCCGGCCTTTTAGCTTTCCACCGAATGGCCTGACTGATGACCACAGATTATAAGGTCTGACTGAATTTTAAACAACTCCCTGTATGCCATATGTGAGATTTGATTTTTTTTTTGTTTTGCAACTTTCAGGTATTTTTGATAAGGTTCTTGTTTTCTATATGTCTGTGTAGTTAAACATATTCAACAAAGACATGTGGGAACTTTATGTGTATTTCTGCTTCATTCCTCTTTTCACTACCCTAACCTCGAACTTTTAGACTTGTGGGTTAAAATTCCTTATCAGGTCATATGATTGTGTGTGATAGTTATGAAAACAAGCTTAGAAATTTGTTTAACATTTTTTAAAAATTATTAACAAATATTTTAATAGCCTACTTATATAACAATATTCCAGGGATTTCATAAAAATGGGGGGAGTCCACAAGTGGGAAAAGTTTATGAGACAATGCTCTACCCTGAGATCTTAGTAAGTGTAAGGGAACACAAGAAAAAAGTGACTTGTGGACTCATAGCCTTTAACTTGCTCTCCCAGGAATATGAAGCTTCTTATAGTGTCCAAGGAGCTGAAATAGGAGACTACAAAATCTCGCACATACTTTACAATTCCTCAATGTAAAAATAATATGCACTAAATATGCTCACACTTTTATTAGTCTGAGTTTCTATGGACCCAGTCAACAGTGAGAAGATGGGGAACAAATATATTCAACCCTTTGGGTCTTATTTTTCTCAACTGCGTTTTATATTGCTTTATCCATTACACACATCAAAAAGTGAATTCTCTGTCCAGAAGGTTGATACTTATCAAAGAATTTGTGCATTTTTAAACATACTTATCAACTTTTTGAACTTTTATCAGTCTTAAAAGTTAGGTGTCTTCAGCTGTCAAGTTATGATCTCTATTTTTGATCAGTATAATTTTTTAATTTTTTGATCGGTGTCATAAATGAGGTTGTCAGATAGAATTCTGGGTAAAATTAATAATTAAGCATTTTAAATTAAAGGATTTTATAAAGTGACTTTCTTTTACATGATTAAAGTGACAACTTGTTGACAGATGACTGTTACATGCCCTCCAATCTGGTAAAATAATTTTTTTAAAGGAAAAATGAATATCACATCAATTCATGCTTAATGATATGCAGCCAATAAATATTTAATATTTTATTTTTAATGTGTTGCCTAAGAAAATATGAGTCACATATTCTCTTTTTCAGAAATAAACTTAGTAATAGACATACCTGCTTCTGCTAGGACAGCTTAGATTATGCTGCAGTGACAATCTGAAAAATATTAGTGAATTAAAATGGCAAAGGTTTTGTCTCGTTTGTCACAGTACCTAATGGTCTGCGCCAACGTAATCCTCAGAGATACAGAACAAAGTGGTTGACTGGGTGTCCTCAAGTTTGCCATGGACTAAAAACTAAATAAAGAAATTTTGATATTTATATATAGAATTTTACGTAATGTCATATACATAATTTCCACTCATATTTCATTTGACAAATGCTAATTATATGACAATATAACTTTCAGGGATAGAAAAAAAATGCACTCCTTGTATTTTACTAGAAAATGAGAACTATTTAGTGAACCTTGATGAAGATTGTACTGAGGAATGTAGTTTCTTTGGATATATAGAAAAATGCTTTGTCATTGCAGACACTATGAAAAACCTAGGGCATTCCTATTTGAAATATGGTTTAAGCACACATATGTGTGTGTGTTTCTAAAAATTGATTTATTCATCTCCTGATCGAGTACAAAAATACAAAAAAATAAAATGTCTTGGGACCACATTTATTTATGTCAATAATTTTGTCCCCAAACTAGATAGCCCCCCACACTAAATGGAAATGAGATACATATTGCTTTAGCAATTTTTGTAGCTGTGAAAAGAAATTATTCTTTTGTTGAGACAAAAATCAAACAACAAAATGATATGGAAATTCAGAGTAAAAGAGAGGGTTTATCTACCTAGGGAAATCATTGTACATAGAAGGGATGGATTTTGAGTTTAAGCAATCAGGATTTTAGTAATGGTTTTCTGCCATTTCCACTATTTGCTTTAATGTTGTTATTTTTAAGTCATTTTATTGAGTATGATTGACATATAAAATGCTGAATGTATTTAATGTATGCAACATGGTAAGTCCTGCCTGAGATAGATTACATCTGTGAAACTATTGCTGTCATCTTTACCTATTTCTCAGTCCTTCCATATTTTTTGCTCTGCCGTTTTATAGTCTTTAATATTATCATTACTAGTAGTACTATTTTCATCACATAAGTTAGCCCTCGATACAAATTAGTATTTGTATACATATTTTTCACCCTTTTCTTTCTTTCTCTTTATTATTGTTACTGCTGTAGTGACCAGATCCATACCTGCCTTGTTGAGACACTCACCAAGTTCTTACAGTTTTTGTTGATTTGTTATTCATGTGCTTGCCTGCTTGTGGTGCTTATACTAGTCTCGATGTAGTGCCCCTTGGGGGTCTCTGAATGCCCACACACATACTTTTTGAGTATGTGTTAAGTCCCCAGACGTGGTTGCCGTACTGTACAGTTTCCTGTTGCAGTGTTCTCCAGGCGGTGCTCACTTTAGTTGTGATGCAAGTTTAGAACATCTGCCTGTGGTGGACCAGGGAGAGCCAGAGATCCCACAGAGCTGAGAATCTGGAACTGTGCTCAGCACATGTGGACAGCACCAGGAATCAAACCAGAGCTCCATGTCCAGTAAGGGATACTTTATGCCACTGAGCCATCCTTTCGCCCCACTCAGAAATTTCAACTATACAGTATGATATTGTTTACTGTCAACACTACACCCTGTAAGCTTGATCTTTAGGACTGACTTTACAGAATTGAAATTTTATACCCTTTGGTTACTGACCCCTGTTTTCTGCTTCCCTCCTAGCTCCTGAAAAGTTCCATTTGACTCTGTTCCGTGACTTTAACTATTCATACATTGGGTCATGTAGCAGTTATCCTTCTGTGTCAAGGAAATGACATTCAGGTTTATATGTGTTGTATGTACAGCTTTTGCCTGTATTTTCGTGATGACTAACATTCCCATTACATATATGCCTCTCTGTAAACATTGATCCACAGACAGACATTTCAATTTCTTCCGTGTCTTAGCTATTGAGAATCGTAGTGAGTGAACAAGTGCAGTGAACTTGGTGAGTGTCTCTTTGACGTGATGGTGTTATTTTCGGGGGTTATCTAGCGGGAAATAGAATTGCTGGGTCAGTAGTAATACTGTTTTCTAATTTGTTGAACAATATCATTTTATTAGTAGAGTAATCATTGTCACTGCCATTTTACTGTTACTTTTTCTTTTCAATGTTATGGTTAAAATTGATGCAGTGTTACATTCTTATTGCCAGTGAAGTAAAATAGTTTTATTTAGAGAAATTTATTTAAATATGAGGAGACAGTAAATGAGAGAAAGATGTGTTCTAGAGAATATGGTGTTTTCCAGGAGGGGGAAAAAGGCAAGACTATGTCTCAGGTTGAGATGCAAGTGAATCTCCGGGTTGGAGATTGCACCTGTAGTTTTTTAAAAATTAATTTTGCTTTTGAAGTCACACCCAGCTGTGCTCATGAATCACTGCACTCAGGGATGACTCGTCGCAAGCTCATGGGACAATATGGGGAGCCAAGAATTAAACCCAGGTCAGCCACATGCAAGGCAAGCAACTTACCTGCTCTTCTGTGTCTCTGGCTCCAACCTATGTTCTTTTTAAAAATGAATATTCTGAAGCCAATTATTGGCACACTGTTCCTTTCTCTGTCTTACCTAACCTCTGACTCCCATACTTTTGTGGTAATTTCCACCTTTGACAAGACCTCCTGATCCAAGTTTTTCCTGACCTTGGATATTGGTATCATAATATGTATATATATCATAATATGTATGTATATCCATGCAAATTACCCACATAGAACTTTGATTAAATACAGGCAAAAAGATGTGCATGATGACCTCTAAGTATGGTTATATATATATATATATATATATATATATATTACAATCCACAAATTATAAGAGAATGAAGAGAGAAAGAGAGAGAGAGAGAGAGAGGTAAGAGATAAAAGAACCTGCCATAGTGGCAGGGTAGGGAGGGGGAGGGAATTGGGGTCATTGGTGGTGGGAAAAGGGCACTGGTGGAGGGATGAGTGCTGGAACACTGTATGGCGAAACCCAAATATGAACATTTTTGTAATTGTTTATCTCATGGTGGTATAATAAAATATATTAAAAACAAAAAAAAATAAAAAAATAAAATAAAAATGAATATTTTGAACCCAGAACAATAGTACATTGAGGAGGATGTTTGCCGTGCATGCAGCTGACCTGGGTTAAATTCCTGGCATCCCATATGATTCCCCAAAAAGAAATTCAAAGATACTCCAGTGAAATTCATAAACACCATATTCAGTCTCCCTATTTATTTATAAAGTAGTACTTATAAATAGTTAGCTAAGATCTTTTATTAAGATTTACTGAGTTTTATTTCTTCATAAAATTGTTCACACAGGATTCCATGCATGATATCACATTCCATTTAGGTATAATATCTGTAAGCTTTAGCTGTGAGTGTTTCACCCACTTTCTTTGGTTTAATGACTTTACCAGTTTTGATGAATGTGTTATCATCAAACTGTGATTTCACTGTTTCTCATAATCTGGATTTATAGGTTCAGAGGAAGTCAAAGGTAAAATGGTATTATCATCAAATCAGATCATTATCATCAAATAGTATTGTGTTATCAAGTGATTGCTAACACCATTACCTCTCACTATTAATGTTGATCTCTATCACACTGATAGACTGCCATGTCTGCATTGTAAAGTTACTATTCTTCACACCCCCTTTTAAAGTTTTCTCCTTGGGACAAAATCTCCATGCAGATTTTACATCAAAAATTGGGAAAATAATACTTCCTTCCTCTCCATAAATTATTTAGATTTTACCAGATAAGAGATTTGTCACTTTCTGCTATTTAATTTTTCAATCATCTATTCTTATTCATATTGTTTAAAATTCATGAAAATTTATTCTGTATTTGGAGTTATAATTTATAGCAAATGACTTGATTTTTTTGCATTGATAATTAAATTGGGAATTTAATTATCCACTGGGTCACTAGAAACATAGCCCCACCACTATGGGATGTTATTTTTTTCACTGTGTTTCCTTACTTTCTGGTACCATAAGGTGGTTGTCTTTTATTTCCTATTGATTACTTGAATGGTTTATCTTGGAACCCATGTCCCCTTTCTGGGAATGGCAATAGTCACTAAGATTTTAGTGCTGGCCGTGCTCCACAACTATGGAAGTACTGTTTCATAACTGACTGAGCAAAGAAATAGTGAATGTACTGCTATATACATTTACATATTTACAATATTTCTGTTCACCATCTGTACTTAAACACGGATGTCAGCCACTAAGCTAATTTTTGCAAACCTAATCCATTATCACATGAACCATTCTCCTACTAGTCTTTTCCTCTAATTTCTCACTCAAAATGAGAAAATGGACTCCCATCATTTGCCCACATTTACTTAATTCAATTAGAGATAAATGAATAATGATTTCCAGAAAAGATTTTTTTTTAAATTATAGTCAGGGTCTTTTTCTTTTTATCTGTATTAAAGTTTTTAAATATTATGGATTAGGTAAAAATATCAATTATATTTACATTTTAATTAGCTATAAACTTATTTCATCACTACAAAATGCCCACAATTCTCCACCACTGTTTTGAATTTTTGAATTATTATAGTGTAGCTGATTGTTTATAATTAAGTTGACATTTATTGTTTGGATATAAAATTTACCTCACCACCACCAAAGTGCCTAGACCCTTCACCAATGAGTATTCTTGTAGTACTTAAATTCTACTCCATCATTCCTCCCACCCACTACTGCTAGCCTGGTATTCTTATCTGTGGTTTATAGAGTAACAAATCAAAGGTATCAATAAATATATATTGATAAGAAACCCTGGACATGATCACTTGATCACTTGATAACCCGTTATTCATTGAGTTTCTTGAGCAGGCTCCAGTAACAGTTATGTTTCCATTTGTCCCTGTCATGTTCCAATGTAGCCCACTGGCATCTGCCTGCTCCAGGAATACGAAGAGCCTCAAACCGTTCTTTCAGGGTCTTAGAACCGAATTTCAAAATGTTTACCCTGTAGTCCAAATGAACAACTTTATCAACTCCAGTAGCATGTAGACAAATATTTTTTGACCTTTAGCAGTCTTACTTATTTTACTCTCATGATTTAGATTACCTAATTATCCCAATATTTTAAGATTGTTCCATACACTTATAAAAAGTATTTTGTTACTCTCTACTATTGATTTTATATTTATGGTCTTTCTTTCAATTTTTATTTGTGTATCTTTAGGTGTACTGTTCTGTATTCCTGTTCCTTCAGGGAAACGCATATAGATATTCGCTATTACAGTTTTCATAGAGAATTACTACTGCCGGCTATTATTACAAACCCAAACATTCCTCATTTCTATGATAGAATTAATAAGTTTCAGCATTTGAATAATTTTTTTAGTTTCAATTTTTAATTTCAAGAGTTTCCTCTCTTTTTACATTATCCTTCTGCTCCTTTGCTTCTCTTTTCCATTAGAGCACTTAACATATTAATGAGTTACTTTAAATTCTTCTGATAATTCCAATATCAATGTTAAGGTGACTCTAGCACTGATTATCACTTTGTCCTAACATTTAGCAATCCTTGTTGTGTGTGTGTGTGTGTGTGTGTGTGTGTGTGTGTAAAGATAGCCATATTTCATTAGGAATTAGTAACCAAGATAAATAGTTCTTAAGTGTATTTATAGCTATTTGACTGACAGATTGTGTTTGACATTTACTGTGTTGAAAGTTGTTAGAAATTATTTTCTTATTAGTTTTGTTTTTATTTCTTCCCTAATTCAGTCTCTGTATCAACTTGAGAAAGAATTTTACCTCGCAGTGATATTTGCTTAAATCCATTAGAATTCTACCTTGCAGTGCTATAAGCTTGAATCCACTATTCTTTTTTTGTTTTTTCTGATTCGGGAACCTTACCGGCTAGGGATTAGTTCTGACACATTCTCAGGGTTTACTCCTAGCAGGCCCAGGGGACCATATGGAAAACTAGGGTCAATATTCAGGTCAGCAGCATGCAAGAGAAGTGTCTTATCCACTATACTATCTCTCCAGCAACTAATACACTATTCGAATGCAGCAACTCTGGTGCCGTGATGATCAGGTATGGGAGGAAGGAACTGTAATACTCACGAAATCTCAGTGTTTTAGTAGGGCTCTGCCATTGGGTTGTTGACATTTACAAGAATTCATTGGTCTACTCTCCCTCCACAATTTCTTCCCTGAATTCCCTGAAGCCATCACTCCTTTTGACTGTGGGCTGCTTTATATTTTTTATTTAAAAGCCTTTTTCATCTTACATGAAATAGCAAATGAGTATGAAGTTGGCGAAATGCCCTATTTGAACTGACATAAGGCTCCTGGAAAGTCTTTTGCCCCTGGAGAGTGGGTTTTTATACGGGAGACGATTTGGATATTAAGACATGAATATTCTTTCTTCTATCAGGAGCCAGGAGTTCACCACTCCCAGATCATCACTGGAAAAGCTAGATGGGATTCCTTGAGAATGTACTGCCTTCAAGGCTGCAGCCTCTGCGAATATCATTCAGGTCCGTCTGCCCAGAATCAGGCCATGTGTTAAAGTGACTGTGTAAGTGTCCTACTAGTTTGTGGTGCCACTAGCCTCTGCTCTGTGTAAACAAGCTCAATCGTTCCCTTCTCTCTAGATTTTAGTGATATTTTCTTCTGGGATCTTACATCTCTTACAGATCTAAGAAAATAAATTTATTTTCTGCAATGGCTTCTTGTTGTAACTGAATGGTGATTTCAAAATCTTTTCATGGTGGAACAAACTCTACATCTGTTTATTATGGTGTGGGAGGCACATCTGACGGTGATGGGCTAATCCGACCATGATGCTTGGGAGTTATTCCAGGTAATAGTGCTAGGGGGATCTATCGGTCCAGGGGAGTGAACCCCATTCCCACATGCTAAGCACGTACACTAGCCCTCTGAAACATCTCCCCTGTTCCCTACTTTTATTACTATGTGAATCATTTATGAAGGATTAAGGTAGCACTAGTGTTAGTTGAAGTATCTGTAGGCTCATAGGTAAGCATAAACACATGTAATATTTATAAATGGCATTTGTTTTGGACGTGGATTGATGTTTACTTATTTCTAATTTAGAAGCGTGCATTTAATGACAAGAATATAATCAGAAAAAAGTCAGAATAATTTTTGTTAGTCATTTCCAAATTTCTCCTCTTCCACTTGAACTAAAGCAGAATGTGTATCTGACTATTATCTATCTCTATGTACACACATATGTGTAGAGACAGATATATATATATATACATATATTTCATGATGTATATATAGATAATATTCATTCATGAAATCTTGAGCCAGTTTCTATTCATACACCTTGCATATTGACTCAAGTCACTCACTGTCTATATGTTCAGTAGATCATTAAATTTGATAAAGATTTTATTTATTGTTCTGACTCTTTCATATGATTTAAAGACCATCTAGAAGTAGAACCTAACCTAAACAGTGATTATTTCTGGATACATTTATTCCTCAAAAGCGATGCTTACACGATCTATGGTTGTCTTATGTCTTTCAAATTATTGATTAGCTGTACTGTTGATAACATAAAATGCAGCTTTAAGATCAAACACAGTCTTTGTGATTTCTTTGTTTTGTTCCACCCAATTGTTTGCAAACTTGATTTGTTGCTGCTTGCGTCCTTTACTTAATCAAAAGATTCATGTCACCTGCTGGAAGCTGGCGTTCCCATATTCTACAGTGTTTATGCTGACACAGAAATTGTTCACAATTTTTTACCAAGAAGGGAAGCCTTATGAAAATTTGTTAAAGATTCATCGAACTCGACTTGCGTTTATCTCAATTGATCGATTACACTTACACCAGCAATTTTCACATTTGTTACAATACACACAGGAAAGAAAAATAGCAAAGGGTATAAATTAGTTCTTATTTGCTCTAACTACAAACATGAAAGGGAGTACATTAAAGCTAATCATCCTTCTATTACCTTGTCATTGCCACATTTTTACTGATACATGATGTGAAATGGAAAATAGAGCTTTGGGAGGATGTTGATAATGGGACGCATGAGCAATCAGCATGTCTCTCCTGCTTGTTTCAGCTTCTTGTCATCTGGGCTGTTTAAATCTGCTTCTGAACTAGAGGGTATGGACCTTTTACAACAAATAATAAGGTCCGAGCTTGAGAATTGAATAATGAGACATATAAAGGGTTAATACTTTCAAAGTATGTTTTAATGAACTTTATGACAAACAAATTCATCATCCATGTGCACTGCTGGTATTTAAGGAATTATGTTCTTATTCCCATTTAAAAACTAAAACAGCAGCAGCTAGTAAACATTATAAGCAAGATTTAATTTAACTGAAAATATTCCTGTTAGTATTTAAATTTCCTGAAGACATAATTTTCTTAGGGAAGTGTTTCTAAGAAAATCTTATCTGTGTTCAGTAGGTGGAACACAGATGAGATTTATGTCTGATCAGGCAATAGCCGTGCTGCAGGCAGCGCAGCAAAGCAGCGACAGTGAGGTCGGGGAGCCGCTTGGCTTGTGGCCCCCCATTCCTGGGTGACTCCGGCGGGGCCTCAGACCCGGCCCTTGGGGCGACCCAATTACGGACACCTGGAGGTCATCTTTGTTTACCATCTTTATCGCCGCCATGTTCGCTGCACTCATCAAGGACCGCTTAGTGGGACGACCGGGCACAGGCCATGTGTCCTCCAGCTACATGGAGTGACTGAAGGGTATGTCTTGCTTGTCAGGGGGGAGAGCGATATCACACTCAGCGATGCTCAGGGGTTACTCCTGGCTCTGCACTCAGAAATTACTCCTGGCAGTCCTTAGCCCAGCAAGCTACTAAGAGTATACTGCCCGCACGGCAGAGCCAGGAAAGCTGTCCGATGTGTATTCAATATGCCAAAACCAGTAATAAAAAATGTTCATCTTCCTGACCCTGAAAGAGCCCTTAATACAGCAGCACTAAGAAGGACGAACAAGGAGGGCCTGATAAAATTTCAAGGCCATACTAAGCTGCTAAAAACGAAGAAGATCTAAAATGACAGTGTACTTTCAATGCACGCACACTGGCAACGGAAGCATATATCGAGGACCTGATGGTGCAAGCACAAAGGATCAAGTATGACATCATTGGTCTGACTGAGACGAGAAGGCATCAATCACATCATGCAGTTTTTTTTTGTTTTGTTTTTCCTGTGCATCTCCCAGTGCTTTTTTTTTTTAATTAAACATTTTATTATACCACCGTGAGATATACAATTACAATGTTACTGGAGGTTTCGGTCACATAGTGTTCCAGCACCCGCCCCTCCACCAGTGCCCATTTCCCACCACCAATGTCTCCAATTCCCTCCCATTTCCCATAGCCTGCCTAAATGGTAGGTTCTTTATCTCTTTTCTTTCTCTCCCTCTCTCTCCTTCCTTCTCCTAACATTGTGGGTTGCTCTACATACACTTGGAAGCCATCAAAAGGCATTTGAAAAAAATGCTCATCATCACTAATCATCAGAGAGATGCAAATCAAAACAACAATGAGATATCACTTCACACCACAGAGACTGGCCCATATTCAAAAGGGTAAAAGCAACAAGTGCTGGCGTGGATGCGGGAAAAGGGGATTCTTATACATTGTTAGTGGGAATGCCGACTTGTACAACCTTTCTGGAAAACAATATGGACATTCCTCCAAAGACTAGAAATTGAGCTCCCTTTTGACCCAGCCACACCACATCATGCCGTTTTTGACACCGGAGAAGAACTGTTCCTCGGAACATGCGATGAAAGAGGCATCGGTGGTGTCGGTGTCCTTGTCAACATGAACATGGCTGCAAACATTGATTCATTTGAATGCCTAACAAACCGGACAGGATGATTACACTTGAAGAGATGTCGCCACAGCCAGCAGTTTCTATCTTTGTTGTCTGGCACACCAACATCCACATACAAGGAAAAAGAAACTGAGAAATTCTACATGGAACTGGAGGAGTTCTATAAAAAGATCACACCTTCTACGAGGTCATAGTCGGTGATTTTAATGCCAAGATAGGATCAAGAAGATCAGATCAGCCGAAGAACTCCATATCGGGACCCATGCCTAGAATGGAATGAACAAGAGAGAGACTTTCTGAGTTCATCATGTCCACCAAGAACATTCATGGGAACTCACAGTTCTAGAAGGCTGAATCGAAACGCTGGACATAGGAACCCCCTGGTGGAGTGTTCCACAATGAAATTGACCACATCATCTTCAATCAGAAGGTTTTGTCTGACCGATGTAGCTGTCATCCCAAAATTCCAAACAGGATCAGACCACCATCTCATTCTGCAAAATTCTACTTCACGCAATGGGGAAAAAAGATTGCAAAGTTTAAGAAGAGAACTCCCAGAACGACCACCAACTGGGAAATCTTTGGCACCACTGCAGCAACATGGGAAGATACCATCATTGATGACATCGATGAAGAATACAACGGACTGGTTCAGCACCTCCAGGATTGTGCGAAGAATGCCAAGAGAGAAAAAAAAAACGCAAAAAGGACACCTGTCTTCAAAAACTCTCGAGCTCATTCCGCCAACATGGCAAGGCGCGAGCCTCAGGTGACCAAACGCTAACATCCAAGCTTGCAAAGCAGTGCAGAGAAGCGATAAGGGGAAGACCTCAAAGAGAGAAGAGCAGAAATACTGGAAGATGCAGCAGAAGCCGGGAAAAGCATTCGCACCGCCCGCCTGTCCTTCGCCAAATATGAGACCAAGATGACTGCCCTCCGACGCCCTGATGGATCTATCACATCTTCCAGAAAAGCAATGGAGAAGATTATCCAGGACTTCTACTCAAATCTCTTTGATAGCCACGTCCACCTGCCCACATGCCAAATTTCGCAGGATGGATATGTCGTTCCCAATGTTCTCCCTTCTGAAACCCGACATGCCATTTCGTCGGTAAAGAAGGGAACAGCACCAGGCCCAGACAAAGTCAGACCTGAACACCTGAAGAATCTGCCATTGGTACTCATCAATACACTAGCTCGGTTCTTCACACGCTACCTGTCCGAATGCAAGGTGCCCTCCCAATGGAAAACCAGCAGTACAGTTCTACTGTTCAAGAAGGGAGACATTCACGACATTGGCAACTATTGCCCCATCTGCCTGTTGTCTGTCATCTACAAGCTGTTCACTCGAGTCATCCTGAACAGGATTGGCAGAACATTAGATGAAGGGGCAACCGTGCGAGCAAGCTGACTTCCAAAAAGGATTCAGCACAATCAACCATATTCACACAGTAACCAAGCTCATTGAGGTTTGTAGGGAGTACAAGATGCCGCTGTCTCATGTTCATTGATTTAAAGAAAGCCTTGATTCTGTGGAGACTGAAGCAGTCATCGAAGCCCTAGCCAAACAGGGTGTTCAAACCCAATACATCAAGATCCTTCATGAGCTGTATTACGGATTCACCACCAGGATCTCACCATTCTACAAAGAAGTGATCATTAATGTGAAAAGAGGGGTTCGACAGGGGGATACCATTTCACCAAAACTCTTCAGCGCCACCCTTGAGAGCATCATGCAAGAATTAGAATGGGAAGGAATGGGAGTGAAGATAGATGGTTGGCAACTACACCACCTCCACTTCACTGATGACTTCGTTCTAATAACACCAAACATTAGCCAAGCAGCACAAATGCTGGCTGACTTCACCGAGAATGTGGAAAGATAGGTCTACAGCTGAATCTAAAGAAAACCATGTTTATGAAAAATGAACTAATTCCAGAGGCCCCATTCACTCTCAATGGAACAAACATCTCTGAATGCAGCAGTTATGTGTACCTAGGTCGAGAAGTCAACATGATGAACAATCTAAAACCTGAGCTGCGCAGGAGGAAGATAGCAGCAGGGAATGCCTTCAAAAAGCATCGAAGAAATAGCTAAAAGACAAAGAACCTCTGGCTCCAGTCACATCTCTTCAACTCCACCATTTCTCCTGCATTAACATACGCCTCAGAGACCTGGGCCCTACGAAAGCAGGATGAGAATGCTATTCGGGTCTCCCAGAGAGGAATCGAAAGAGCTATGCTTGGAATATCACGCCTCACTCAAGTGAAAGAAGGAATCCGGAGCTCTGACCTCTGTCCCTGTTCCAGAGTCAGGGACGCCATTTCATTTGCCAAGACATCGTATATCAGATGGGCTGGACATGCAATGCAATTTGGAGAGGACCACTGGACTAGAGCCATTACTGACTCGATCCCACGGGATGTCAAAAGATCACGTGGCAGCCCACCTACAAGATGGTCAGACTTCTTCGTCAAGACCTTGAATGAACGGTTTGAGGCTCTTTGTATTCCTAAGCAACTAGATACCATTGGGATACACTGGCACGTGATAGGGGTGAAATGGAAATATTATTGATGCCCACTCGAGCAAATCGATGAATAATGGGATGTCAAGTGATCAAGTAATCAAGTGATCAGGCATTAGCCAGCATGCAGATCCTAACCAGGACTTGGCAAACGTTTCCTCTGAGTAGAATGGAGGGACTCTGGAACATCCTGAATGGAGCAACGGTACAATCTGATTGCATGGGCATATTGTTACTGGTTTTTGAACTAGTAGAGGGACGGGGTACATAAATATATAGTAATTGTCGTTTGATTAAAGGGAGGGATGATGGGGATGTAATGGGAGGTAGATGAGACACAGATCATAATCTGGATATTAACAACAACCAAATGTGATGGCAGAAACTGATTAAGACTCTGTAAGGATATAACTTCTTTCCAGAGAGGAAAGTTCAGGCAGACACTATATCTATCTTATTAAATTTTAATGTAGCTTTACAGGATTCTGGAAAACCTGGTTTTCTACAAATTATGAGAAGAAAAAAGTTTGTCTTAAGACCAAATTAGTTAAGTAAGCATAAAAATACAAAGAAGCCAAAGATAATGCTAATATAATCTTAATAAGATAATATGTATTTTTGTTTGTTCATTTGAGGGCTATAATAGTACTTAGGGGTTATTCCTGACTATGTGCTCCGAGATCATTCCTGGTTGGCATCAGGGGACCATAGTGGAGCCAGGAATTAAACCAGTGAGCCACATGCAACGTCTTGAGTGTTGGTGAATAATGGGGACATGTAAAGGGTTAATACTTTCAAAGTTTGCCTGAGAGTAATGAATGAGATGACACAGTCTGCCCTGTGCTTTTCTCCTGACCCAAGAGAGTATTGTTTTGTGAAGGTTTTGCACATGCATCTATTCTCTCTTTAATAACGCATATTTAAAGATGGTTTCTCAGGACCTTCCAACCCTAGACAGAATCTATTGGTGTATTCCAAAGGATGGAAGAAATTGACCTTCTCAATATGGACTTAATTTTAATCATTTGCCATTTTTCACTTGAGATTGTTGGGTATGCCAACATGTCTGGGATGACTCTGGTTTATGCATATGAGTGACTGCCCGTAGACTCATATATATAAGTGTCTAGAAACACAATATTTACTACGTGTTTCCTGCATTGCATTGCATCTATAAGAGATCACTTGTATCACGTGTCACTTGTCTTCCCGTTGTTCATTGATTTGCTCGAGCGGGCACCAGTAACATCTCCATAGGTCCTTTCGCATGCTAGTGTAGCCCAAGGGCATCTGCTTGCTCCAGGAACATAAAGGGCCTCAGACCATTCCTTCAGGTCATGGAAATGAGGTCTATAATATAAAATTATAGACTATCTATAATATAAAATTATAGCTATAGTTTTATGTTATAAACCTCATTTCTATAAGAGATAGTTTTCAGATTTTATACAGCTTTTTTTCCCTTAGCCTTCTTATCACTCTAGCTGTCTATTGTCTCAGCATTAGTTGTGCTATATTGGTAGTCTCCATGGATCTCTAAAATTTCATATATTATTTATCTTTGTATGCTAACCACTTACCTCGGAAAATTGCTTCTTTTTAAAAGTTATTTGTATTCAACAAAATCTTGATTACTTATGATATCATTTTATGAGATTATGCATTTATAGTAACTAGTAATCAAATATAAAGTTATACTTTTCTAGAATCTATTTCTTGGTGCATTTCCTATAATCTGAACTTCAGCCTCGGGTCAGTCATGATCTCTCACTTTTGAGTATACATATTTTTTGGTCATAGAGGGAAAAATCACATTGATTTAATGACATTTGATAATTCTCAAGCTTATTTAATTAAATAAATTATATACATTTGATAAAATGTAGGCAAAATAACAGTAGCCTTTATTATATACCATATTTTGTATTTATATGTTCAATTTTTGTTGTGAAACAACTTCCCTTCAACTGAGTAATTTTTTTTTTTTTTTTGGGTCACACCCAGGATTGCTCAGGGGTTATTGCTGGTTCTACACGCAGGAATTAACTCTTGGCGGTGCTTGGGAGACCATATAGGATGCCAAGGATTGAACCTGAGTTGGCACCTGCAAGGCAAAGGCCCTACCCGCTGGGCTATTGCTCAGGCATTTGTGTGTGTTTTAGTATCAAATTACATTTTACTGTCTCAAATAACTTTACTGTATTCACCATTCACTGGACCATTCATCATACTAAAACCTGTTTCAGTGCTGACTTTTGATCACAGAAATTGAAACATGATAGAGTCGATTAAAAAAAATGGTGACTGATGGGGCCAGAGTGATAGCCAAGTGGGTAGGGTGTTTGCCATGCTGGCCCGGTTCAATCCCCGCATCCCATATGGTCCCCTGATCACCGCTAGGGAGTAATTCCTGATTGCAGAGCCAGGAGAAACCCCTGAGCATTGCTGGGTGTGACCCGAAAAAAAAAAAAAAAAAAAAAAAAAAAAAAAAAGGTGACTGGGACCATCTCCCTAAAAGTATCAGTATTTTGAAAACATTGGTAGTTTTTTTTTTTTTAACTAAACAAATCCTTGGGAGGAACTAGTAAAAGACTCCTGCAGCTGTGTCTTTCACACTTACAGCAGTGCCAGGCAAGCAGCAGAGGCCAACTCAAAATTCATACTCTTCAGTGAAGAGTGATTCATGAAATTAACATTAACAATGTGTTTTACAGAAATAATTTTAATGAATATTTTTTTCTTCCCTGATCACATCCAGCTTTGTGTTACTTTGGGCATTTTATAGATAAGTAAATATGTATGCCATTATAATATGTTGAATTGAGTTTTGCAAAGAAGAAATCTCTTTCATTTAGGAAAAAAGCAAAACAAAACAATAGCCATTACTTGGAACTTGGGAAATTACTTGAAACCTTCAGTTCTTTGAAATTTTCGTTTTTCTACTTCTGTACATGGAATGATGACAATAGCAGTTTTTTCTATGTCATGATCTTGTGATTTAGAACTTTGGGTGGGGTACAGGTGGGTCATTATTCACTACAATATGGTGTTGTCAGACATTTCAATGGCACTGTGATGTCAAAGGATATGAAGGGACCAAGATACTTTCCATTACATTTCTGGTGCCGCAGTAGAGGTGGTCCCTCCTTTCTGCCAGAGTGACCTCAGAAACACTGAACTCCTTCTATCAGTGTGTTTATCTTCTAGAATGATTTTTTTCCAATAAATAAAGCTGTATACTTTTTTTATCATATAGCCTCAGAAGTGACATTGGGTTACTTCTGCCATTATTTCATTTATTTATTTTTTATTCATCCATTTATTTATTTGCTTATTTATTTATTTATTTATTTATCTATCTATTTATTTATTCATTTATTTGTTTGTTTGGTCACACCTGGCAATGGTCATGGGTTACTCCTGGCTCTGCACTCAAGAATTAGTCTTGGTGGTGCTTGGGGATCATATGGGATACTGGATATCAAAGCAGAGCCGGCTGTATGCAAGCCAAACTCCCTCCCTGCTGGACTATCCCTCCGGGCCCAGCCATTATTTTAATAACCAGAGCAGTAGCAAACCTATCAAAAGGTTCAATGAGCTTTACTATGCCTTTCATTGGAAGCAGAGTTAAATATACAGTCATAGATAAAATTAGTTTGATGATAGTATATAATTGCAATTTTATACAAATGTTGCATATCTCTGAAGGGAAACTGACCATATTCCTAGTTGAACTATCAGCTGTCAACTATATTTTTATTTAAAAGTTGTAAAACCATGAGAAACATTATTCTGAATTCTTCCCTAAGTACCTAAGTCAAGGTGAAAGATGTGCCAGATCAGATAAAAGGAAGTCACGAGGAGTCACATTGTGTTGCTGAGCTGTTTGAGGTTGGGTATTATTATTGTTGTGAGCCGTATAATTCCCCAATTTCACAGGTTGCTTCAGAAATTGCTTAGAAAGATTTTCTGCTCATTTCTTTGGGTGAAGAAAAGGAAAAGCATTTCCTATTCGTGGGTTTAGGTGACTTACCCTAAAATCATTCATACGATTTCTGTATTTCAACTTGATTTCTGTATTATTTTCAACTTGAATAATACACAACGAGTAAGTTCAACCTAATGACACTGTGACAGAAACTTGATCACTTAGCAAAACAAAACATTGTGTAGGAGTGAAGAGAGAGAAAAGGGAAAGGGGGAAAAATTGAAATGTGGGACAAAGTCACTGGATGTAAACTAGAAATGTGTCGAATTTTTGTAACTTTACCTTATTGACTTGAATCAAGGGTAGTAACTTGACTCAAATTGGGGAAAGGAAATGATTCATTTTTTCCTCTAGATCTTGACTGAGAATGTAGCACAAGATGAATGGTCTGGTTTCTAGAATCAGCAAAGTAGATAGCCTAATACTATGACTGGACCTAATGATAGGTCCAGTCATTATCACTGTGGCCTTACCTTGAATAAGTTATATAATCCATCAGACTTCCATGCATATCATCAGTTGAGTGGATATGATAATTTAAAACTAATTGTTTTTACTATATAGTGTTAAATATATGTATTGAAGGAGAATTATCTGATATCCAGGAGTTTAATTTATGTTTTGCCATTTAGATATTGTTGGTAAAATTGTGCTAGTGTTAATCAGGCACTAGTAGGTCTCGTGATTCTATTCCAGACATGATTCCATGGACTTTCAGTAATAGACAGTCAGTCTATGATCCTGATGAACCAAAACAAAACAAAACAAAAATATCCATTATAAAGTCTAAACACTGATAAAACACAAATATTGTCCCCAAGATAAGAAAAGTTAAAAAAATACACAAAAATAAATACAACTGTATGAGGCTAGAGAGATAGAATAGAGGTCAAGCACTTGGCTTGAATGTAGCTGCTCTCAGTTCAATTCCTGTCACTTCGCTGACAGTGGAACACTGCTAGGTGTGAACCGCTGAGAGAGATAGATTAATTGCCAACAACTGCTGGGTGTGTCCCAGTCCCAACCCCCCAAAAAAATACAGCTTTAGTCTCCCTTAATTTGTCTTCCCTTGCAGCTAATATTTATCATGACTCCCATGTGACCAGTACACCTTCTTATGACCCGCACACCCAATCAGGTACAAATTCTCTAATTTATTCTAATATGCTCTCACTGCCCCTTGAATGTTGCAGGTGTGGCTGCAGTGTCTAGCTGTGTCAGCAGGTGGCAGACAGGAGACAGGCTTTTCTATACCCAGGGTTCTGCCCTGTGGGCCCTGGATGGTTGATGGTCTGATGTAGAAAAAAGACTGGGCCCCCTAGGATGAACCCAGAGCCACGGCAGAGTCTGGCAAGTTACCCGTGGTGTATTTGATATGCCAAAAACAGTAAAGATAATGGACCTCTTTTCCAATGAATGGAGATGTTACTGGCACCCACTCGAGCAAAGTGATGAACAATGGGAAGACAGGTGACATGTGATAAGTGTTGCTCTCACTGAGATATATCATGATTTATAATGAGACACATACTACTATGTTTTGAGTATAGCTATTTTTTATATTTTTCATTTTAAAAATGCATTTATTATACTTTTTGTATGTTACAACGGTGTTTGGTAGAAAACATAGTACCCCAACACCATCTTTAATGTGTCCATAGTTTTCCACCACTGTCTATGTGTCTTCTGGTTTGGTCTTTCTCCTCCCAATCTTCAACTGCACTATTTGATAATTGATTCTGTAGTCCACTGTCAGAGATTTGCATTGGTCAGTACTATGTGCCTAATTTTGACTCTAAATAGTCCACAGATGACTAAGATCATTCTGTACTTGTCCTTTACGCTTTGACTCATTCTGTTTAATGTACCTTCCAGTTTCATCCATGCTGCAGCAAACTATGATTTCATATTTTCTTAAATCTGTGTTGTATTCTACCATTTATACATAGCAAAACGTCTTGATCTATACATCTGTAGTTAGATATTTGCATTATTTTATATTCTGACAATTGGTTGTGATGGTTTGGGCGTGCATATAGGCTTTTAAATCGATATTTTTGTTTGAAGGGTATATGTCAAGAAATGGCATATATGTCAAGAAATCGCTGGATTGTATGGAAATACTATTCTAACATTCATGAGAAATCTCTATACTTTTTTTCAGAGAGACTGAACCAGATGACATTCCCACCCACAAAGAATAAGGGTTCCTTTCTCATCACAGTCCCTAAGATAAAATTTGTATGCATGTCATTCTCACTAGTATGAAGTGATATCTCATTTTGATTTGCATTTCCCTAATGACAAGTGATGATAATCACATTCTCATATATTTATTAGCCTTCTGTATGTCTTCTTTGACATGTTCATCTAACTCCCACTTTTGGATGAGTTACTGGATTATTTTTTATTGAACTTTGTGTTCTTTATAAATATTGGATAAAAGTTCTTTTTCCTGATATAGTTCATGCAAGTATTTTCTCCCATTCAGTAGCTTTAAAATATGATATTGTCTATTAATATGCTTTGTTGCGTTTGTATCTGGATTAAATCATTGAAAACCCCTCAAGATAAATTTTCTGCAGGTTTTGACTTTTTCAACAATAGCTGTGTGCTGAGTGGTTTGACAGGTGGCCCCTAACAGCATGACTATATGTAGAGTGCTTACTGGACTTATTGTTAATAAATTTTATTACTGGCACTAGAATTGGTTTAGGAATTGCTGTGTCTTCTTTTCCCCCTTCTTTTTGTAATGTACACACAGAATTTGGTTATAATCTGTAGTTTCAGGAAAGATTGCTTTTGCATAATGGTTCACCATGGTAGTAGATCAAGAGAACTTGATAGGACAAAAATAGGGGCTGTATATATTTGTAAATGGAATAAATTAATTATGGATAGTAGGGCATGGGAAATTTTCTCTAGATATTTTGAAGGATAATTTTTGCTGAAATACTTTGTCTGCTGTATTAATAATGCTAATGGTAGTAGACCAGTTGTATCACTTGAAGACAACTTGTGTCACTTGTCTTCCCTTTGTTCATCGATTTGCTTGATCGGGCACCAGTAACATCTCCATATGTTTTGTTGCAAGTAAACGCCCAAGGGCATTTTCTCGCTTCAGGAACACGAGCCTCAAACCATTCCTTCAGGTCATGGGAATGAGGTCTATAATTGTCACTGGTTTTTTGGCATATCAAATACAACATGGGTAGCTTGCCTGGCTCTGCCATGTAGGAGGTACACTCTCAGTAGTAGGCTCTCATCTCGAGCTTTACTGATGAACCTCAAGAGGGAGAGATCTGCTTTTCTCTTAGGTGGAGCTCGAGGAGCTGTGGAGTCTGGATGTTGAGAATGACTGACCTCATGAAGTGGGATTTCCCCTGGCTTCTTGCTAGGCTCACTGGGGTGACGGGCCATGGCTAGAACCTGTGTAGAACTGTATACAGTGTATAAATGTTAAAAATCCTGAGAAGAAACTGGTCCTAACTTCCAGTATTATCTAAGACTGTTGTGGGGCCGCAGAGCGGTCACATAGCAGTGCAGCTATGGGTCTGAAGTGTCAATGAATTACAAATAAACAAAGAGACAAATGATAGTTTCATGCTTTTCTAGACACAAATTCAAGTGAAAAATTTATGGTAATTTATGTTTGGGAAATTTGTAGGCAGTTCAGAGTCAATTTAGCTTACTATATGATCAGTGTCATTGATTACATAATCAGCATATTAGCAAATGCATTCAAATTTTCTAATATTCATGAAGCTTTAAAGCTTTGCTAAGACACATAGTTAAAGTACATTGGGAAAAACTGGAAGGTTCTTAATTTGGAATTTTAACGAAAGCACTAGCATGCATAGTTACTTTCCTTGTTTGTTTCTTTCCTTTCACTAGAGACTTTTCAATAGTTTGCCCACTTAAATAATCTGAAACATGCTGAACACTAAGTAATGAAGAGAAAAAATATGCAGCATATCTATTAGAACATGTGGGTGTCACTGGGTAGAAATGTGCCATGTGTGGTTTGAAAATATCCCCCTTTGATTCACACCTTCACCACTTCAAATGTCTTAACATTAGATTTGGGAGAAACAAAAGAAAACCTTGATCACTTGATCACTTGAATCCCGTTATTCATCGATTTGCTCCAGCGGGCGCCAGTAACATTTCCATTGGACCCTATCACGTGCCAATGTAGCCCAATGGCATCTGGTTGATTCAGGAATATGAAGAGCCTCAAACCGTTCCTTCAGGGTCTTGACAAGGAAGTCTGACCATCTTGTAGGTGGGCGGCCATGTGATCTTTTGACATCCCGTGGGATCCAGTCGGTAATGGCTCTAGTCCAGCGGTTGTCTCCAAATCGCATTACATATCCAGCCCATCTGATTTTCGATGCCTTGGCAAACGAGACAGTGTCCCTGATTCTGGAATAGCGATGGAGGTCAGAACTCCGGATTCCTTCTCTCACTTTAGTGAGGTGTAATATTCCAAGCATAGCTCTTTCGATTCCTCTCTGTGAGACCCGAATAGCATTCTCAACCTGCTTTCGTAGGGGCCCAGGTCTCTGAGGTGTATGTTAATGCAGGGAGAACGGTGGAGTCAATGAGATGTGCCTGGAGCCGGAGGTTCTTTGTCCTTTTAGCTATTTCTTCGATGCCTTTGAAGGCATTCCATGCTGCTCTCTTCCTCCTGCGCAGCTCAGGTTTTAGGTCGTTCATCATGTTGACTTCTCGACCTAGGTACACATAACTGCTGCATTCAGAGATGTTTGTTCCATTGAGAGTGAATGGGGCCTCAGGAACTAGTTCATTCTTCATGAACATTGTTTTCTTTAGATTCAGCTGTAGACCTATCTTTCCACATTCTTGGTCGAAGTCAGCCAGCATTTGTGCCCGCTTGGCTAATGTTTGGTGTTATTAGAATGATGTCATCAGCAAAGCAGAGGTGGTGTAGTTGCCGACCATCTATCTTCACTCCCATTTCTTCCCATTCTAATTGTCGCATGATGTTCTTGAGGGTGGCACTGAAGAGTTTTGGTGAAATGGTATCACCCCTGTCGAACCCCTCTTTTCACATTAATGATCACTTCTTTGTAGAATGGTGAGATCCTGGTGGTGAATCCGTAATACAGCTCACGAAGGATCTTGATGTATTGGGTTTGAACACCCTGTTTGGCTAGGGCTTCGATGACTGCTTCAGTCTCCACAGAATCAAAGGCTTTCTGTAAATCAATGAACATGAGACAGAGCGGCATCTTGTACTCCCTACAAACCTCAATGAGCTTGGTTACTGTGTGGATATGGTCAATTGAAAAAGAAAACCTACCTGAGCTTTTATTCCTGACCCTGTTCTTTGCACTTGCTGCTTCAGTGATCATGTTAAATTCTCTGCACCTTATATTTTACCTGAATAACCAAGAATATAACATTTAGCTAACTCATGCAAAGGTAGAACAAGAATACCATGTTAGCAGAACTTAATGTTACTCGGTTTGAAATTAGTTATCTTTCTCTAAAAATTTGTTTAAGATCAGTTCTTGGTCCTTGGCTTTACCTCCTCCCAGCACCAGAAATACCCTTTAAATTTTTTATTTGATTTTGTTTGGGGCCATACTAAGTGATGGTCAGGGTTTCTTCTTGCTTTGTTTACTTCAGTGATCACTCCTGGCTGTGCTCAGGAGACCTTCTGTGGTAACAGAGATAGAATCTGGGCAGATCACATGCAAGGCAAACATTTTAATCTCTGTACTATATCTTCAGTCCAAATTAGCAATAATTTTAAATATTATTGAATGTTATTGAATCTTACATTTAGCAGTCATAAGTAGGAAAATCAGCATATTGTTGGAGAATCAGAGATAAAGAATCAGGGTATCTTTGCCCAGTTAGAATATCTTACTACTGGGCTGGAGCAATAGCACAGTGGGTAGGGCATTTGCCTTGCACACAGCCAACCCAGATTTGATCCCGGCATCCCATATGATCCCCGAAACACTGTCAGGAGTAATTCCTGAGTGCAGAGCCAGGAGTTACTCCTGAGCATCACTGTGTGTGAGCCAAAAAAGCAAGAAAAGAGCAATAAAAAAGAATATCTTTGCACCTTTATCAAAGATTAACTGATCATGTCTTTTGAGGTTGGGTGTCAGGATACTCAACTCTATTCCATAGGTCCACCGGTCTGTCTTTATTCCAGTACCACGCTGTTTTAATTACTGCTGCTTTGTAGTACAGTTTGAGGTTGGGAAAGGTGATGCCTCCCATCTTCTTCCCAAGGATTGCTTTAGCTATCCATGGGGATTTGTTATTCCACACAAATTTCAGAAGTGTTTGGTCAATTTCTTTAAAGAATGTCATGGGAATCCTTATAGGAACCGCATTGAATCTGTACAAAGCTCTAGGGAATATTACCATCTTGACAATGTTAATTCTCCCCATCCAGGAGCAGGGAATGTGTTTCCCATTTCCTCGTGTCCTCTTTATTTCTTGAAGCAGTGTCTTGTAGTTCTCTTTGTATAGGTCCTTTACACACTTGGTTAAGCTGATTCCTAGGTATTTGATTTTCTGTGGCACAATTGTGAATGGAATTGATTTCTTAATATCCCTTTCTTCTCTTTCTTTATTTGTGTATAGGAAAGCCACCGACTTTTTGGCATTGATTTTGTACCCTGCCACTCTACTATACCTATCTATTGTTTCTAAGAGTTTTTGGGTCGAGAGTTTAGGGTTCTCTAGGTATAATGTCATGTCATCTGCAAATAATGATAGCTTGATTTCTTCCTTGCCTATCTGGGTGCCCTTAATATCCTTTTCTTCTCTGATTGCTATGGCAAGTACATCCAGTACTATATTGAATAAAAGAGGTGAGAGAGGGCAACCTTGTCGTGTTCCTGATCTTAAGGGGAAGGCTTTCAATTTTCCCCATTGAGAATGATACTCGCTGTGGGCTTTTGGTAGATGGCTTTGACTATCTTGAGAAAGCTTCCTTCAATTCCCATTTTCTGGAGGGTTTTAATCATGAATGGGTGCTAGATCTTGTCAAATGCTTTTTCTGCATCTATCGATAGGACCATATGGTTTTTATTTTTTCTCTTATTGATGTGATGTATTATGTTGATTGATTTGCGAATGTTGAACCATCCTTGCATTCCCGGGATGAATCCCACTTGGTCATGATGTATGATCTTTTGATGAGTCTTTGGATTCTGTTTGCTAGTATTTTGTTGAAGATCTTAGCATCTGTGTTCATCAAGGAGATTGGTCTGTAATTTTCCTTCTTTGTATTGTCTCTCCCTGCTTTGGGTATCAGGGTGATATGCGCCTCGTAGAAGCTGTTTGGGAGTGTTTCTGTTTCTTCTATTTCCTGGAAGAGCTTGAACAGGACTGGCAGTAGGTCCTCCTTAAAGGTTTGGTAGAATTTGCCAGTGAACCCATCTGGACCTGGGCTTTTGTGTTTGGGCAGACTTTTAATTACTGTTTCAATTTCCCGATGGTGATAGGCTTATTCAGGTATTGGAGGTCTTCTTGTTTCAATCGTGGGAGGTTATAGGACTTCAGGAATTTATCCATTTCTTCTAGGTTCTCATGTTTTGTGGCATACAGGTTCTCAAAATAACCTCTGATGATCTCTTGTATTTCTGTTTTTTTCTGTTGTGATGTCACCATTTTCATTTCTGATTCTGTTTATTTGTGTTCTCTCTTTCCCTGTCCTTACAAGTCTTGCCAGTGGCTTGTCGATCTTGTTTAATTTTTCAAAAAACCAGCTCTTGGTTTCATTAATCTTTCGGATTGTTTTTTTGGTTTCCAGGTCATTGATTTCCTCCCTAAGTTTCACTATTTCCTTCCTTCTGCCTGGGTGGGCTTCCCTTGTTGGTCTTTTTTCTAATATTTTCAGCTGTGAGGTCAGGTTATTTATATGGGCCCTTTCTTCTTTTCTGATGAATGCTTGCAGAGCTATGAACTTTCCTCTTAACACAGT
>JAJIBD010001774.1:65000-138818 GCA_021461705.1 Cryptotis parvus | reverse complement strand
CCACTGGCGACTTTCCGGTGATTCCCGCCTCGCGGGCGCCTACCTAGGCTCGAACTGGCTTTGCTCTGTTGATCTGATTCTGAAAGGGCCGTTTCGCGAAAATTCGGTTTCTTTTCGTGGTAGCTGGTGTCTTTGGTGGAGGCTGAGTCCGTCAACACTTCGGGACCCCCTCAGGCGTGGGCCACTCCCAACCATCTGCCCTCACCAGGTTCCGCGGGTAACGGGACGCGGCAGGCCTTGGCGCCAGCTTCTCCCCAACCTTCCGTGAGGCCCTGGCGCTGCGCCCCATTGGGTGGCTTGCCGGCAGAGACCACGGAATCGACAGATGGAGGGAGGGAAGGGGCGATACGCTTTCGCTAGCGACTTCAGTGATTCCGCCTGGAGCCGCCTACCTGGAGCTCGGAGCTAGGCTTTGCTCTGTTGATCCCCTGGTCTGAGGCAGTTTCGCGCGTCGGACAACAAAAATGGTGGCTGGCGTGTAGTGGGCGGATCTGTGGCTGCTTTACAGGGACCCCTCAGGCGCGGGGCCACTCCCAAAACGCTCTGGCTCACCCTCAGGGGTTCCATGAGAATGCAGCTAGGCTGGCGACATAGCGCCAGCCTCCCCAGCCTTCCGCACAGTGAGGCCCTGTGCTGGCAACCCGTGGGCAGCTTCGCCCGGCAGAACCGCGGTCAGCGATGGGAGGGGAAGGCGACCACGCCTCCACTGAGCGACTTCCACGGTGGGATTCCCGCCCTCTGAGCCGCCTACCTGGGCTCGAACTGGCTTTGCTCTGTTGATCTGGTCTGAGGCCGTTTACTTGGCGTCCGGATGCAGCAAAATGTGTTGGTGCAGCTTAGTGTTGGTGCGGCGGAGTCACATCTGGCTGCTTCCGGGACTGACCCTCAGGCGGCGAGACCTCCCCCAAACCCAATCTGTCCTCGGGTTCATGGTCAAGCTAGGCCCGGGCGCAGGCCGATGGCGCCAGCCTCCCCAGCCTTCCGTGAGGCCCTGTGCTGGCCTGTAGGCAGCCTACCAACGGTAGGACACCAGTAGCGACAAGATGGAGGGGAAGGGACGACCACGCCCCTCTCCACTGCATGCTGGGACTTCCGGTGATTCCCCTCCTCGGGCCGCCACCTGGGCACCGGGCTGCTTGCTCTGTTGATCTGGTCTGAGGGGCATGTCGCAGCGTCGGACAGCAAAAATGGTGGCTAGTGTGGTGGGCGAATCTCTCACATCCCATGGCTGTTTCCGGGACCCCTCAGAGGCGAAGCGGCGCCACTCCTCTAAATCATCTGTCCTCTCTCGGGGTTCCATGGTCAGCTAGGCCCGGCGAGGGCGCCAGCTTTCTGCGCTTCCGTGAGGCCCCTTGTGCTGGCCCGTAAGGCAGCCGCCGGCAGGACCACCAGGTGCGACAAGATGGAGGGGGAAGGGACCCCACTCATCTCCACTGTCGCCACCCGTGGTCCCGCCTCTTGGAGCCCTTACTGGCTCCGAATTGGCGTTGCAACTCTGTTGATCTGGTCTGAGCCGCTTCGAAAGCGTCCGGATAGCTAAAAATGGTGGGCCTAGTGTGGTGGCGAAGTCACATCTGGCTGCTCCGGACCTCAGAGCGACGGGCCCATCCCAAAAGCCATCCGTACTCCTCGGGGGTTCGCGTTCAGCTAGGCCGGCGCAGGCCGAAGTGCAGCCTCCCCAGTTCCGTGAGGCCCCCTGTGCAGGCCCGTAGGCACTGCTGGCAGGACCACCAGGTCGCTAAGACGGAGGGGGAGAGGACCGCTCACAGCACCTCCACTCGCGACTTCCCGGTGACGATTCCCCGCCTCTTGGAGCCGCCATACCTGGGCCTGAACTGGCAAAGCTCTGTTGATCTTGGTCTGAGGCCGTTTAGCAGCGTGGGGAGAGCAAAAATGGTGGCTAGTGTGGTGGGCGGAGTCAATCTGGCAGCTTTCCGGGACCCCTCAGAGGCGACGGGCCTCCCAAAGCTTTCTGTCCTCCTCGGGGTTCCATGGGTCAGGAGGCTGGGCTGCAGGCCGGAGCCGGCTCAGCCTCCCCAGCCTCTCCGTGAGGGCTTACTTGCCAATGCTCTAGGTAGCTCGCTACGGCAGGACCCACCAGGTGCGTGCAAGATGGAGGAGGGAGCGACCACCACGCTCCACTGGCGTAACTCCCGGTGATTCCCCGCCTCTTGGAGCCACTCCCACCCGAGGCTCGAACTGGCTTTGCTCTGTGATCTGGTCTGAGGCCGTTTAGCAGTCGGACATCAAAATTGTTATTGTTGGTGGGCGAGGTCACATCCGGCTGCGCTTCGGGGACCCTGAGAGGCGTCGGGCCCACTCCCAAAACCCCATCTGTCCTCCTCGGGTTCCGATGGTCATTAGGCTCCGGCGCAGGCCGAGCGCCAGCCTCCCCAGCTTCCCCCGTGAGGCTCCTGTGCTGGCCCGTAGGCAGCTTCGCCGGGCAGGACCACGAGGAGCGGCCAAGATGGAGGAAGGGACACCACGCTTTCACTACGACTTTTCCGGTGATTCCGCCTTTGGAGCCGCCCCTACCTGGGCTCGAACTGGCTTTGCTCTGTTGATCTGGTCTGAGGGCCGTTTCACGCAGCGGGCCCGGTTCAGCAAAAATGGTCGCTACTGCGGTGGCGAGTCACCTACATCCTGGCTGCTTCCGGGACTCCTCGTGAGGCGACAGCCCACTCCGGAAGACCCATCCTGTCCTCCTCGGGTTCCACTGGTGGTGCAGCTGAGGCGCCGGCAGCCGAGCCATGCCTCAGCCCTCCCCAGCCTTCCGTGAGGCCCTGTGCTGGCCCGTAGCCAGCTCGCCCGGCAGGACTACCAGTGCGGCAAGATGGAGGAAGGGACGACCACGCGCCTCCACTGACTGACTTCGCGTGTTCCCCTCGCTGAGCCGCCTACCTGGGCTCGACTGGCTTTTGCTCTGTTGATCTGGTCTGAGGCCGCTTTGCAGTCGGTAACCTGTGACAGCAAAAATGGTGGCTAGTGTGGTGGGCGAGGTCACATCGGCTGTGCTTCTAGGGACCTCAGGGCGACGGGCCCACTCCCAAAACCCATCTGTCCTCCTCGGGTCCATATGGTTAGCTAGGCCCGGAACGCAGGCCGAGCGCCAGCCTCCCCCAGCCTTCCGTAGGCCCAGTGCTGGCCCGTAGGCAGCTCGCCCGGCAGGACCACCAGGTGCTACAAGATGGAGGGGAAGGGACGACCAACGCCTCCACTGGCTGACTTCCTCGTGATTCCTGCCTCCGAGCCGCCCTACCTGGGCTCGAACTGGCTTTGCTCTGTTGATCTGGTCTGGGCCGTTCGCCGCACGTCCGGACAGCAAAAATGGTGGCTAGTGTGGTGGGCGGAATTCATCGCGGCTAGGCTGCGGGGGACCCCTCAGAGGCGAGCGGGCCCTTTCCCAAAACCCATCTGTCCTCCGGGGTTCCATGGTCAGCTAGGCCGGCGCAGGCCGGGCGCCAGCCTCCCCAGCTTCCGTGAGGGCCCCAATGAGCTTGGGCCTTAGGCACGCTCGCCGGCAGGACCACCAGGTGGGACAAGATGGAGGGGAGGACGCCCCGCCTCCACTGACGACTTCTCCCCGTGATTCCCGTCTTGGACGCTCTACCGGCTGGAACTGCTTTGCTCTGTTGATCTGGTCTGAGGCCGCTTTCGCGAGCGTCCGCGACAGCAAAATTGGGTGGCTAGTGTGGTGGGCGAAGCCATCTGTTTGCTTCCGTGACCCCTCAGAGGCGACGGGCCCACCCCAAAACCCATCCTGTCCTCCTCGGTTCCATGGTCTCATGCCCGCGCCAGGCCCGGAGCCAGCCTCCCCAGCCTCCCGTGAGGCCCCTATGCTGGCCCGTAGGCAGCTCCGGCAGGACCAGCAGGTCCGACAAGATGGAGGGGGAAGGGACGACCACGCCTCCACTGAGGACTTCCCGGTGATTCCCCCTCTTGGGGCGCCTACCTGGGCTTCGAACCGGCTTTGCTCTGTGGATCCGGTCTGAGGTCAGGTTGGAGCGTCGGACAGCAAAAATGGGTGGCTAGTGTGGTGGGCGAATTACATCTGGCTGCTTCCGGACCCCCTCAGAGGCGAGCGGGCCTCCCAAAACCCATCTGTCCTCCTTGGGTTCCATGGTCAGCTAGGCCGGCGCAGGCCGGCGCGCCAGCCTCCCCAGCCTTCCGTGAGGCCCTGTGTGCTGGCCCGTAGGCAGCTCGCCGGCAGGACCACACCAGGTGCTACAAGATGGAGGGAAGGACGACCGCCGCCTCCACTGACGACTTCCCGGTGATTCCCACCTCTTGGAGCCGCTTACCTGGGCCTCGAACTTTTGCTCTGTTGATCTGGTCTGAGGCCGTTTCGCAGCGTCGGACAGCAAAAATGGTGGCTAGTGGCGGTGGGCAGGCGGGGTCCCATCTCTGGCTGCTTCGGGACCCCTCAGAGGCGACGGGCCCACTCCCCAAAACCCATCTGTCCTCCTCGGGTTCCACGGTCTCTAGGCCCGGCGCAGGCTGAGCGCCAGCCTCCCCAGCCTTCCGTGAGGCCTTGTGCTGGCCCTGTAGGCAGCTCGCCGGCAGGACCACCAGGTGCGACAAGATGGAGGGGGGGAAGGGACGACCACGCCTCCACTACCGCCGGTGATTCCCGCCTCTTGGAGCCGCCTACCTGGGCTCGAAACTGGCTTTGCTCTGTTGATCTGGTCTGAGGCCGTTTCGCAGCGTGCGGACAGCAAAAATGGTGGCTAGTGTGGTAAGCGAGTCACATCTGGCTGCTTCCGGGGACCCCTCAGAGGCGACGGGCCCATCCCAAAAACCCATCTGTCCTCCTCGGGTTCCATGGTCAGCTAGGCCGAGCCGCCCGGCGACAGCCTCCCCCAGCCCTTCCGTGAGGCCCTGTGCTGGCCCGTAGGCAGCTCGCCGGCAGGACCACCAGGTGCGACAAGATGGAGGGGGAGGGCGACCACGCCTCCACTGGCGACTTCCCGGTGATTCCCGCCTCTTGGAGCCGCCTACCTGGGCTCGGAACTGGCTTTGCTCTGTTGATCTGGTCTGGGGCCGTTTCGCAGCGTCGGACAGCAAAAATGGTGGCTAGTGTGGTGGGCGAAGTCACATCTGGCTGCTTCCGGGGACCCCTCAGGCGACGGGCCCCTCCCAAAACCCATCTGTCCTCCTCGGGGTTCCATGGTCAGCTAGGCCCGGCGCAGGCGCAGCGCCAGCCTCCCCAGCCTTCCGTGAGGCCCTGTGCTGGCCCGTGGGCAGCTCGCCCGGCAGGACCACCAGGTGCGAGCAAGATGGAGGGGGAAGGGACGACCACGCCTCCACTGGCGACTTCCCGGTGATTCCCGCCTCTTGGAGCCGCCTACCTGGGCTCGAACTGGCTTTGCTCTGTTGATCTGGTCTGAGGCCGTTTCCCGCAGCGTCCGGACAGCAAAAATGGTGGCTAGTGTGGTGGGCGAGTCACATCTGGCTGCTTCCGGGACCCCTCAGAGGCGACGGGCCCCTCCCAAAACCCATCTGTCCTCCTCGGGGTTCCATGGTCAGCTAGGCCCGGCGCGGGCCAGCGGCGCCAGCCTCCCCAGCCTTCCCGTGAGGCCCTGTGCTGGCCCGTAGGCAGCTCGCCGGCAGGACCACCAGGTGCGACAAGATGGAGGGGGAAGGGGCGACCACGCCTCCACTGGCGACTTCCGGTGATTCCCGCCTCTTGGAGCCGCCTACCTGGGCTCGAACTGGCTTTGCTCTGTTGATCTGGTCTGAGGGCCGTTTCGCAGCGTCCGGACAGCAAAAATGGTGGCTAGTGTGGTGGGCGAGTCACATCTGGCTGCTTCCGGGACCCCTCAGAGGCGACGGGCCCACTCCCAAAACCCCATCTGTCCTCCTCGGGGTTCCATGGTCAGCTAGGCCCGGGCGCAGGCCGAGCGCCAGCCTCCCCCAGCCTTCCGTGAGGGCCCTGTGCTGGCCCGTAGGCAGCTCGCCGGCAGGACCACCAGGTGCGACAAGATGGAGGGGGAAGGGCGACCACGCCTCCACTGGCGACTTCCGGTGATTCCCGCCTCTTGGAGCCGCCTACCTGGGCTCGAACTGGCTTTGCTCTGTTGATCTGGTCTGAGGCCGTTTCGCAGCGTCGGACAGCAAAAAATGGTGGCTAGTGTGGTGGGCGAGTCACATCTGGCTGCTTCGGGACCCCTTCAGAGGCGACGGGCCCTCTCCCAAAACCCATCTGTCCTCCTCGGGGTTCCATGGTCAAGCTAGGCCCGGCGCAGGCCGTGGCGCCAGCCTCCCCAGCCTTCCGTGAGGCCCTGTGCTGGCCCGTAGGCAGCTTCGCCGGCAGGACCACCAGGTGCGACAAGATGGAGGGGGAAGGGACGACCACGCCTCCACTGGCGACTTCCCGGTGATTCCCGCCTCTTGGGGCCGCCTACCTGGGCTCGAACTGGCTTTGCTCTGTTGATCTGGTCTGAGGCCGTTTCGCAGCGTCCGGACAGCAAAAATGGTGGCTAGTGTGGTGGGCGAGTCACATCTGGCTGCTTCCGGGACCCCTCAGAGGCGCACGGGCCCCCCTCCCAAAACCCATCTGTCCTCCTCGGGGTTCCATGGTCAGCTAGGCCGGCGCAGGCCGGCGCCAGCCTCCCCAGCCTTCCGTGAGGCCCTGTGCTGGGCCCGTAGGGCTCGCCGGCAGGACCACCAGGTGCGACAAGATGGAGGGGGAAGGGGCGACCACGCCTCCACTGGCGACTTCCCGGTGATTCCCGCCTCTTGGAGCCGCCTACCTGGGCTCGAACTGGCTTTGCTCTGTTGATCTGGTCTGAGGCCGTTTCGCAGCGTCCGGACAGCAAAAATGGTGGCTAGTGTGGTGGGCGAGTCACATCTGGCTGCTTCCGGGACCCCTCAGAGGCGGGGCCCTCCCCAAAACCCATCTGTCCTCCTCGGGGTTCCATGGTCAGCTAGGCCCGGGCGCAGGCCGGCGCCAGCCTCCCCAGCCTTCCGTGAGGCCCTGTGCTGGCCCGTAGGCAGCTCGCCGGCAGGACCACCAGGTGCGACAAGATGGAGGGGGAAGGGGCGACCACGCCTCCACTGGCGACTTCCGGTGATTCCCGCCTCTTGGAGCCGCCTACCCTGGGCTCGAACTGGCTTTGCTCTGTTGATCTGGTCTGAGGCCGTTTCGCAGCGTCCGGACAGCAAAAATGGTGGCTAGTGTGGTGGGCGAGTCACATCTGGCTGCTTCCGGGACCCCTCAGAGGCGACGGGCCCACCTCCCAAAACCCATCTGTCCTCCTCGGGGTTCCATGGTCAGCTAGGCCCGGCGCGGGCCGGGCGCCAGCCTCCCCAGCCTTCCGTGAGGCCCCTGTGCTGGCCCGTAGGCAGCTCGCCGGCAGGACCACCAGGTCCGACAAGATGGAGGGGAAGGGACGACCACGCCTCCACTGGCGACTTCCCGGTGATTCCCGCCTCTTGGAGCCGCCTACCTGGGCTCGAACTGGCTTTGCTCTGTTGATCTGGTCTGAGGCCGTTTCGCAGCGTCCGGACAGCAAAAATGGTGGCTAGTGTGGTGGGCGAGTCACATCTGGCTGCTTCCGGGACCCCCCTCAGAGGCGACGGGCCCACTCCCAAAACCCATCTGCCCTCCTCGGGGTTCCATGATCAGCTAGGCCCGGCGCGGCCGAGCGCCAGCCTCCCCAGCCTTCCGTGAGGCCTGTGCTGGCCCGTGGGCAGCTCGCCGGCAGGACCACCAGGTGCGACAAGATGGAGGGGGAAGGGACGACCACGCCTCCACTGGCGACTTCCGGTGATTCCCGCCTCTTGGAGCCGCCTACCTGGGCTCGAACTGGCTTTGCTCTGTTGATCTGGTCTGAGGCCGTTTCGCAGCGTCCGGACAGCAAAAATGGTGGCTAGTGTGGTGGGCGAGTCACATCTGGCTGCTTCCGGGACCCCTCAGAGGCGACGGGCCCACTCCCAAAACCCATCTGCCCTCCTCGGGGTTCCATGGTCAGCTAGGCCCGGCGCAGGCCGAGCGCCAGCCTCCCCAGCCTTCCGTGAGGCCCTGAGGCAGGCCCGTGGGCAGCTCGCCGGCAGGACCACCAGGTCCGACAAGATGGAGGGGAAGGGACGACCACGCCTCCACTGACGGACTTCCCGGTGATTCCCGCCTCTTGGAGCCGCCTACCTGGGCTCGAACTGGCTTTGCTCTGTTGATCTGGTCTGAGGCCGTTTCGAGCGTCCGGACAGCAAAAATGGTGGCTAGTGTGGTGGGCGAGGTCACATCTGGCTGCTTCGGGACCCCTCAGAGAGCGGGCCCACTCCCAAAAAACCCATCTGTCCTCCTCGGGGTTCCATGGTCAGCTAGGCCCGGGCGCGGCCGAGCCCAGCCTCCCCAGCCTTCCGTGAGGCCCTGTGCTGGCCCGTAGGCAGCTCGCCGGCAGGACCACCAGGGTCCCCCTCTATTATTTTTCATTCCCCAATTGATTATAATCTTAGGAAGGCAGAATATTCTTATGACTCATTCACAGTTTTTTCACCCAGTGTCTTGGGTGAAAAAATGCTTAACAGCTTGGGATTCCAGACAACATTCAAATACTGTCGGGTGTTCCAATGTTTTGGAATTAAAGTTTGCACTGTCATTAAAATGAACTATAGTAATGGTCGCTGGTTACAGTGATATCTGAGAAAAAAAATTTAAACACTGGCCATTATGCTTCTGAGGCCAAGTTTTCTAGAAGACAAGTAGCAGCAAAACGCCTCCATGCTTCAATGACTGCATTGATTGAACAAGTATTTATAGAGTTACTATCATGCTCCAAAGATCTACACCCAGACCTGGATCAGTAATGAAAACAGACAACTTAGTTCCTATGCTCTTAAGTCTTTCATAGATGAAGGGTTAAAGTCATCTTAAGAAAAAAAATCTTTGGGGCGGGCGACAGCACAGCGGGTAGGGCATTTGCCTTGCATTCAGCTGACCCGTGTTCGATCCCCAGCATCCCATATGCCCTAGCACCACCAGGAGTAAATCCTGAGGGAAGAGCCAGGGAGCCACCTCTGAGTATTACTGGGTGTGACAAAAAGCAAAGAGAAAAGAAAAGAAAAAAAGAGAAAAAAAAAAAAAAAACTTTGAAAGCAGAGTAAATTCCTCAAGGGCCCGCTAAGTGACCTTTATTCTTGAGACATTACAATGATTTGTTTTTTAAATCTATCTGTGCACTTAGGGCCACTCTTGGAGGTACTCAAGAGTTATTCCTTGTTTTGTGCTTAGAAATGACCCCCTGTCTATGATAAAGAACATTGCATATGCTCAGGAACATATGCAATGCTGGGGATTGAGGTAGGCTCAGCCATATGCGAGCAAAGCACCTTATACCCTATTCTATCTCCTGGGTCCTAAAATGGCGTGTCTTGAACATTGGTAGGCAATGGAGATGCTCAACACAGAAAAAACATTGTGCACTTAAAACAATCACTTGTCACTTGTCTTCCTGTTGTTCATCGATTTGCTCAAGCGGGCACCAGTAATGTCTCCATTCATTGGGAATTAGGCCCATTATTGTTGCTGTTTATGGCATATCGAATACACCACAGGTAGCTTGCCAGGCTCTACTTAAAACAATATAAATATAATTTTTTGTTGTGAACCTATTGGTAATATAAAATGTCAAATGAAATTTGAAAAGTAAATACTTGGAAAAGAAAAGATGTGGAGTGGAAAATAAAGGAAAATATAGCAAGTTGCACTGGATCCTTGTATTTGTACATTGTGAGGGAAGCAGGAAGCCAGGCAGGGGGGAAGCTCCAGAGCAAACAGATTACTGTTTGATCCCTTCTTTTTTGGGAAGTAATAAAACCAACTACCTGCATGGCAGAGCCTGGCAAGCTACCCGTGCCGTATTTGATATGCCAGATACCAGTAACAATTACAGACCTCATTCCCATGACCTGATGGAATGTTTGAGGCTCTTTATGTTCTTCAATCGAGCAGATGCCCTTGGGCTACACTAGCATGTGACAGGACATATGGAGATGTTACTGGTGCCCACTCGAGCTAATCGATGATGAACGGGAAAGACAGTGATACAGTGAATAAAACCAACTAGCCCAACGGCTACTAAAAGCCCACCTTGTGAACACAGGAACCGGTAAGGTCTGATAAGACCTTCACCTGGCACCAACACAGACCCAGAGAAGACTGGACGCTCTCTCTGAGTAAAGACCTTCACCTGGCACCAACACAGACCCAGAGAAGACTGGACGGCTCTCTGAGTAGTTCCAGCAGGAGCGAATACCAGGAAAAGAATATCAAGGAAGACCATCTACTACTCCCAACTCTTCTACTTGGCAACCAACTTAGCAACAGATTCTTACCTAGGTAGAAAGTCCCATGTGGGGCAGGTTGAGAGAAAGTCAACCTGAACAAAGAAAGCACCTGTATGTGCTGGTGATCACCTGTGCTTCCCGTATCTCCCCTCTGGAGATGTGTAGTTCCATACCTTCATACTTTAATGCTGAGATGGGTACTGGAGCTTCCTCTCCACTCTGGAGAAGCCCGCACTCTTTGTTGAGTGTGCTACTCTCTCTCTCTCTCTCTCTCTCTCTCTCTCTCTCTCTCTCTCTCTCTCTCTCTCTTGCTCACTCGCTTGCTCGCTCTCGCTCTCACCCACCCCCACCCTCAAACTTCCGAATAAAACCTGTTTTCATTTCACTGCTTCTCTCCTTCTGAAAGCTTCTTCTGAGAGGCAAAAGTGATGGGGCCCTAAAGGCCTGGGGAAGGCCTGGGGAAGGTCTGGGGAAGGCCTGGGGGAAGGACTGACTTTCCTGCAAAGAACAAGGCTCACTCACTCCAGACTCGGTCCTAGATTTCCCCAGCCTTTCCCTAGGTGGCAAAGGTGAATAGAAAGAAAAGTATTTCCTTCTCTAGACTACACCTCTCTCCTCCCCACTTCACATGAGTGGGAAAGCATCATGCGTGCATACAAGTTATTTTTTTTTTTTTTTTAAGAAGCACTTAATTTTTTTTTATTATATCACCGTGAGATATACAGTTACAAAGATGTTCATGTTTGGGTTTCAGTCATACAGTGTTCTAGCAACCATCCCTCCACCAGTGCCGATTTCCTGATGGGGAGCCTCTGGGTTCCCTAATAATACCAGGAAAGGAGTTTCCTTCTAACAAGTTAGGTTCTTTTTCAGTGGAATCCTGATGAAGTTATTCTAGAAGTTAGTAATACCGGGATTATTAAAACATATCCGAGGTTTAGGGCTCCACCTATAGATTGAAGACTGTTATCTGCAGTATCAAGACTTTTTTTTTTTTTTGAGGAAAATGAATTTTTGAATAGGCTTTGAAAAGTCTTCATTGTGTGTGTAGGTATCAGTGTGTTTTGCTTTTTAATTAATGTTTACAGTGAATAAGGGATCAGTTTTATTTTAGATGAATTTCCTTGTGTTACCTGCTTTCTTGTAATTCAAGGCTTTGTTTTAGGTATCACTTGTATCACTTTTCTTCCCATTCATCATCGATTTGTTCGAGCGGGCACCAGTAACTTCTCCATTTGTCCTGTCTCATGCTAGTAGAGCCCAATGGCACCTGCTTGCTCCAGGAACATAAAGAGCCTCAAACCATTCCATCAGGTCATGGCAATGAGGTCTATAATTGTTACTGGTATTTGGCATATCAAATACGACACAGGTAGCTTGCCAGGCTCTGCCATTAGGTAAGGTTGTGATTTCCAACAAGAATAAAATGAAATAAGATATTTTAAAGATCTTTTTTGGGGCAACAACCAGCAGAGTTCCAGGCATGACTACTGCTTCTGCACTCAAGGGTGACTCCTGGTAGGCTTGGGGGACTGTATGGGGTGCCAGGGATGGAATCCAGGTCAATCGCATGCAAGGCAACACTCTACCCACTGTACTCACTCCAGCCCTTAGTAGCATTTTAATTGGACACTTTGAGTTAGTATTTTATCATTTTATTTTTGATTTATAAAGTTATTTGTAACTAATTTACAATTATGATTGGGCATTATAATATGGAATGAGCAATAAAAAAAAGAATTGCATGCAACTATTATATAGTCCTTTGAAACATTTATTCAGGCATTCTGTCCTTTGAAACATTTATTCAGGCATTCTGTTGCAGGACTCCTCTAAGAGCCTCTGCATCTGCCCTGGATTGCCTCCTGCAGGTCACTTTGTAGATAGGGGGTAGTCTAACTGTGGCAGTTTATCTGACCATGTATTCTGTACTGGCTGGTATAAATATTCTCTCATGCTACCACAATCATCGTGGGACTAGCTAGATCTTACCAGCATATTTGCCTGGCCACGTTGGATCTCTAGGTAATTAGACCAGAGGAGAAATGCTGTTTGCCTCCAAGCAAGCAAGCATGGCTCCCTGATAACTCAAAAGGCAACTAAAATACAATACTACCATGAAGTCCTTAGAGGAGACTCTTGTGAAGGCTTGGATAAATATTTAACTGGATTAGTATCGTCTTTGTTACAGAGACATGCCATCTCAGAAACCCCCTTCTCTACCCTATACAGGCATTTCCAGGCAGATCTTGGCTCAAGACATTAGGTGAGGTGCTTGGAGAAATTACCTGAGGGCATTTGACCCTCCCTGCCAAGGTAAGTTATATTTAGCTTATAGCTCCTCCCAGATCTGCTAGGAGGCTTTGAATTAGCTCTGGGTTCTAGTAAACAGCCAGAAGGCCTCTTGAAGTTGCTACATTTCTGTAGGAGTTGTTTTCTTGTTTTCATCTCTAGATAGCCCAGCCCAGAATGGGCCCGGCTTGGGAGTTTGGGCTGATTTCAGCTATAAAATAAGCTACAAGAAGAAAGAACTCTCTCTCTCTCTCTTCCCCTTTTTGCCATTTCGGCTTCCCTTAGTGTTTGCTTCTCGGTCCTCTCCACACTCTGTTGGGCCTCAACACGTGGTGGCAGCCATCTTGGCCTACACGTGACTGGGGCCTAGCTGGGAACCCAGAGTCCGGGAAGTTTTCCCTGCTCTTGGATTGTATATTGGAACCTGTGATAGTAAAGCCCTTTTAATACTGCATCGGTTCCTGAGTTTTCATCCATTCCCGCCTGCTTCGGAGGTAGAAGGAAACTCGCTTCCCAGCACTGTCAGGGACCCCCGTGGCGTCCCCCAACAGCATTCAATTGATATTTATTGATTAAACAACTCAATAAACACTTTCAATAAACCTCAATGAACACCCTATCAAACACGATTTAATAAAGTAGCAGGTACATACAATTGAGCATTGCCTGCCTTCAAAGATCTATGATTTAATGAGAAGCTTAAATTTTGGCTTAGGAAGAGATGGGCTTCACTTGTGTCACTTGTCTTGTGATGCGCTATTGGAGAAATCATCCACCTAAATAAAATCCCCAAGGTTAGGGTATTTCTTCAGTTAAACATGCACCCAGGAAAGAATAAAATAGATGACAAAATATCTGCCAGCTGCAAATTTATGCCAGATAAGCATAGACTAGGACTGTTTAGGATCTTTTAGATCTAGGGGGACAACATATGTGTTGCATATGTACATATGTACACATGTATATATGTATATTATGTGTGCATATGCCTATAGATGCATATATATATATCTAGTTATATGTGTTCTATATATTACATGTATATCTGTGCTCAGGAATCACTCCTGGTTGGCCTAGGGGACCATATATTATATATATAGAATTTGGATTTGGGGCGACAACTGGCAGCACTCAGGGCTTTCTTCTGGTTCTGTGCTCAGGAATCACTCCTGGTGGGCTTCGGGGACCATATAAGATCCTGGAGATTGAACCCAGATTGGCGCATGCATGGCAAGCAACCTATGCACTGGATTATCACTCCAACCCCAGAAATATTTGGGTGGGTTTTGTTTGCTTGTTTGTTTGTTTGCTTTTGTGGAAGAAGAGGTTTGGGGCCATCCTAGTGGTACTTAAGTGCTCCCTGTCTCTGTGCTCAAGTGATTCCTGATGGTGCTCAGGGGACTGTAGGTGGTGCTGGAGATAGAACCAGCGTCAGTCACATGCAAGGCAAGTACGTTAACTTGTGTGTTAACCCTATACTATTGGTCACTCCCTGGAGTAGAAATATTTTTTTGAAGTGAAAAGAGATAAGCCAGATGTAGCCAGTGCAAAAACACAATCAGGAACTTGGCTCGTTTAGGATCAGCCAAGGCTCCATTGGCTAATTTCATGCTACAACTACAGAGTTGAGCAGAGAGTCGGTTCTCAAAGACTAACCTATTTATTATACCTATTTTTTTTTTGGCTTTTGGCGTCACACCTGGTGATGCTCAGGGGATACTCCTGGCTCTTCACTCAAGAATTATTCCTGGCAGTGCTCAGCATTTGGGATGCCATAGGGTAGAACCAGAGTAGGCGGAGTGCAAGGTAAACGCCCTACCTGCTGTGCTATAGCTCCGTTCCCCTATTATGCCATTTTTTAAATAGAAAAATTGCTAATCTCCAATTATCATAAAAAAAGAAAGAAGAGAGTAAGAGAGAGACAAAGAGAGCCTTATTATGCCATTGTTAAGGACATTGGCTTTTTGACCCTGAAAAGCTTAGGAGCCATGGAAGAGTTTGAATGGAAAAGGTCATATCACATGTTTTGAAAGGCTCATTGTGGTGAATTTGACAACTTTTAGGAGCTCTGAAAGATAGCAGAAAAATCAATTAGTATTGTGGTTCTGAAGATACGTTGGGGTATCACAAAATGTCATATAAAACTTTGACTTTCCGTGGTCACCTGACCTTCCGTGGTCCTCAGGTCTTATCCCAGCGCTGTGCACAAAGATCACTCCTGGCAGTATGGGATGTCGGAGGTCTCTGAACTTTGTCAAACACGTGCAAGGCAAGGCACCCTCCCCACTGTACTACAGCTTCTGGCTCCCAACAATTAAAACATTTTTTAAAAAATCATAGTAATATTTGACATCTCACTTAGATTCTGTGTGAGTGTCTAGCTGATCAATTCAATTTCAACATGAGACCATCTTATATTCCCTTCAGTGCTGTCCGTCCTTGCAAAGTAGCATTTTGGGTAGTAATTATAAAAAAAACACCAAGATTGTTTGACAATTACTTTGGAACAGAAACCAAAGCTGGCCATGTCTAATTTAAGTTCCAGGTTCAAGATGTTTCTACATGCTCAACAGCCATATACATTCCATTAACAAGTACTGTGGCTATTTAAGAGTGAAGGAGAAAAATATTTATGTCTTGGTTTCAAGTATTTGTTCCTGGAGCACTGTATTGTTTTTTACTAGCTTTTATGTTATTGAAGTGTTTTATTCTGTGACCACTCAACAAATCATCTCATGGCTTAAACATGAGAAAAAATTACGCACTCTTGGAAGCCAGAAATTTAATATCCAGATCACTGGGACAAAGATGTCAGCCAGGATACAGTCCTTCTTAGGAAGGTCTTTTAGGTGTCACGTGGTTTGTCTGGTGGCTAACTCACTCACTTCTTGGCTTCTACGGTCACATGACCTTCTCTTCTATTCTGCATCATCTTCTCCTTCCTCCATTTTGTCAAAGCGTAATTACATTGACTCACCTGATAATCCACCAAATCTCTCCATCATTATAGCATCAATTCAATCATACATATGAAAGCTTTTTACTAAATAAAGGAAGTTTGGGGGTGGAGGCGATAGCCCAGGGGGTAAAGGCGTTTACCTTGCTGCGGCCACCCTGCCAGCCCGGTTCGATATGGTCCCCGGAGAACCGCCAGGGAGTGATTCCTGAGTGCAGAGACAGGGGTAATCCCAGGCGTCGCGGGGTGTGACCCAAAAGAAAAAAAAAAAGGAAGTTTGCAAGGTTCATGATCTCTTTGAATGGCCATTGTGCAGTCTACACCATTATGTTGTTCACTTGATCACTTGATATCCCGTAGTTCATGGATTTCCTCAAGTGGGCGCCAGTAACATTTCCATTTGACCTATAACATTTCCATTTAGCCCAATGGCATCTGCTTGCTTCAGGAATACGAAGAGCCTCAGACCGTTAATTCAAGGTTTGACAAAGAGGTCTGACCATCTTGTAGGTGGGCGGCCACATGATATTTTGATGTCCAGCGGGATCAGTTGGTAACAGCTCTAGTCCAGAGGTCATCTCCAAATTGCATTACATGTCCAGCCCATCTGATTTTTCATGCCTGGCAACCGAGACAGTGTCCCTAACCTTGGAACACTGACAGCGGTCGGAACTCCAGAATCCTTCTCTCACTTGAGTGAGCGTGATATTCCAGCATAGCTCTTTCGATTCCTCTTTGGGGAGACCCAAATAGCATTCTCATCCTGCTTTCATAGGGCCAAGGTCTCTGAGGCATATGTTAATAAGGGAGAACGGTGGAGTCAAAGAGATGTCTCAGAGCTGAGGTTCTTTGTCCTTTTAGCTATTTCTTCGATGCTCTTGAAGGTGTTCCATGCCACTCTCTTCCTCCTGCACGCTCAGGTTTTAGGTCATTCATCATGTTGACTTCTCAACCTAGGTGCACATAACTGCTGCATTCAGAGATGTTTGTTCTGTTGAGAGTGAATGGGGCCCTCGGAGCTAGTTCATTTTTCATGAACATAGTTTTTTGTTGAGATTCAGCTGTAGACCTATCTTTCCACATTCTCGGTCAATTATGTTGTTAGCCTCTCACAATACTTGTATGGGACTATAAAATTTTTGTTTGTGCATAAATGGTTTTATTTTTTGTTTTGGGGCCACACCTTATGGTGCTCAGAGCTTACTTACTCTTGAGCTGAGCTCAACTGGGCTCAGGGGGACCATATGGGGTGTCAGGGGAGCCACCCCAGGCCTACAGTGTGCAAGGCAAGCACTCTACCTACTATAGAATTTCGTTGGTCACAGTAAATATTTCTTTTAGCCTAGGGATGAGACCACCAGGGCTCTGTGGATTTATTAAGTGTGGAAGCCTTGCAAATATGGTAGATCTATCACTTGATCACTTGACATCCATTATTCATCGATTTGCTTGAGCGGGTGCCAGTAATGTTTCCATTTGACCCTATCACGTACCAGTGTAGCCCAATGGCATCTGCTTGCTTCAGGAATACGGAGAGCCTCAAGCTGTTCATTCAAGGTCTTGACGAAGAAGTCTGACCATCCTGTAGGTAGATCTATACAACAGAATATTAGTCATATGAAATACTGACACATTACAGCAGAGACGAACTTTGAAAACATCAGGTTTTGAAGAAGACAGTCACATGGATCACATGTTTTATGATCCATGTATAAGAAGTATTTAGAGAAAGCAAACTAAGTCAAAAAGTTAGGTGTTGTCAGGAACCAGAGGTGAGAGAGAGAGAATGGAAAGGCCAGTGAGTAGAGAAAGTTTGTCTTTGGAAATGATGAAAACGTTATGGATAAAATAATTATGATGTAGGTGGGACCCATGGCTGCCTTCTGTGAGGTGGGAAGGAAAGAGAGGTGGTCACTTTCTCCCCAGCCACCTCTGCTGCCCGCGACCCACTTGGCAAGCTAAGGACTGATAAAGTCTGCAGTGAACCACTCCATTGCTTGGTTCTGAGCCCCACCAGCCCCACGAGGTAGCCATCAAGCCACACCTGATGTTGCTTGATCTGAAAGCACAGGAGTTGATTCCCACCTGCCGAGATTTCTTGGGGAGCCAGAGACTCAGGCTGGAACGAGGAACTGCTCTTTGCAGGAAAGGAAAGTCAGTCCTAGGCCTTACTCAGAGTTTGTTCAGAGTTCTTTTCTTCCTTACAGAAAAAAGAATTTTCAGGAGTAGACGAGCAGTTGAAGTAAACAGATTTTATCATGGAGGTTTTAAGACGGGAAGGAGGAGGGAAGGAGAGAGAGAGAGAGAGTACCCATCTCAAGAGGGGATACTAATACGGTTGACACATGTGCTCAGGTACCACATGTGCTTGGCCACCTGGGCTCAAGCAGCACATGGGCTCAGACAGCATATGCATGCAGTCCTTCAGTCCTTTGGTCAGGATGACTTTTATAGTGTTTTTCCCAAGCTACTCCCACATGGGGCTTCAACCTAGGTTGAAGTCCTTTGCTAGGGCCATTGCATTGCCAAGTGGAGTACATTTTGGGAATGGTCTTCTTTGAAAATCTTTTTCTTGACATCAGTTCCTGCTGTATCTTCTGTCCTGGAATGTAACCGGATTAAGGACTGGGCAGAGAAGGTAGATTCAGCTTCCTCAAGATCTATTGAGGGTGAAGTCTTATCAAGTCTTGGTTCATTGTCGGGGAACACCGCCGGGGTCCCCGACAGTGTCAGGACAGAGGTTCTCTTCTACCTCCGAGGGCGCCGGGAGAACAGATGAAAACTCACAAATCCGGTGCAGTTCCAAAAGGCTTTTAATAGTACAAAATCTCTTCCACAGCACTCCAATATAATGAACAAACTTTAGCTCTGGTCCAAACTTAGACCATACAAAAGAGTCTAAGTCTCCCACCAAAGAGAGAGGATCTCACCCAAGCTCAATCCTACCTAGAAGAAGGAGCAAAAGGCCAAAGACCAAAAAGTCAAAAGCCAAAAAGCAAAAGGCCTAAAAGGTAAAGGTGAAGGGGCCTCAAGTCAGCCCCTTATATACACCAAAGTAATCCAATCGGGAGGGTCATGTCCACAAAGAACTCTAAACAGAGTGTAGTGCCACACCCTATTGCAGGTATAAACAAAGGTTATGCCAAGGTCTAATCCTTTCTACTAAGATTATCTCTTATGTAAAACACTGGAGAGTGGGGGCTGGTATAAAGTAATACATCTTAACTTCATGAGCTTCATGTAATCTAGATGGTACCCACAAGGTCCTTCTTATTATTATCTGCACTAGGGTGATTCTGAGTATCTTGTTCGCGTGTACTGAAAGGGTCACACTCGCCTGCTTAGAGCAAACTAGTATGATCCTTCCTATAGTCTTCTTATAGTCTCAGCGTAGCCAGGGTGATAGTCTCCTGGTAAATTCTAACTGCCCCACGCTGGGTGCAGTGGGTATAAAGAGGAGCTGTGCCCAATCTAGAAAACATAGAAGTCTTAGTAGATGTATAAGTCAGAAGTTATTCAATCAAGGTGACTTCTGTAGCTGCCACACCCTCTAGCAGTGTTTACATAGAAGAGAGGTCTCATTAGAATGAACCTTGGCTTAAATAAGATTAAGCTGGGAGTGGGCAAAACAACAAAACTCCCAGAATAGCTAAACCTGTCCTCCAACAGTTCATGGTTCCAAAAGGCAACTCTGGACAGCCTTAGGGTTAGCTTTATTTCCAGAAAGTTCATTGCCATGAGTGTGCCCCATTGTTTGCAGTACACTCCTGCCCAGAGCTTCTGCATCTGGCCTGGAGTTGCCTCCTGCAGGTCACTTTGTAGATAGGATCAGGATAGTTTTAATGTGGTAGTTCATCTGACCATGTATTCTATACCGGCTGGTATAAATATTCTCTCATGCTGCCACAATCATCTTGGAACTAGCTAATCTTACCAGTATATTTGCCTGGCCACGTTAGATCTCTAAGTAATTAGACCAGAGAGAAATGCTGTTTGCCTCCAAGCAAGCAGGCAGGGCTCTCTGATAACTCAAAGCTAAAATACAAAACTACCATGAAGTAAAGATGAGACTCTTGTTAAGTCTTGGAAAAATATTTAACTGGCATTAGTATAGTCTTTGGTACGGATGCATCCCTTTAAGTTTCATCAGTAAATGCTCGAGATGAGAGCCTTCTACTGAGAGTATACCACCTTCACGGTAGAGCCTGGCAAGCTCCCCGTGTTTCATTTAAAAAACTAGTAACAATTATGGACCTCAATTCCATGACCTGAAGAATGGTTTGAGGTTCTTCCTTTTCCTGAGCAAGCAGATGCCCTTGGGCTACACTTGCTTGCAACAGGACTTATGGCGATGTTACTGGTGCTGCTCAAGCAAATTGAGCAAATTGATGAACAGCAGGAAGACAGTGATACAGTGATACAGATGCATGCCTTTGTATTAAGATACAATTCATCTCAGAAACTCCTTCTCTCTACCCTGCAGAGGCATTTCCTAGGCAGATCTTGGCTCAGCATCATTAACATCTCAAAGGGCCTAGGTGAGGCTTCCCATAGAAGTGGGTGGTCTGGCTTGCAGGGATATAAAAATAGCTGCTCTCTCTCTCTCTCTCTCTCTCTCTCTCTCTCTCTCTCTCTCTCTGTCTCTCTCTCTCCCCCCTATTTTGCTGCACCGCTTTACAGTCTCCTCTCTACAGGGCCTTAACACGTGGTGGCCGCCATCTGGGCCTACACGTGGCTGGGGCTCAGCTGGGAACCCTAAGTTCGGAGTTTTTCCTATTGCTGATTTGTATAACAGAACCTGTGTTATTAAAGCATTTTAAAACTACGCCGGATTCTTGCATCTTTATCCGTCTGTCATCCGCCTAACCCCTGGGATCCCTAAACCTGCTTCCAGATTTGGGAGGGGGCACCTCTTCGTTTCCCTGAACCCCACCCCATCCCCCACCATCTTCCTGCCTAGATCAATAATAGTTTCAAAACTAGCAAGTATACTAAATGCCACTGAATTTACTCTCAAATGGTGGATCAAAAAAAAAAAAAACCCTCTAAATCTTATGCAGGCGTATATTTTAAAAGTGTGAAAGTTCTCTTTCCCTCATCCATTCCCTAGAAACACCAAGGGAAATTGGAAATAACTTCAGGGCTGTGCCATTCACATTTTTTCTCTGTAAATTGTAAATTACGTAAACATAGCACACCTTACCTTTTTCATGGAGGTCACCAGAGAGCTCCCCTCGGTTCTCTAGTTCCTGTGTTCGTCAGAGTCTTGTTATTAATTTCCCCTTGAAGACACACTTAAAACACTTGACTTCAAGCCCCTTCCTCCCGCTCCCCCAAAATAAAAATGAGTACACCACTGTGCCTTGCAGCCTGCTTTTGGCTTCTTTTTGTCTTTCCAGGTAGAACTTTCAGGGTTTGTATAGGGGTCACACCACGTGGGTACTCAGGGGACCAGGCTGCCCTGCCCGAGATCCGCCAGCAGCTCCGGGAACCAGCTCCCTTTGAGCCGCCCCTGACCCTGTATGTGATCTGTTATTTTAAACTGATTTCCCCTATTTTCAGTTTTCCTCTAATCTATGAACTACAGTTGTTCACCAAAAAAAAAAAATGTTTTTAAGCGTAAACTACCAGCTTGCCCATCTGCTGTCCCGGTCTCTCCCCTTGCCCGTTTCCTTCCCTTCCATCCAACACCCCGTAACTCTTCTAGTACCATCTCTTCCCACAACCGCTTCCCAGCCTCAAGAGAACCTTCACCAGCGGCTTTTGAGTGGTGCCCCAGTGCGCATGTCCCAGCTGGTACCTCAACCCTCCACCCCAGGCCCAGCCCCGCCGCCATTTATGGCGTTGACTGTTCTCTTTCAGTTAACTGCGATGTTTAGAGCAGGCTGCAGGCACCGGGATCCGTGGAAGACCACCGAGCGGGCCCTCGATTTAACATAGTTTGAACTCCTCCGCCAGCAATGTCGAGATGTTGCTCTGAAAGCCAGGTTGGCCCGTTGGGAAGTTTGCAACTACAAAGAACAGGGATATAGACCTCATTTTTGAGCGGCGCTCGCTCCTAAAGTGGTGCCGTGATACCAGCTTTGTGTATTCTTGGATTAACTGAATTGGTGTATCTAGGCGTCCTGGACATGGGGCTGGGGATGATAGTACATGGTGATTTCTTTATATGTCCCAGGAGGGAGCTTATCTCCGGGCTTTGTGCTACGATCGTTTTCTTGGTTTGGTCCCTGGTCTGGGTTTGTTGTTGTTGTTGTTGGTGGTGGTGGTGGTGTTGCTGCTGTTGTTTTCTTTTTTTGGGCCACATCCGGCAATGCTCAGGGGTTATTCTTGGCTCTGCACTCAGGAATTACTACTGGCGGTGCTCAGGGGACACTATGGGATGCCGAGGATCAAATCCAGGCCAGCTGCCTATGAGGCAAACGCCCTACCCACTGTGCAATCCCTCCGGCCCAGGATTGGTCCCTGTTAACTGTTGCCCCTGAATAACTCAGGCCCTTGATTTCTTACTTACCTGGTATGTTCATTCCCAGGTAATACGTGTTCACATCCCCCAGCCGTGATCATTTATGGGTAGGACCAACCAAACCTTTTGGACACTTGTCTTCAATCTTATTTTCCAAAGATGGTCATGAAACAAAGCCAAACTTCATAAAAGAACTTTTGCTTTTCTCCTGGTCATGCTAGACTCATCCACCTTCTTCAGTCTATCCAGACTATTCTTTTAACCCAAACCCCCACACTGTGCCATTTCTCCCATGCTATTTTTTTTCTTTTTTTGGGTCACACCTGGCATGCTCAGGGGTTACTCCTGGCTCTACACTCAGGAATTTCCTGGCGGTGCTCGGAGGACCATATGGGAAGCCGGGGGATCGAGCCCCGCCTGGCACAGACCTGCCGCATGCAAGGCAAACACCCTACCCACTGGACTATCGCCCTGCCTTCTCAACGCTTTTTTTTTTTTTTTTGGCAGTGTTTAGTGCTTACTTCTGGCTTGCGCTCAGAGATCACATCTGGTGGGACTCGGGGAGACCTATAGGACGTGGTGAATCAACCCTGGGTTGGCCTCTTGCAAGGCAAATGCCCTGCCAGCCATGCTCTCTCCCCGACCCTACCCACCCTTCACCAGTCCCGTAAAATTTCTTCTCTCTTGGCCTTTAAATCCCTGGATCACGTTTCTTTCTCTTTCTACAAGTCTTCCTGCTCACCCCTCGGTCCCCTAACTTCCCATTCTTCTCACACAGCTTACATCCGCCCACCCCCCAAACAATAACCACAATTAACAGCGTCTCAAATTTTAAAAGTTTTATTACTATCTATTAACGTTAATGCATCTGTGAAAATATATCAGAATGATGAAATGTATATGGCTCCTGTGTTTGTCTATGGCAAACATCTGGTACCTAAAGTGGCACTCCACAGCTCTAGAGCTCACCTTACATAGCCATAGTATCGAGAAATTTCCATATCTTTTTCTCTCTGGATAAAAAACTGCACTTTGCCCAAAGAGGTGTATTTGGCAGTGTTCTCACGCTCCTGCTGGGCCTTCCTTTTCATAGCCTCACGCTCTGGTCTCTGCTCTTTGGTGATGGGCTCGACATTACTGGCTCAGGAACGTTGGGCTTTCTCCATGGAATTGGCTGGAAAGAGAAGTCTTGGAGTAGAAACTGACTCTGAGGCTTAGGTGGAGACTGGCGCTTGGTCACTGAGATGGCAAGAGGCTCCCGGTGGAGAGAAATGCTAGATGTTGTCTTGTAGGGAGCAGGTCTGGAGGTTGCAGACTGAGGAATAGGCTGGCTAGCGGAATTCGTCAAACCAGGTCGGGATGGCTTCCTCGAGATGGGCTGATCTGGTAGGGCAGGGCCCGGCAAAGATGCCGTCTTTGGCCTAGATGAATTGGCAGCTGTTGGTGGAGCTGAGTTGGTAGAACCAGGCCTGGCAGGGTAAGCTGCAGCCGGACGGTGTGAAGCCAGAGACTGTGGCTTCCGTGGAACAGGTCGAGCTGGAGGCTTCTCCGGGGTTGGAAAAGGCAGAGGTACCAATTTGACCTTCCCAGGAGGTGGGAGCTCATACTGGGATGGAGATGAACTTCCCTTCTCCGGCACTGCTACTTGGTTTCTGGGCTTTGACCTGAGTTTTCTCCAGACCTTTTCCATCCCTGGTAGCACCTAGCCATGGTTTGATCCCTGAGGATGCCTGAACATCTTTGGGCTTATTTGGGTTACCCAGGACCCGGGAGGAAGAGAGCCCAGGCTTTTTATCACTCTTCTTCCCCAGTGCATGAAAAACTTGCACAGACTCGAGCATGTGCATGCCGAGGCAGCTGCGGGGGCTTTTTAAAGGCCTCTTGGCAAAGCTCAGGTGGATTTTTCTTCCGTTTCCATCTTGGCAATGGTTGGTTTCTCTTCTGCCTTGACTTTGATCCCTGGCTGCTTACTCTCATCAGCCTTCTTAGCATTTTCTCTGGCCCTTTTTGTCTTTTCCTGCCCATGGCTCTTTGTCTTGCTGACCCTGCTGGATGCAGCTTTCTGAGGTTTGTTGTTATGTTTGGCCGTGTTCACAGGAGACCTGTCACCGACTACTGCATTGCCAACAATCACTTCTCCCCTAACAGGTGCTCTGGGTTTTGGGGTTGGATTTTGGCCTTTGGTTCACCCTCAAGAGGCTCTGAGTCCTTGTTCTTGTTCTTCCGGTTTGGTTGGAGGGACCCCTCATGCCACTTGTATTTTCTTGCACCTGACTCAGAGTGATGGTATCTTCGGTGTTAATTATCTGGAGATCGTTGGATGGATCTAGATCATTCAGGGAATCAAAGAGCTGGGGAAGCTGTATATCTTCCACTAGTGTGGTGATGTCTGCAAAACTACCACCAGACTCAATCCCACTTTCGAGTGTTCCTGGGTCCTCAAAACATAGACTGTTCTTCCCCTGAGCAGTATTTTCAGAGCCAAGCTGTTGCTCTTGGTTTAGAGGATCAAAGCAGGCCAGGAGCTCCTGGATATCAGGAATTTCTAAAGGGCATAGAAAAGGATCTTGGTTTTCTATTGGGGTCTGGTAGGTATCCAGAGAATTTGAAAGCCCAATGTTCGCCTCATCTAAATTCTTATCTGCTTGTTCCTGAGTTGGAGCTGGAGGCAGTGCCAGGTTACTTTGGACTGGTGTTAGGATTGGAATATCCCCAAGCTCAGGGGGTGGGTTACTCTCAAGTATTTGAATAGTGCTACTGCAAGACTTGGGAAATTCTGAAGTTTGTGTCAGACAAAATGTCTGACGTGAAGGTTGCAATCCCAGGGAAGTCTCCATCCCTAGGGAATCCATCACTGTGAAGAAACCAAGGAAGAAATCAGTCCCCGGTAAACTAGATACTCCCCACAGACAATTGGTGCAGCAACTGTGCACCTTCCAACAATGAGCAAGGCATTGCTACTGGCTCTCAAAGGATCATGGTCAAGGCCCCGTGCTAGAAGATTGGAGGTAACTATTATTGTTCTTACTGTCGATCGTGTGGTGCCATTGTTTCTTGGTTTTCATTGTAATTACAAGTTCCTATGAGCGGTATGTAAAAAGAAGAGATTCGGGCAAAGAGACAGTGCAATCAGTAAGGCGCTTGACCTGCGCACAGCCAACCTCAGTTTGATCCTTGGCATCACATCCAATCCCCTAAGCACCTCCAGCAGCGATCCGTGAGGGCAGAGCCAGGAGTAAGCCCTGAGCACTGTGGGGGTATGGCCCACATCCTGCCTCCCCTAAACTAAAGATTTTTTTTCCAAATGAAGGTTTGTAAAATATGAAATGCTTCACAGAGCATAGGCTAGCTCTGTGATATAGGGGTGCTCTCAGTTTCACCATTTTCCTGAGAAAAAGGACAGTTCATATCATGGAGTAGGAAGAATGAAACGCTTCATCATGAAATCTGTACTCAAGTACAGAGTCTAAGCATGATGACTTTGGACAGGATCTCTGAATACAAGATACATTTAGAATCTCGATGTAAGTTAAACGAAGGGAAAGTTAAGTGGTACATCATCATCAGAGTTCTGAAGTGCCTTGAGGACACACAGCAACAATAGGTGAGTTCATTGCTGGTGTGGTCGTACGGGGACTGATAACTGGGACAGTGGAAATGTGACATCCCCTGGTGTGCTCCTGATGTTTTCTTGTGTGAAACCTAGGTGGCCACTATACTATCATACCTTCCAATGGTATAAGGAGGTCTTATGTAGAGTGCGAAAATTAAGTGCTGTAAAATGAGTGAGCGGAGTTTATTAAGCTTAAATTCAGAATTTGTCTATGGATAATTTCCAATTTGCGAATTTGACCCCAATTTTGAATGCTGAGTTTCCCTTCTCACTGTTTTTTTACTCACCTTGGTAACTCGAGTCTGTGATGGGTTGAGCAGATAGAGAGTAGTAGATTCCGGAGGTGGAGGCTGGTGGTCGGTTATTTGGAGGTTGGACCTCCTTTAGAACCATGACCATTTCAGGAGATGAGTTGCTGTACGTTTGGGAGGCAGAGCCCCTCCCTCCTGTGTATGACATGGAGCCATAGGATTGCAGGCAGGGACCAAGTTCTCCAGAAAGGAGAGGCCCTAGACTGCCCTGATTGTAATAGTACACCTGGCTCCCTTCCTGGTAAGGAAGCCGACATGCTATAACTCTGATTCGGAACCTGAGATGGTGTCCCCTCAACAAGACTGGCAGAAAGTGAGGGGTACAGAGATACAGGGTTGTTGGTATCTGAGGTTTTGTCATATCGAGCTGCCATAGCCATGGAGGAGACAGCAGTGTCTTGGTCAATGACAGTCACTGTAAAGTCTCCCAGAGAAGAAGACCTCTTTTCAGCGCTTCCTGCATTATCCCACTCAAAAATACTTGGGTAGGAAGCAGCTGAAGTGGACATCTGGCTCTGGCCAGACACTCCGGACAGCATGGTTGTGCTGGAATGTTGGTAAAGATAGGCACTACCTGTAAGTGGTTGGAAAGAGGCACCAGAGGCCGAGGGCAAGAGCCAGGCAGAGGTAACAGCTGGAGCAGATACTCTGGAGTAGTTGCAGGCACTTCCCTGCTAGGGAAGCTGCATTGTTCACCATAGGAAAAGAAAGCTGCAGAGAATTTGTAGTTCCCAGTACAGATGGATTTTGGAAATTTTCTGTAGGGAACAAGAGGGTGATGAAAAAAAATCTGTGAGACTGAATATTAACTTAACGGTGTAGGCATACAGAAGCTTCTAATACCAGTACTCAACTAAGTTACCAAAAGTCAAACAATTTGAGGTGGTTGAAGAGCTGGAACATTTTGACGCTTTGGGTATTTGGCACCGTGCTCCCAAAATGCAAACAGAGCTACAGAAGATTAGGTGGTCTTGCTTGTACATGGGGGACATTGGTGGTTGGAAATGGGCACTGGTGGAGGGATTGGTGCTGAAACAATGTATGACCGAAACCTGGGCATAAACATTTATGTATATCTCATGGTGGTATAATAAAATATTGAAAAAAAAACCTTTAAAAAAAAGAAGTGCTTTCAGAGGGGAAAATGTTATTTAAATTCTGAGTTAGAGTTACTCATCTACAAAATAGTTATAAAAGAACAATAATTAATAATAATACATACATGAATAAAATTGGTATGTTTCATGTGGTTTACATGTGAGGAAATAAAAGTTCTATAAAGATAGGCAGAAATCACAGCAAGCAGCAAAAGTACAATAAGTGATTGAGGGCAGAGTCTGAGCAACCCTACTTGGGTCCCAAAACAATACCAAAAAAAAACAGTACCGTAAGCTTACTAATAAATTGTGCTATGTGTACAGTATTATAAAGACAGCATTCCATTTTAGCAAAAACTCTTAGCCAAAAATGCAATAGAAGGTAATTGTTTTTGCTTTTTGGGTCACACCTGGCAATGCTCAGGTGTTACTCCTAGTTCTGCACTCAGGAATTACTCCTGGAAGTGCTTAGGGAACAATAAGGGATGCCCAGGATCGAGCCCAGGTCAGTTTGCGTGCTAGGCTGCTGTGCTATTGTGCCAGCCCCTATAGAAGGTGATTTTTGAGTACATTCCTTGCCAGTACATAAAACAGAAAATTTACCAGTAACTTACATAGCAAGCAGAAAATAGCAATAAATGTGAATGTATTTGATAACCAAAATACGTAAATACAAATAATTTAAATGAATAAAAATCAGAAAGAACTTATAAGTACAAGGTAATTACATTATCATTCTAATTCATATTTCTGAATATTAGTCAACAAGTAACAGGTATTAAACATAGCATACGGTTTCAGTTAAAAAATGTAAGAAGCAGAAAAGAACCATCTAAAATGATTTTTAACTCACAAAATTTTTCATATTTATTTTCAAAACCTAAATTATGATTATCTTTATAAAACCAGAAGAATGTGATTCCCAAAGTTTAAGAAATTATCACCAAAATCCAATTAAAGTATTTTTAATGTAGGAAAACTCAAAAACTGAGTTAAATTTGTAATGAGAGATGTGAGACTTGAACTTTTCTATTTCTTCTTCGGATCTAAAAACAGATGTTGGCTGTTACCAGAATGCTCCCATGCTAGGAAGGAAATATTTGTAAAGATAACAAGCTGCCTTCACTTGGAAACTGCTTATCACACAAAAGAATTAATTCTCCTGATTCAAGTTAGAAGATAACATTTGTTTATTTATTTATTTATTTGTTTATTTATTTATTTATTCATTTATTTATTTATTTATTTATTTTGCTTTTTGGGTCACACCTGGGATGCTCAGGGGTTACTTCTGGCTCTGCACTCAGGAATCACTCCTGGTGGTGCTCGGGTGACCATATGGGATGCCGGGAACAAACCCGGGCCGGCATGGGCCAGCTGCATGAAAGGCAAACGCCCTACCTGCTGGGCCATGGCTCCAGCCCCAACATTTCTTTATTTTAACAGGCAGTTTTAAATGAAAGAATATTTTACAGGTAGCTTAAAAAACAGAATGAAATAAAACATTGAAGATTCTGTTTCTTCTACCCCGCTAGGTAATCACTATTAGTTCTTAATAGGGAGCATCGTTTCTGAAGCTTGTTTATATTCAAAACTGTCAAGTGCCAACTGTGTTCTGAGAGACAGCAAGAAATGAAACCCCCAAGGATGGCTTTCTGATCAACTGCTTTTCCTAGTGGCAGCCTATTCTAGGCATAGTTTATATTGTAGTCACGTCTATCAAAAGGTAAATGAAAGTAACTTTGGCTTACTTTCAGCACATTTAGCTCTCTATTCTTCTTGTTTTAATGGTAAATCTTTGGTTCTCTCCAACATTCTATCCCAAACTGTTTCCCCTTCCTCCTAAGTACCCTTCACTTCACTCTCTTCATTTCCTATTTCAGTTCTTCCTCATTCAGTCTTCTACTTCTTGGTTTCTGTTGGTCAATGCTTAATGACAATGATCCTAAACTTCCTTACCTTGGAGGACTTGCCTCTTTATCACTCAGTACCCTACACCCTCCCTACACCTTATTTTCTTTTTATCACCTAGTTTAGATTGAAAACTTGAAGACACATGACTATTACTTTTTGGACAGTACGAAATTTAAAATACTAAAGTATAAATATAAGTGGAGAGACCATTACAGATAAGACATCCTAGTATGTATGACTAGTTTTCTAGAGCATCTACATTTTCTGTTTCCATCAAAATACTGTCTCTGATTTACTTTTTATTTCATAGATATCACGCAAAAATCACTTTTAGGAAGAAGAGGGACAACAGAGAATGAACAGTCATATAGAAACATGTATGTGAGATTGTATGCATGTGTGAAATATAATGTAGTAAATAAGGAAAAACACTTTGTATGTGAGAAAGTCAATACCTAAAATCACACAGCTAGCAAAATTAAGCTTATAAATTTCTCGTTTTATACTTTCCCCCATTATTACATGCTATTTTGATTTGACTACTAAGTTTAGGCATAATAAATCTAATAAAAAAGCTTTTAAAAACATTATTCCTTACCTGACATGGTCAGAGAAGAGGAAAAATCAACAAAGGGTAGAAAGGATGAGGAGACACTGTAAGAGTATGTCTGAACACTGAAGCGCAAGACCACAAGTGTCCAGTACAGATGACTGGTCACTGGTCATTTCTCATTGGTCAGTGGTCACTTGCGATGATCCAAATTTGTTTACAAACAACTCCATGGGAGCCCCAAGGTTCTACCAGGTGGTGGTAGGTTTGGTGGGAGAATGACATCACAAAGTGGCAGTTTAAAGGTATAGGCTAGCCAATCAGGAGGTCCGATTCCCAACAAGAAGACAGGATAGGGGAGAGAGAGAGAGAATGAAGCCGGCTGGGGAGATGTAATCCTTCAAGACAGTTATAACAGTCTCATCTTCCTCAGCTCATATGTTAAGGAAATCCTCCTGTTATATGAATGATTACATATGATCATTCATACAATCAATTAAGTTCTTGATCATTTATATTGTACAGTTAGCCAACAAGTTTAAGCTCTGACTAGTATATTTGACGTAATACTTAATAAAACTAAATTATGTCTATATTTTAAATATACAGTATATAAAATCTTGCAGTCGGTTGTAGAAATACATTTTAAGTATATATGAAATGTAATTGATTTTTTACAGAGGAAGAAAAGGGACATCTAGGTTGAAGTTGAAGAACTACAATTGTTCTGAAAGTGTCAGTTTCACTGGTGAGGTTTTGCCACTTTTAAAGTCCCCATGGACGGGATGAGGGCCTCTTTTTATAATGTGGTTGTAGGGTGACCCACTTGAGTGCTGTCTGTAGGATGATGTGACCCTTTTTTAATTTCTTTCCCTTGGTTTGATCCTCCTTGGGCTGGTCTGGACTGGGCAGGTTGAACTTGCATCTCTTCTATTTTCCTATCAAGAATGAAGAGAGGAGAATCAGGACTATGTAATGAAGGCGTTGTTTCTGGAGAAAGCTTGAACTTGAATTCTTTTGGGGAGGGCGTGTGGTGCAGACGCTTCCCAAGCAGAGCTCGGGGCAGACTCTGGGTCACTGCAGCCGGTTATGGGTCTACGTGGCCTGCAGTTTACGGGTCTGAGACTGCAGTGCCACTCTAGCCCTGCGGTGTTAGGGGACCACCAGCGCCATCCCGGCAGCTTGGGGGCTCCCGCCGCTCCCTAGTAATGCTTAGCTGCAGGCGGCATGTGCCGCTTGGACCAAACCGAGTCTAGTGCGCAAACGCATGTGCCTAAACCCCTGTATTTTCTCTCCAGACCCTTGATCTTACATTGTTGCACTCACGGATATCCTGGGAATTCTTTGTCGTTGCTGTTTTGTTTTCGCCCCCGGTGTGCTCAGGGCTTACTCCTGGTTCTGCACTCAGGGGTCGCTCCTGCCGCCTCGGGAGACCATGCAGTGATACCGGGAGTCCAATCCCGGTCAGTTGCGCGCAAGGCCGGCCGCACTCCGCTGTACTTTCTCTCTGGCCCCCTGTGAATTCCCTTGCCCGTAATTTTCTACCACCCCTGAAGGCACGCGGATTCAGGATGGAACAAGCAGCTACAAGAGCGCGAGGGGTGGGGCCGGAGCCATAGCCCAGTGGTTAGGGCGTTTGCCTCGCACAGCGCCCACCTGGGTTCGATTCCCGGCATCCCACATGGTCCCCTGAGCCCCGCCAGTAGTAATGCCTGAGCGAAGAGCCAGGAATAACCCCTGAGCATCGCAGGGAGTGACACCCCCCCCAAAAAAAAAAGAGCATGAGGGATGGATAAACTTTGTGGGGATTTTGTCTGTCTTGTTTTGGAACCACGTCTGGAAGTTCTCAGACTAGTCCCCGCTTGGCTCTTGGGGATCACTCCTGGCAGTGCCGGGAGACCACGCAGTGAGGGGAATAAACTCAGGCCTCCCACATGCCACACACACACTCCACAGCTCTGAGCTGTCTTCCTCTGCTCGGATTATTCTTGCTTTTATGAGAAACAAGCTCATGTGTTTATATACAGTTGTAATATAGACGCAATTATTTATAGTTAATAAGATGGTACTGCAATTGGCATGATTCCTACATGCTAAAGAGAATATCTTCAATATCCTTTCCTTACCTTTTTTATATTAGATTATCTGATGCACTGGCTGTTTGTAGGCGCTCAGCCGCATAGCTATTAGTTTGGTTGCCTCAAGGACACCTGCAGAGCCTCAGACAGGGAAGGTTATGCTCTACCGCTTGGCTCATTCCCAGGCAGAGATGAATGCTCTTACCTACTAGGAATTGCTTACCTGTGTCTTCCCTTGTCATATTTTAGGGAATTCAACATGGTTAGACACAGTCCATGCTTTGAAATAATTATTAAGAAACACCACACATTACTTGACCTGGTAGGATCTGTGTTGAAATTTAAACAGGAGTCTGAAAAAGCAATGCGGTGAATTAACAGTTTCTGTCTTTGTTGATATTTGCCCTTCTAGTTACAGGTCAGAGGTGATAGGACACGGTTCTAATATTTACCTGATAATATGTGATAATTATCCTGTATACCTGTGCTTTGATTCATTTTGTTTTGTTCAGGGGGCTGTACCTGGTGGTGCTTGTGGTGCCAGGAATTGAACTCAACTGCAGGCGAGGCGAGCATCACACCTCCCGTACCGTCTCTATTCTGTGTGTGGCTGACCGTCTGCTTTTATTCCTTGGCGGAGTGTTATTCAGATTCTCTTTCCTTTTTTTTGGGGTGGGTGAGGATGGGTTTTTTTTGTTGTTTTGGCTAATAGTTCTTGTCAGATGTATGGTACTCAAAATTTTCTCTTATCTCTAGGATAATTTTTAATTGCAGTTTATTTCACTGTGTGAAAGTCTTTTAGTTTAATATAAATTGCATTTGCTAATTTTTGCTTCATTCCTTGCCTATTTTCTTCGACATGTTTTGCAGCTTCCCATATAACAACCTGATCTTTAGTTCTTTAGTAAAGTTTTGTACATGATCCAGTTTCAATGCTTTGCTCTCCTGTTTTCCTGACTATTCGTGAAATACTGTCTGTGTTTTCTTGTATTATGTGTGACCAAGTTTGTCCTCACCCCAGCTTATATCTTACAGCGATCTGCCCTGTTATAGCCTTTATAGTTTCTAAATTAATCACATGATTTTTCATATATTAACATATTATGGGTATTTGTTTCATTTACTTTTAGCCACTACAGACAGATTAAATACTAGAAAAAAATTCCACTGGCAGGAGTAATTCCTGAGTATAGAGCCAGGAGTAATACCTGAGCATTGCCAGGTGCACCCAAAAAAACAAACAAAACGCCCAAAATTGTTCCAAAGAATATTTTGTCATTTCTTAGAAAAATTGGTTTTCTTTTGCTTGCAAGGCTGGAGATCAGATCCAAAACGTCACATATATGAGGTACGTGCTTTGCCTAAGTCATATTCTCTCTCTAGCATCAAATTTCAATGTGTCCCTCATTCTAAGTTTATACATAAACAAAACTGTGCTTACACAGCTTTTTTCTCAAAGATCAATTCTCTAATAAAGCTTTTTTAGTTATGGATATTTTCAGAATTGTAGATATTTTTGCTTCATTCCTTGCAAAAAAATTTGGATATTTTCAGAATTGTAGATATTTTTGCTTCATTCCTTGCAAAAACATTTCTGGATATTTTCAGAATTGTAGATATTTGTGGATTTAAATCCAGCTTCCCAAGAAATATTAAAGTTAGGGACGAGAGCAATAGTACAGCAGGGGAGACACTTGCTCTGCTCATGTGCACCTGGATTCAGTCCCTTTATGATCCCCTGAATAGCACCAGGAGTAATTCCTGAGTGCAAAGTCAGAAGTAACCCCTGAGCATTGCCAGGCATGGAGTCCCCCAAAATATGTTTTAAAAAGTTATTTTAAGCTAATATATTCATTTAATAACTCTGACCTTCCTGATTCTCAATTTACCCAGATCTGTAAAGAATACTGTAAGTGTACATGATGTACTTTTAGAAAATGTAATTGAAAATATTAATATAACCAATGGGGCTGGAGCGATAGCAAAGCAGGTAGGGCGTTTGTGTTGCACGCAGCCAACCCATGTTCAATCCCCAGCATCCCATATGGTCCCCGAGCATGCCAGGAGTAATTCCTGAGCAACGAGCCCTGAGCATCGCCGGGTGTGACCCAAAAAGAAAAAAAAAGTTAAGAAAATATATAAATATAACCAAAGATCATTATTATAATTTAAGATTTTTATCTGGAATTAAGATCTCTATTCTGACTTTAGACCTACCATGCAACAGTCTGTCTTTGCTGCTCCACTTGTAGTAGAATTCAGTTGTTCCAAGAGATACACATCTATGTTTTATATTGAGTGAAAATCTTAGACTTGAACTCCTCCTTTTTTTTTCTTTTTGGGTCACACTCGGTAATGCTCAGGGGTTACTCCTGGCTCTTCACTGAGGAATTACTTCTGACTGTGCTGGGGGGGGGGGGGGGATCACATGGGATGCCGAGAATTGAACCTGGGCCAGCCGCATGCAAGGCAAACGCCCTACCCGCGCTGTGCTATCGCTCCAGCCCCACTTGAGTGCCACTCAACTCTCAGTTATCTTTTTCTTTTTATATCCCCTAACATTGAACGTCTATGTTGACCCTGTGTAAAAGTTCCCCATGTAGGTGGGAGAATAGGTTGATATTGATTTGAGCTTAGGTTTTATATTTCAAGATTTTTAGTTTGCATGTTCTTATTTCCAACAATTCTTCTTGAAATGTATATGTTGTTGTATACACAATGCAGCCTGTCTGGAACAAAGGACAAAATAAATAAATACAAACAGCCTGAAAACAACAAAAAGTTCATTGATATTTAGGATGTTTAAATAAATTATACTTATACTTCAAAGATAACAAAGTCAATTTATTTTTTTAAAAAGGGTGGATATTCGTATTATAGGTTGAGTAAATAAGAGATTGGTCGTAGAAGTGCACAGCTGCTTTTATTGAACATGTTCAACAGTAAACCTGCAAATATAAGTAATATGTGTTTCAATGTGTGAACGTAAAATATCTGTAAAACTTGGGAAACATCTGTAAGAACTCATGAATCCTGGGGAAGTGGGACTTTTGCTGATATAGCTTGTATTTTTTAACCTGGCAAGCTTCTCGTGTTGTATTTGATATGCCAAATTCAGTAACAATATATTAGGTCATTCCCATGACATAATATAATGGTTTGAAGCTCTTTAAGTCTGTCAGCAGGCCGATGCCCTGGCTACGGCATGAGACAGGACATATGGAGAATACTGGTGCCCGCTCTAGAAATAGATGATCAACGGGAAGATCGTGATCGTGATCCTACACGGTTTCTTCAACCTGTGCTCCCGGCCGCCGCCTACAGAGGGCACTGTGGCCTCCGGAGTCGTGTTTACTAATCAAATTCCTCACGCCGACAACGTGGTGACGTCATCGGGGCGGCGACGACGCGTGCGCAGTAGCCGGGGCGCGCCCCGTGGCCGCGCTCTTCCGGTGTAGGATTTGGGGCGCCCTGAGGGCTCCGGACTGGCAGCTCGGGCACTGTTGGCCTCGGGTGGGCGGCATTTCGGGGCCCAATGAGCCGTTGGCATCATTCCCGCGGCGGCTGGGGTCAGGGATGCGGCTTTTCGGGACGTCCCCAGCTAAAAAGAAGGGCGGAAACCACGTTCCCGAGAGGTAATGCACCCGCCGCGGCTCCCGAGCTCGGGCGTCTGGCTTTAGCTCGCGAGGTCTCTTGCTGTCGCTCCTGCATTCGTTCCCCGCCCGGGGAAGCGTTGACCTCGGCGCAGTTCGGTTTCTTAGCACTGATTTCCACCCCCTGGGATAGCTGGGGGCTCCCCGACCCCCGACAAGCTGCAGGACTGCTCTAGTGACGGGCACCCCGCGAGCGGGCACCCCTTCATCCGCTCGCCCGTACAGCCCAGCGGGGCCGCTGGAAGAAAACCCGAATTTGTAGAAGCCCAGCGGCTCCAGAGGGCCTCCTTGGAGGCTCCTCTTCATTTGCAGGCGAAGACTTTGGAGGCTTTGCTCAGACGTGCGAGAACTCTGGTCCTTGGCTTCCTTCCTTTTCTCTCCCGGTGACTTTCGAGCCTGAAGGTTCCTCTCCATTTGCGTCCCATTATAGAACCTGACAACTTTTTTTTTTTTTTTTTTTTTTGGCGATAGGGTCCTAAGGCGTATGTATGTCCACGCTCGTTCCCCTCTTCATTCTTCACCAGACTTATTTTTTAATAGATTAATTTGGAGGGCATTGACCTGACGCACATTTGAAGAATAAAGGCAACTTGCCTGGAGACTCCTGCAGAAATCAGCCCAAACACTACTTTATTCTGTTTCCTACTTTAAGGTTAACCTACTTTAAGGTTAGCGATGCTCAGGGTTTACTCCTGGCTCTGCACTCAGGAGTTACTCCTGGCGGTTCTCGGAGACCATATGGGATGCCAGGGATCGAACCAGGATTCGGCCGCATGCAAGGCAAACGCCCTACCCTTGTGCTAGCTATTGCTCTGGTCCCCAGCAAACTGCTCTTAATAGCTATTATTTCTAAATAAAACAGTACACTCCACATGGTTGATAAACTGTTACTTGCCTGGAAGATTCAGTTGAATTTGGGGAAAGGAAGAGGGAGTCCATTCACATTGAGATGTAAAGAAACATTATACGGGAATAACTAATGCAGAATGGCAGCAGAAATGAAGAACAGAACTGGACCATGGTAGGAAGCTTGCCTGTGCGGGAGCAGGCGCCACTGTGGCAGTGCCAGGAATGGTCACTCTGGACAAGGAGCAGCGCGAAAGGAGGCAAAGTGATCCGCGTGGTTCTCGACAGTAATAGTGCTGTGACTCCAGGCCTAGTAGGGAAAGGAGAAGGACTGAAGGGAAAAGAGCGGAGGACCGTGGACAGGGTGAAGTGATTGGTGTCGGAACCCTGTACACCTGAACTTAGTCACGAATAACTTTGTAATTCATGGTGATTCAATAAAAATTTGTGGGGAAAGAAATCACTCTGTGTTTATTTGTGAAATAAAATTAGGTTCTAAGGCCTAGAGTATTATAAACTTTTTTCATCTGAATGAATGTAGTATAGGACATCAGAAGTCACACAAGATATGGGGCACTTGTGAATTCGGCACAGTCTAATCCCCAACCCCCTGTGTCAGTAAGATTCGTTTACTCCCGATTCACACCATCACCACCCCCTGCCCCCAAATGCCCTGGCCCCACGAGGCTAGAATTTCAGCATGAAAACTGAAATTCTGGGGGTTTTTTGTTTTTGCTTTTTGGGTCACACCCGGCGATGCTCAGGGGTTACTCCTGGTGGTGCTTGGGGGACCATATGGGATGCCAGGAATCAAACCCGGCCAGCATGGGCTGGCCACGTGCAAGGCAAATTCCCTACCCGATGGGCTATCGCCTCCCGCCCCAAAACTGAAATTCTTTGAAGATTTTAATTTTATTTAGATTAAGAAGGAAATAAGTGAGGAACTCTTTTTTTTAATTTTTTTATACCACCATGAGACATACAATTACAAGGGTGTTCATAATTGGTTCTTGGTAATACAGTACTCCAGCACCCATCCCTCACCAGTGCCCCATTTCCATCACCAATGTACCCCACCCCCTGCCGCCCACCCCCGGGCTGCCTCAATAGCAAGTAGCCGCGTTTCCTCTCTCTCTCTGTCTCTGTCTCTCTCTTCTTTTTACACATTGTGGCTAGCCCTGCAGATATTTAGAGTTTATCTAAGTGAGGAACTCTTATAAATGAATATTATTAACTTATAAACAGGTATTAAAAGGCAAGAAGATTTCACGTCTCATTAAAATGTCTGCCATTGCGGACAGGTATGTGGCTCAGCTATAAAGCGCATGCTTTGTATGCCTGAGAACTAGGTTTCGTCTCTGGCACTGCTAAAGTTAATAATAAAGTACCAAGGACCAGGGAGAGAGCTCACAGAACTAGAACTCATTTTCCATGCAGTAAAACCAGCACCAATTAGAGGGAATCCCTAAATGTGCCAGGAGATACCCTGAGCACCGTGGGTGTGACCAAACACGCCCCCATCAAAGTTAAAAATAAAATGCCTTTTACACTATAGTGCCCAAAATAGATAATTTTTTGTTTGTTTTGGGATCATACCCGGCAATGCTCTTGGCTTTTTGCTCAGGAATTACTCCTGGTGGTTGGTGCTGGGGGGACCATATGGGTTGCCGGAGATCAAACCCAGGTTGGCCACATGCAAGGCAAACGCGCTACCTGCTTGACTATCACTCCGGCCCCACAATTTTTTTTTTAAATGGAAACAAGTCGGTCGTAGCACAGATTCTAATTAGGAAAAGCCCACTCTGAATTGAATTTGTTACTCTTGGATCAAGAGTTGTCACCTGTTTTACTCTAGGTTTAAAATTAACTGATTCAGGAAGATAAATCATCATCGTCCTCATTCACCTTTGCCAACACCAAACATAATGTTTGACAACAAATCTATAGATTTGTCTCTTAAAAAAAACTAAAAAAATAAATCTTTGTTGAATTATGAAAATGTTCCCATGTTCGCCTCCTCTATATGCTTGTCCTCGCTCTGTGCTCCGTGGCCTCTAAAGTGGATTCCTAAAGTTCCACAAGGGCCCCAGCTCAGCCTCTTGGCTTCAGGTACCTCAGTGAGTGAGAAAACAGGAGGACTCGCGTCCCCATACACTCCCAGAGCTTCACTGTATGACATCATTTTGAAAAAGCCTCTTGTAGCTCTGTGTACTTGTACCCAAGCTGTTTAGCATTGGAATTTGTACGTGGCATTAGGAAAATGAATTAGTCTGAGTCGCAGTGACATTAGCATTGTTTCCTTTGTGTCCCCCAAAGAGCAGAAGTCTTTAGGCTGGAGTGCAGTGGAGCACTCGCTTGCCTTGCTCGTATAAGAACTCAGTGTGACCCGGCACTGCAAGAGCAAAATGTGAAAAATAGTCCTTAAGTCACAGGTTAGCTAAGCCAGAGATGGAAAGAGTGTGCTAATAATCGTCGAAAGTGATAATACCAGCCTAGAACTGAGCATTGAATATAGTCAAAGGGATACACATGAAAACCTCTAAATGTATGTGTTGCAGTCCACAATGTGTAAGAGAAAGGGGGTGGGGGGAGAGAAAGAGAAGAGATACGGAAAATGCCATAGAGGCAGGCTAGGGGACGGGGAGGGAGTAGGGGACATTGGTATTGGGAAATGGGCACTGTGGAGGGATGGGTGCTGGAACACTGTATGACCAAACCCAAACATGAACATCTTTGTAATTGTGTATCTCACGGTGGTGGTATAATAAAATATTTTTTAAATTACAAAAAAAAAGTCCATAGTACTTAACAGTCTTTTCTCACACATATAAAGTAGAAAATGTCAACTGTCATATGTGTCACAGGAAGTATCTAATAATTCCTAAGAAGGGGAAAATAGTGGCAGAGTTAATCAAGGAAGGTTACCTAGAAGGTTTGTGACCTATTCCATAATGTTAATTATAGTTCACTTATCTGGAGTGTAATTGATCCCTTAGCTTCTAGTCTGCAAGAAACTGACTGGGAAAATTTTGTGCTCAATTTAATTTTTTAGGTGGTGCCCAGGATTCAAAACCAGGGCCTCCCATGTACAAGGCAGTTGCTCTGCTGCTAGGTTGATCCTGAGCCCTGCTGTGCTTTATTTTGATTAATGGACTCTTCAAAACTTTTCCGAGTTACATACAGAACACTACTGTAAATCTAAGTTAATTGATAAATGAATACCTTCTTAGGCAGGGCTTTTAAGAGGTAGGCTGATTCTAAAACTCATATAGAAAAAACTAAATAGTTAGGGAATGTTTGAAAAAGGAATCGTGTAAGGAGGTCATCTAGACCTGCCAGCTGTATTAACCCACACTAGTCTGCAAGAACACAGGGTAGTGAAAATGTTCTGTTTGGTAGAAAAATGTCATTCTGATTTGGTCAAATCCACTAGATACACAGTATGAAGAGTGACTCATAATGTAAACAGGAGATTTCAGTTGATTATGATATGTAGTATTGGTTCATTGACTAACATGAACCACACCGATCTGAGTGTTGGTAGAGAAAGCTGTGTTTGGTGAGAGAGGGTGCAAATGGGAATAGTCTTGTTTTTCTCAAGTTTTACTGAGAACCTGGTCTATAATTATTATCATTATCATTACATTATTATTATTATTATTACTTTTCCCCTCTTTTTATTGGAGCAAGGTAACTTTTATTGAATGAAGCTTGCTTAAAAATATGTGAGGGTTGGGGCCAGAGTGGTAGTACAGTGGGTAGGGCATTTGTCTTGCATGCAACTGACCAGGTTCGTTTCCTGGTACCCCATATGGTCTCACAAGCCTGCCAAGAGTGATCCTTGAGTGCAGAGCCCTGAGCACCACTGGGTGTGGCACAACACTCCTCCCACTTCCAAAAAAAATGTGGGAGGAGAGAAAGAAGGGAAATATGTTCAAGAGAGATAAGCGAAGAAACAGAGACAAGCAGGTGAGGTACATGTTCAAGAGAGAACACGGTCTTGGAGAGCATACACACACACACACACACACACACGTTCACTTTTGTGATTGTGTCTTTGAGTCTTTGGTTCATCTTTTTTTGGCGGGGGATACCAATTACTCCCCAAAAAAGTGAGAGGAGAGAAAGAAGGGAAATGTGTTCAAGAGAGATAAACAAAGAAACAGACAAGCAGGTGAGGTGATGCGGTTCAAGAGAGACCATGAACTTGAGAGAACACACACACACACACACACACACACACATGCACTTTTGTGAGTGTGTCTTTGGTTCATCTTTTTTTGGGGGGGGATACCAATTACTTTGAAGGACCCGTGTCGGGCGCTCCGCCGATCCCGACAGTGCGGGAAGCGAAGTTCCCTTCTACCTCGAAGCCGGGAATGGATGAACACTCAGGAATCCGATACAGTTTTAAAAGGCTTACTTATCATAGGTCAGGCACAATCAGCAAAGGAAAACCCGTGCTGGATTCGGCTGAACCCCAGCCACTTAGGCCAAGATGGCGCACCGTAAGGCTTCAAGGGGAATCAACGCTCCAAGGCGAGATCCCACGGGGAAGAAGACCGGGAGCGGGAACCGGCTAGTTTATACCCCCACTCAGACCTTCCTCCCATGTTATGGAAAGCAGGGAGGGTCCAGGTAATCCCTCCTCATTACCTAGGGCTTCTGTTAATGTTTTGAGCCGGGAATGCCTTGAAATGTAGAGAAGGGGGTTTCGAGGCAGTCACTGTACCAAAGATCAACACCAACCAGTAAATATTTCCAAGCCTTCACAAGTCTCCTATTGTAGTTTTATTTTTTCAGGGAGCCATGCTTTTTGTTTGGAAGCAAAAGCATTTCTCCGGTCTAATTACTTAAGGTCTAGGGCCAGGCTATGGTAAGACTAGTAGTCCACGAATTGGAAGCAGGGGAATATTTATACAGCTGTATCGGAAACTCATTTAGACTACCCCTTATAAGAGTGATTGCGGAGGCAATCCAGGCAGATGCAGCGGCCCTTAGAGTGAAACCCGTGCAAATGCAACTTCCAGAAAAAGTAACTGTGAGCCCAGCATGCGTGACCAAGAATTCACTCCTGCAGCTATTGAAAGCCAGCATGAGGCTTAGCTCTGATTGTCATGTGTCCCAGTCTGTGATATCAGAGAGATGCTCCGCCACACCAGATTGAGGCCCCCATCTCGAGCAGGTTGGTTGGGAGTGGTCACCTCCTTCTTTTGATGGATTACACCTCTTTTTTCAGCTGTGTCTCCATGAGATCTCACAAACGGTCATTTCTTTTGTCCGTGGCCAGTTGTATAGTTCTCATAGTGACAGATTCATGCTTTTGTCCGTTGTCATACACGCTGCAGTTACCACAGCCCGTGGTGTTCAGCCCGTCACCACAGTCTTCACCATATGGTCTAGGTACCCCGCAGACGGTCCCGCCATCGTTGGTTCTGCAGCGTCATCAGTTTCTCCTTGTGTTCTCTCTCTCGTGGGATGGGGATAAATCTATCTGCCAGGTTCTCAAGTCAAAGCCACGTCACCATGGTGAGGAAATAAAAAATCAGACTGGACAGGTTGGCTCAGGAGACAGAGCTACAGACTGATCCTGCAGGTGATGGGAGCCTCGGAGTCCTGCTGGGGTTCCAGCACACCTGCCGGGGACGTGCTGTTGTGGCAGCAGCTGAAGAAATGCTGGGGTGACTGTGTTCGGGTGACAGTGGTGAGGGCCTGGGGAGGCCCAAATGACCACTGAGGAAGTGGCCCATGGTTGCGCTGAGCAGCCACGAGGACAGAGTGTCCGCTCTCTCTCTAAGCACTGTTGAAGCAGGAAACTGCAGCCACTCTCAGGAAGATTGTTCCAAGTCATTGCTTTAAATTCCTGTTCACAGGGGTTAGATAGTACAGGGTTAAGGCACTTGTTTTGCACACGACCAACCTGACTTCTGTCCCCAGCACCCCGTATGGTCCCGCAAGCCACTGCCAGGAGTGATCTCTGAGCACTGCCAGATGTTACCCATCTCTTCCTGCCCCCTTCTCCCCCAAATCAAATTAAATTCTTATTTGCAGGCATTCCACTCGGAACTGCAGAGAGAGTGGTGAAAAATTAATGTGGTCCATTCTTTCTGGGAGTTTACAATGGAGTTCAGAGACCAGAACCAAACAGACACAGAAATATACAGATGTGAACTCTTTTCTCCTCTCTAATATTACTGCCTGTGATCAGCTCTTCTGCTGGGTGGAGTTCTGATGAGAGGGAGTCTGAATGTGGAAAATGGTGGCCCTCATGGAGTCGTCTGGCTTCTTGCGAAGTTCTGCTGGTGGCAGACCAGGGCTGGGGGCTGGTCCAGTGGCAGCCTCTAGGCCTCGGTGTCTGCCACAGCTGCTTGCTTGGCGCCCTGTTCACCTTGGAGCAAGCAGATGCCCTTGGGCTCTACTAGCATGAGACAGGGCATATGGAGATGTTACTGGTGCCCGCTCGAGCAAATCGATGATGAACGGGAATACAAGTGATACAAGTGAATATCACTGGCACTAAGGATGATAACATTGTTTGTAAATTCCAGAAGAGTGAAAACTTTTCCTACGAATTTTATTGTAACCGTCACAGAGCTTGAATTAGCAGGTAATAAGAATGCTTATTCTTACTTTATTCTTTCTTACAGAGCTTTCAAGAGAAACTCGCTCCAGAAGAACGTTTTTCTCCCTTGGATCTTTTTAACAAAATTCAAGAACAGAATGAAGAACTTGGACTGATTATTGATTTAACATATACTCAGCGCTATTATAAACCAGAGGCAAGTTGGACCTATTTCAGCTGTAAAAGGAGCCATACTGGCTCCCTTTATTAATTATTGCCCTTGAAATGTGGAATATAAGCAGATTAATTGTATAATTTTTAGTCGTAAGTATATGTTCTCATGCACAGGAACGTTGGTTTTGGTTCCGTATGCCACTCGACTGTAGCTGCAATGATATCAAGTGTACTTTCTGACCGAAGCTTGATTGGGAAAAAGACTTATCATAGTTATGGTCTTATTAACTAGATTTTATTCAGATTTCTTAGTTTATATTCCACCTACACGGTAAAGCCTGGCAAGCTACCCATGCTTTATTTACTTTTTATGCCAAAGACTAGTAACTATTATGGACCTCAGTTCCATAACCTGAAGAATGGTTTCGGGATCCTCCTGTCCCTGTAGCAAGTAGATGCCCTTGGGTTGCACTTGCTTGTGACAGGACTAATGGAGATGTTACTAGTGCCCCTCGAGCAAATCGATGAACAATGGGAAGACAGTGATTTATTATTTTTAAGTATTTCCTTCAAATGAAATAATATGTATTTTCATGGTTTTGCTTGATAGGATTTGCCAGAAACTATTCCTTACTTCTGGTCCACCACCCCAGAAGAGCCTTGCAACAAGAAAGATGACCCCCAACTCCATTTTCCACATCCAGGGCCGCCATTTTCCACATCCAGACTTCCCCCTTGTCAGAACTCCAACCAGCAGATGAGCCTATCACAGCCCCGGATCATCGACACCCACCCTGAAGTAGTTTTTTTTTTTTTTAATCCGAGCCCAGGTATGCTGATCCAGAGACTCATAGACATGGGGTAGAGCAGCTACTGGCTCTCCCTGTGCCCAGCCGCTTATGAGGCTCCCAGGAAGGATGGCAGGTTCTAGCCCTGGCCTGCCACCCCACCAGAGCCTTGCAAAAAGCCAGACGACCCCCCCCCCACTCCATGAGGGCCGCCATTTTCCACATCCGAACTTCCCTCTCGTCAGAACTCCACCTAGCAGACGAGCCTATCACAGCCTGGTGGCAAGCCTGGCAAGCTGCCCGTGTCAGATTTGATATACCAAATACCAGTAACAATTATATTAGGTCATTCTCATGACCTAATATAGTTTGAGGGTCTATATGTTCCTGGAGCAAGCAGATGCTCTTGGGCTCTACTAGCATGTGACAGGACATATGGAGATATTACTGGTGTCCACTCGAGCCAATAGATGATGAACGGGAAGATAGTGATAGTGATTCCTTACTTGAAAATATTTACAATAGGGCATTAGGTGCCTGATGATAAAACTATTTCAAAATTCAAACAATCTGTTAATGGGTTTTTGAAAGAAAATAAAGACAATGGTGAGTAATAATTGTTTTTTTTTTTTTTTTTTGGGTCACACCCGGCAATGCTCAGGGTTACTCCTGGCTCCTCTGCACTCAGGAATTACTCCTGGCGGTGCTCCGGGGACAATATGGGATGGCCGGGATCAAACCCAGGCCGGCACAGACTGGCGCATGCAAGGCAAATGCCCTACCCGCTGGGCTATCGCTCCGCCCCTAATTGTTTATTTTTGACCTAGCCCCCTCCTTAGGCATGCATTTTGTATGAGGTTGGAGAGTTTTTCTACTATGACATGAGGCCTGTTGTGATTGAAAATGTTTAAATGGAAATTGTGTAAGGTGGAGCCAGAGTGACAGCACAGCAGGTAGGGCGTGTGCCTTGCAAGCAGCTGACCCGGGCCTGACCAGGGTTCAATCCCCGGCATCCCATATGGTCACCCTAGGACAGCCAGGAGTAATTCCAGGGCGAAAAGTCAGGAGTAACCCCTGTGCATTGCTGAATGTGACCCCCCTGCCAAACACACACACATACACACACACACACACACACACACAAATTGTGTAGATTTTTTTTTCCTTTTTTATGGTCACAAACCATTTTTTTTAGGTTTGCCATTTGTTTTAAGTTTTATTTATTAATTTTTTTATTGATTGAGATTCTGTGATTTACAGCTCTGTTACTAATGGTATCCCAGGCATGCAATTTCAGCACCATCTCCAGTTTCCCCCTCTCTCCCCGAGGACCCCAACACCCCCTCCTTCAGGGAGTCCCTGCCCCACCACCAGTTATGTGCATCAGGTCTCCCTTGGATTGCAACTAATTTAATTCGGAAGTGATTTTATTAAGAAATATAAACCATGCTTTCTGTTCAAGCCCATGTTCTCTGAACTCGTATTTCACTTGTTTGCTTCTGTGTAGCTTTACTATTTTTTTCCCCACTCTGGAGATTCCTATGTTCTCTCTTGAATCTGTACTTCCTCTCTTTCTCCTCCCACCTAATTAGCTTCAATTAAAAACTACTTTGCTTCACCAAAAAAAGAGAAAAGAAGAGAAATATAAAATGAACTAGCTTACCTGTTCTTTAAGACTTGATTGGGAAATATACAGTGTATAAATGTGCAAATGATAATCAACTCTTTGGCCTGGATTTAAGAAGCTGAGGATGCCAAATCAGGGAGAATGAAGAGCTGGGCTGGAAGTAATTGAAGGGCATTGGTGGAGAGTGTTGGGCACTCTGGTGGTAGTAGGTATAGTCACTGTACACCAAATGTTTTATTTTGTTAATCATTTTATTTAAAAATTAAAAACTTTATTACAACACTGTGATTTAGTAAGTTGTTCAAAATACAGACATTTCAGACGTTCAGTGTTCCAACACCAGTCCCACCACTAGTGTAAACCTCCTCCACTAATGTTGCCAGTTTCCCCTTTAGCAGGCATAGGTTTACTTCATATTGCGTGTAACAACAGAGGGCTAATGGAGTTATCAAAACCTAGATCAGTAAGTCAGTTTGTAGTAATGTATCTCACACTGGTGTTACTAAAGTCATTGAGGATCTAGTGGGCTGGTTGGTACTGGTTAGTCTTCTGTGAACATTAATATTATTTTAAACATCTAACCTAAGCTATAATTAAATAATTGCCTGAAGGTTAATTTATTTCTTACAATTTTTTTAAATGATGGACTAATAAATACTAAGGAACAGAAAAGTCTTGGGCCTGGTGGTAGAGAGATAGTACAGCAGAGCACTTGGCTTGCATGCAGCCGACCCAGGTTTGATTCCCAGTACCCCACATGGTCCCCCCCGAGGTCCTACCTGGCACGATCCCTGCGCACAGAGCCAGGAGTGAGCGTTAGTGGATGTGGCCCGAAACCAAAAAAGAAAAAATCTTAGGCTTGAGTCTTTGTTCTTTTGCCATTTGTATTGTTTATCCTCTTTAAGTCTTGCTTTTTCATCGTAAAATAGCTTATAAACAATATTTACCTGGGTTCTTCTCAAGGCATATAAACCTATGCCATGTAAGAAGCAGCAAGTGGAGGAACAGCAGGAGTGCCTTTGGAATGCCAGAGTGATCAGAAACTGTCCTTTTCAATTATCAGTATTAAAATTGAAGACATTATATTATATTTGTTTTGCCTAGAATCGAGACTCATTCTTGATGAGGCCTGCAGTAGTTTACAGCATCGCATCTTGAGAGCTATCAGTGACAAATTTTCACTTTAAGAAAGGTAAATATTTTCTGGTATGTTCCAGAAACACAAACCTTGTCAGTGTGACTCCTTTTCAGGGTAGTGTAAGTATGCTTGTAACTTATAAATCTTAGAGAGATTCCAGTGCTGGTTGCCTCTCTTCTCTCACAATCTTTTTCCGTGTTGCTGGTAGCTGTCCAGCCACACTGACTCCATTCAGACCTTTTTGCTCCGTTTTCTGGGATGTTCTCACTCTGTTTTTCTCTTGACTGACTCCATCCTGCCATTTGTGCTCAGATCACAAATCACCCTTTCAGAGAAAATCTCCCCTGCCCACACTCTGAGTAGCCACCAGTCACTTTGCATTGCTTCCTTCCCGTGTTCGTACTTTTTGTCATCTTGCCCCTGTCAGCGATGGTCTGGGTTCTCTGTTATTTTTCATTCCCCAATTGAATATAATCTTAGGAAGGCAGAATTTTCTTATGACTCATTCACAGTTTTTCACCCAGTGTCTTGGGTGAAAAATGTTTAACAGCTTGGGATTCCAGACAACATTCAAATACTGTCGGGTGTTCCAATGTTTTGGAATTAAAGTTTGCACTGTCATTAAAATGAACTACAGCAATGGTCACTGGTTACAGTGATATCTGAGAAAAAAATTTAAACACTGGCCATTATGCTTCTGAAGCCAAGTTTTCTCTAGAAGACAAGTAGCAGCAAAACGCTTCCATGCTTCAATGACTGCATTGATTGAACAAGTATTTATTGAGTTACTATCATGCTCAAAGATCTACACCCAGACCTGGATCAGTAATGAAAACAGACAACTTAGTTCCTATGATCTTAAGTCTTTCATAGATGAAGGGTTCAAGCCATCTTAAGAAAAAAAATCTTTGGGGCCAGAGCGATAGCACAGCGGGTAGAGTATTTGCCTTGCATGCAGCTGACCCGTGTTTGATCCTCGGCATCCCATATGCCCCCCCCCCGAACAGCCAGGAGTAAATCCTGAGCGAAGAGCCAGGATTAACCTCTGAGTATTACTGGGTGTGACCCAAAAAAGCAAAAAGAAAAAGAAAAAAAAAATTTGAAAGCAGAGTAAATTCCTCAAGGGCAGGCTAAGTGACCTTTATTCTTGAGACACTACAATGATTTTTTTTTAAATCATCTGTGCACTTAGGGCCACTCCTGGAGGTACTCAAGAGCTATTCCTTGCTTTGTGCTTAGGAATGACCCCTGTCTATGATCAAGGAACATTGCATATGCTCAGGGAAACATATGCAATGCTGGGGATTGAGGTAGGCTCAGCCATATGCGAGGCAAAGCACCTTATACCCTATTCTAACTCCTGGGTCCTAAAATGATGTGTCTTGAACATTGGTAGGCAATGGGGATGCTCAACACAGAAAAACATTGTATACTTAAAACAATCACTTGTCACTTGTCTTCCCATTGTTCATCGATTTGCTTGAGCGGGCACCAGTAATGTCTCCACTCATTGGGAATGAGGCTCATTATGTTACTGTTTATGGCATATCGCCTACTCCACGGGTAGCTTGCCAGGCTCTACTTAAAATATAAATTTTTGTTGTGAACCTATTGGTAATATAAAATGTCAAATGGAATTTGAAAAGTAAATACTTGGGAAAGAAAAGATGTGGAGTGGAAAATAAAGGAAAATATAGCAAGTTGCACTGGATCCTTCTATTTGTACATTGTGAGGGAAGCAGGAAGCCAGGCAGCGAGGGAAACTCCAAAGCAAACAGATTACTGTTTGATTCCTTCTTTTATTGGGAAGTAATTTAATCAACTAGCCCAACACTACTAAAAGCCCACCTTGTGAACACAGGAACCGGTAAGGTCTGATTAGACCTTCACCATGCACCAACACAGACCCAGAGAAGACTGGACGCTCTCTCTGAGTAGTTCCAGCAGGAACGAATACCAGGAAAAGAATATCAAGGAAGACCATCTACTACTCCCAACTCTTCTGCTTGGCATATCAAATACGACACGGGTAGTTTGCCAGGCTCTGCTGTTAGGTAAGGTTGTGACTTCCAACAAGAATAAAATGAAATAAGAGGGCCGAGGCGATAGCCCAGCAGGTAGGGCGTTTGGCTTGCACGAGGCCGGCCTGTGCCGACCTGGGTTCGATCCCCGGCATCCCATATGGTCCCCTGAGCACCGCCAGGAGTAATTCCTGATTGCAGAGCCAGGAGTAACCCCTGAGCATTGCCGGGTGGGACCCAAAAAGGCAAAAAAAAAAAGATATTTTAAGATCTTTTTGAGGCAACACCCAGCAGACTTCAGGCATTACTACCGACTCTGCACTCAAGGGTCACTCCTGGTAGTATTGGGGGACTGTATTTGGTGCCAGGGATGGAACCCAGGACAAACGCATGCAGGCAAACACTCTACCCACTGTACTATCACTCCAGCCCTTAGTAGCATTTTAATTGGACACTTTGAGTTAGGATTTTATCATTTTATTTTTGATTTACAAAGTTATTTGTAACTAATTTACAATTATGATTGGACATTATAATATAGGATGAGCAATAAAAAGAATTGCATGCAACTATTATATAGTCCTTTGAAACATTTATTCAGGCATTCAAGTGATATTTATTGATTAAACAACTCAATAAACACTTTCAATAAACCTCAATGAACACTCTACCAAACACAGTTTAATAAAGTCTCAGGTACATACAATTGAGCATTGCCTGCCTTCAAAGATCTATGATTTAACGAGGAGCTTACATTTTGGCTTAGGAAGAGATAGGCTTCACTTGTATCACTTGTGATGGGCTATTGTGAGAAATCATCCCCCTAACTAAAATCCCCAGGTTAGTGTATTTCTTCAGTTAAACATGCGCCAGGAAAGAATAGAATAGATGACAAAATATCTGCCAGCTGCAAACTTATGCCAGACAAGCATAGACTAAGACTGTTTAGGACCTTTTAGATCTAGGGGGACAACATATGTGTTACATATGTACATATGCACACATGTATATATGTATATTTATGTGTGCATATGCACATATATGCATATATGAATATCTAATTATATGTGTTCTATATATTACATGTATATCTGTGCTCAGGAATCACTCCTGATTGGCCTAGGGGACCATATATTATATATATATAAATTTGGATTTTGGGCAACAACTGGCAGCACTCAGGGCTTTCTCCTGGTTCTGTGCTCAGGAATCACTCCTGGTGGGCTTCGGGGACCATATAAGGTCCTGGGGATTGAACCCAGATTGACGTATGCATGGCAGGCAACCTATGCACTGGATTATCACTCCAACCCCAGAAATATTTGTGTGGGTTTTCTTTGCTTGTTTGTTTATTTGTTTGCTTTTGTGGAAGAAGAGGTTTGGGGCCATCCCTAGTGGTATTTAAGTGCTCCTGTCTCTGTGCTCAGAAGTGATTCCTGATGGTGCTCAGGGGACTGTATGTGGTGCTGGAGATAGAACCAGGGTCAGTCACACGCATAGGCAAGTACGTTAACTTGTGCGTTAACCCTATACTATTGGTCAATCCCTGGAGTAGAAATATTTTTTAGAAGTGAAAAGAGATAAGCCAGATGTAGCCAGTACAAAAACACAATCAGGAACTTTGCTCGTGAAGGATCAGCCAAGGTTCCATTGGCTAATTTTATGCTACAACTGCAGAGTTGAGCAGAGAGATCGGTTCTCAAAGACTAACCTATTTATTATACCTATATTTTTTTTGGCTTTTGGCGTCACACCTGGTGATGCTCAGGGGATACTCCTGGCTCTTCACTCAAGAATTACTCCTGGCAGTGCTCAGCATATGGGATGCCAGAGATAGAACCAGAGTAGGCTGCATACGAGGTAAACGCCCTACCTGCTGTGCTATAACTCCGTTCCCTATTATGTCATTTTTTAAATAGAAAAATAATTGCTAATCTCCAATTATTATAAAAAAGAAAGAAGAGAGTGAGAGAGACAGAGAGAGCCTTATTATGCCATTGTTAAGGACATTGGCTTTGACCCTGAAAAGCTTAGGAGCCATGGAAGAGTTTGAATGGAAAAGGTGTGGTATCACATGTTTTGAAAGACTCATTATGGTGAATTTGACAACTTTTTAGGGGCTCTGAAAGATAGCAGAAAAATCAATTAGGATTGTGGTTCACAAGATCATTTGGGGTATCACAAAATGAACTCATATAAAACTTTGACTTTCCGTGGTCACATGACCTTCCGTGGTCCTCAGGTCTTATCCCAGCGCTGTGCACAAAGATCACTCCTGGCAGTATGGGATGTCGAGTCCTGAACTTTGTCAAACACGTGCAAGGCAAGCACCCTCCCCACTGTACTACAGCTTCTGGCTCCCAACAATTAAAAAAAATTTTTAAAAATCATAGCGATATTTGACATCACTAGATTCTGTGTGAGTGTCTAGCTAATCAATTCCCAGTTTCAACATGAGACCATCTTATATTCCCTTCAGTGCTGTCCATCTTTTCAAAGCTGCATTTTGGGGAGTAATTATAATAAAAAGCCAAGATTGTTTGACAATTTGTGGAACAGAAACCAAAGCTGGCCATGTCTAATTTAAGTTCCAGGTTTAAGATGTTTCTACATGCTCAACAGCCATATACATTCCATTAACAAGTACTGTGGCTATTTAAGAGTGAAAGAGAAGATTTTCAAATATTTATGTCCTGGTTTCAAGTATTTGTTCCTGGAGCACTGTATTGTTTTACTAGCTTTTATGTTATTGAAGTGTTTTATTCTGTGACCACTTAACAAATAATCTCATGGCTTAACATGAGGGAAAAAATTACGCACTCTTGGAAGCCAGAAATTTAATATCCAGATCACTGGGACAAAGATGTCAGCCAGGATACAGCCCTTTTTAGGAAGGTCTTTAGGTGTCACGTGGTTTGTCTGGTGGCTAACTCACTCACTCTTGGCTTCCACGGTCACATGACCTTCTCTTCTATTCTGCATCATCTTCTTCCTCCATGTTGTCAAAGCGTAATTACATTGACTCACCTGATAATCCACCAAATCTCTCCATCATTATAGCATCAATTCAATCATACATATGAAAGCTTTTACTAAGCAAAAGAAGTTTGCAAGGTTCATGATCTCTTTGAATGGCCATTGTGCAGTCTACACCATTGTGTTGTTCACTTGATTACTTGATATTCCGTTGTTCATTGATTTCCTCAAGTGGGCGCCAGTAACATTTCCATTTGACCCTATCATGTACCAGTGTAGCCCAATGGCATCTGCTTGCTTCAGGAATACAAAGAGCCTCAAACTGTTCATTCAGGGTCTTGACAAAGAAGTCTGACCATCTTGTAGGTGGGAGGCCACGTGATATTTTGATATCCCGCGGGACCAGTTGGTAATAGCTCTAGTCCAGAGGTCGTCTCCAAACTGCATTACATGTCCAGCCCATCTGATTTTCCATGCCTTGGCAAACGAGACAGTGTCCCTGACCTTGGAATGTCGACGGCTGTTGGAACTCCAGATTCCTTCTCTCACTTGAGTGAGGTGTGATATTCCAGCATAGCTCTTTCGATTCCTCTTTGGGAGACCCAAATAGCATTCTCATCCTGTCTTCGTAGGGCCCAGGTCTCTGAGGCATATGTTAATGCAGGGAGAATGGTGGAGTCAAGAGATGTGCCTGGAGCCGGAGGTTCTTTGTCCTTTTAGCTATTTCTTCGATGCTCTTGAAGGCGTTCCATGCCGCTCTCTTCCCTCCTGTGCAGGTCAGTTATTAGGTTATTCATCATGTTGACTTCTCAACCTAGGTTCACATAACTGCTGCATTCAGAGATGTTTGTTCTGTTGAGAGTGAATGGGGCCTCCGGAACTATTTCATTTTTCATGAACATAGTTTTGTTGAGATTCAGCTGTAGACCTATCTTTCCACATTCTCGGTCAATTATGTTGTTAGCCTCTCACAATACTTGTATGGGACTATAAGAATTTTTGTTTGTGCATGAATGGTTTTATTTTTTGTTTTGGGGCCACACCTGATGGTGCTCAGAGCTTACTTACTCTTGGCGCTGAGCTCAACAGGGCTCAGGGGACCATATGGGGTGCCAGGGAGCCACCCCAGGCCTACAGTGTGCAAGGCAAGCACTCTACCCACTATAGAATTTCTTTGGTCACAGTAAATATTTTTTTTAGCCTAGGGATGAGACCGCCAGGGCTCTGTGGATTTATTAAGTGTGGAAACCTTGCAAATGTGATAGATCTATCACTTGATCACTTAATCACTTGACATCCCATTATTCATCCCACCACCCTGACCTGTTAAAATTCCCTCTGCCCAGCTGGGACGAGACACTCCTCTGGAGCTCCTGCTTCCTGCTTTCCAGTGAGCACCCACATTGGCCCTGTCACAGCCTGGCCATTTCGTGGTCCACAAGGTCTTCCTGTTGGGCTCCACAAATAAAAGTGAAGGCACGTGGAGGAGGACAGAAGCTCATCTCTGCTCTGACTTGATGAAATTTTAGATCAGGTTACCAGCAGCCAGACTTCAGAAGGCTCAGGACACTAGGGGCTGCAGCTCATGAATACCCCCTATGGTAACGAGCAGTCATCATTTGGAAGACAAAGTAATGCCCATTGCATGTATCTTTCTGAGGTCCAGTGATGAAGGGACCCAGGAAGATCCAGCATAGGCAGAAACTCCCGTGTCCTTCCTCAGCTCCTAGGTAAGAGGCGCCTCACTGTCGAGTGAGCCCTGTCCCCGTCACACGCTACCTGGGAACTGCTAGATTCCCAAGAACCACAAATTTGATTTGTGGATTTGATGGTGGCTCTGAGGCATTGGTCAGTTCTCATTGCACACCCTAGGGGAGCCCCCGCATTCCCCCTTTCTTTTGTGCCCTAGGAGTGATCCCTCCCAAGCCTTGCCTTAACGTCAGGAGCACTGGAGGTTCGTGCTGCTGGCCCCAGTATCCCCCAGTCCATCAGGAAGACCCCCAGCTCTGAATCTACCTGCGTTACTGTCTAGGAATCTTATCCCCTTCGAGAGACAAGAAGGGCCAGTAATGAAACTGTTGCCCCCTCTCTGCCCCGCACCCCCACCGGCCCGGACTGGAAAGGTGGGGATGGCTCCCTTCCCCATGGGAGGAAGGGTAAGGCCCACCCTCCCCCTCCCTTTATCGCACTCCTGGGGGCGGAGCCTACGTCCCACTCCCGCTCCCAGGGCTGGTCCCTTCCAGGAGGATGAGCGCTAGCCCGACCTGAGGGGGTCGCATATGGGGGCAGCTGATTCTCTTCTGCTCCCGTGAGGGACGGTAAAGAGGGGAGCTCTCTGGCTCTCTGGTAAAACCGGAGGCGGTAAAGAGAACGTCCTCTTATGTTGACTGGTTGTTGCAGGGAGAAGGGATTTCTCCTCCCCTCTCACCACCAAGGCGGCGTGGCTGAAGTGTTAGCTCGGGAAGCTGAGCTAGAAGGTGAAACAGGAAGCTGCCAGCCATGAGGGAGGCTTCCCCACCAAATCTTCCCAAACCAAAATGTATGGACCTGATCCGGTGGCCTTGACTGCAGGTCTAAGAATTACAGCTTCTACGTTAGCAATCAGGTCCAAGGAGAAAGTAGCTTGGATGGGCCACCCAACTCCCAAGGCGGCCACTCTGCAGAACAAAGGTGTCGAACTTACCTTTCCTGATGACTAATGCCACCTTCTGCGCCTTTTCCTAGACTTCGGAAAAGTGGGATAGAATTAGAGACTTTGGAGTTGTCTGTCCTTGTCCCATTGTGGACCGAGGAGCAACGCCCGGAGAGAGAGAACAAAGAGGGTGGAAACGACAACTCCACACACGCAGAGCACTCTCCACCACGCGCTCCTTGGTGCACCACTCACTCTCCTTACCATCCAATTTGGGGATCAGGTCAAAAGGTGTTCACTTAACGGGCGGTTGGTTGACCAGTTTAATCACGTCTTCCTCCCCTGGCTCCAGGATTCTTGAAATATTCGAGCTCTAATGACAGGTAAACTGTCCCGGCAGGACGGGGCTGCCGGTCCTCCCGCTGCTCAGCCCAGATAAGAGCTCCCGGCTGAACCTAATGGCTCCCCAACCGCTGAGCCCAGGTGAGGGGAAAAAGAATTCCCCTTCCTTCAGGGACCCTAATGGTCCCCCCCACCCCCTGGCTAAGTCCCCTAACTGGGAATCACAAAAGGACCCCCATGGCCAAGTCCCCACCGAGTGGTCTGCCTAGGGACAATTGGTTCACCAATTAGCTCCCCCCCCCCCCCCAAAAAAATTTTCAGATTCTGAGAGCTTTGCAAGCGGCTGGGGAGACTGGAGCCCGGCTCGCGCCGAGCCCAGCTGACGATGGGATCCCGAGGAGGGCAGATGGGTTTTGGGTGTTGGCCCATCGCCTCTGGGGGTCCCGGGCAGCCCGGATGAAACTCGCCCATCACACTAGCCACCATCTTCGCTGTCCGACGCTGAGAAACTGACCCACGACCAGATCAACTGAGCAAAACCAGTTCGAGCCCAGGTAGGCGGCTCCCAGAAGCGGGAATCACTGGGAATTCGCCAGATGGAGTCAGGGTTAAGCCACTCCCCCTCCATTTTGTCTAGCCTGGTGGACCCGCCCAGGTACTGCCCAGGAACCAGTAGGCAGAGCTTTGCAAGCGGCTGGGGAGACTGGAGCCCGGCTCGCGCCGAGCCCAGCTGACGATGGGGATCCCGAGGAGGGCAGATGGGTTTTGGGTGTTGGCCCATCGCCTCTGGGGGGTCCCGGAGGCAGCCGGATGAAACTCGCCCATCACACTAGCCACCATCTTCGCTGTCTGGATGCTGAGAAACTGACCCACGACCAGATCAACTGAGCAAAACCAGTCAAGCCAGATGCGGCCGCAAGCGCCGCGGTCATAAAATAGTGAAACAGTAATGTCTTTTAATGCACTGTATTCCACGAAGAGCAGGAAAGTTTGTCGGGAAGGAGATATAAAGCGAAAGAAATGAATACAGAATATGCCAGAGTTGAGGTGCGGGAGGGGAAGGGAGGTGGGGACATTGGTGATGGTAGATGGGTTTGGGTGGAGGGATGGGTGTTGGAACACTGTGGATCCAAAACTCTACATGAGCATCTTTCAATTGTATGTCTAAAAATGGTGTAATGATATTTGGGGGGAAAATATAAAATTAAATTAAAAAAAAAATTTCAGATTGTCCCAAATGCCTACCTAGGGCATTTACCTCTGCTTTCTTGCTGACGATCTGTCTTCCCAACAAGGGGATCCCAGACGAACCCCCCAAGTGTTACTGTCCAGGAATCTTTTTTTTTTTAATTTTTTTTCCTAGTCTAGTCTATTTTTTTTAACAATTACAAAAATGTTCATGTTTGGGTTTCGGCCATACAGTGTTCCAGCACCCATCCCTCCACCAGTGCCCATTTCCCACCACCAATGTCCCCAATTCCCTCCCCGCCCCAGCCTGCCTCCGTGGCAGGTTCTTCATCTCTTTTCTCTCTTTCTCTCTCTCTCTCTTTTTCTCTCTTCCCTGTCTTACGTGTTGTGGATTGTAATAGACTTTCGACAATTATTGGCCTACTGTTCCTTTCTCTGTCTTACCTAACCTCTGCTCCCACACGTTTGTGGTAGTTTCCACCTTTGGCAAGACCTCCCAACCCATGTTTCGCCTGATCTTGGATATTGGTATCATAATATGTGTATGTATGTATATATATTTATCTATATATGTATGTATATATATTTATGGCAGGGTGATACCATGTCACCAAAACTCTTCAGTGCCACCCTTGAGAACATCATGCGACAATTAGAATGGGAAGGAATGGGGAGTGAAGATAGATGGTCGACAACTACACCTCCCGCTCGCTGATGACATTGTTCTAATAACACTAAACATTAGCCAAGCAGCACAAATGCTGGCTGACTTTGACCGAGAATGTGGAAAGATAGGTCTACAGCTGAATGTAAAGAAAACTATGTTTATGAAAAATGAACTAGTTCCAGAGGTCCCATTCACTCTCAAAGGAACAAACATCTCTGAATGCAGCAGTTATGTGTACCTAGGTCAAGAAGTCAACATGATGAACAACCTAAAACCTGAGCTGCACAGGAGGAAGAGAGCGGCATGGAATGCCTTCAAAAGCATGTAAGAAATAGCTAAAAGGACAAAGAACCTCCAGCTCCGGGCACATCTCTTTAACTCCACCATTCTTCCTGCATTAACATACACCTCAGAGACCTGGGCCCTACAAAAGCAGGATGAAGATGCTATTAGGGTTTCCCAAAGAGGAATCGAAAGAGCTATTCTTGGAATATCACGCCTCACTCAAGTGAAAGAAGGAATCTGGAGCTCTGACCTCTGTCACTGTTCCAGAGTCAGGGACGCTGTCTCATTTGCCAAGGCATCGAAAATCAGATGGGCTGGACATGCAATGTGATTTGGAGACGACTGCTGAACTAGAGCTGTTACCGACTGGATCCCACGGGATGTCAAAAGATCACGTGGCCGCCCACCTACAAGATGGTCAGACTTCTTCGTCAAGACCCTGAATGAACGGTTTGAGGCTCTTTGTATTCCTGAAGCAACCAGGTGCCATTGGGCTACACTGGCACGTGATAGGGTCAAATGGAAATGTTACTGGTACCTGCTTGAGCAAATCGATGAATAATGGGATGTCAAGTGATCAAGTGATATTTATGTCATAGAAATAAATGCAGTCATTCTATATCTGTCTCTCCTTCTGGCTAATTTCACTCAACATGATCCTCTCCATCCATTTATAGGCAAATTTCATAACTTCGTTTTCCTAACCACTGTATAGTATTCCATTGTGTAGATGTACCAAAGTTTCTTTGTCCAGCCATCAATTTTCGGGCACTCTGGTTGTTTCCAGATTCTGGCTATTGTGAATAATGCTGCTATGAATATAAAAGTAGGGAAGGTGTTTGCACTTCGTGTTTTTGGCTTCCCAGGGTATATTCCCAGGAGTTGTCTAGGAATCTTATACCCTTCGAGAGAAAGAGAATCACACAGGAATGCAATGAACAAAGCAGAGTTTATTGTGCTGGCTAGCCAGGGTCCAGCTCCCACACAGATTCACAGGTCCAAGCCGGCAGGAGGGACCTTGAGCCTCCTCAAAAGGCCCCTTATTGTCTGAAAGTTGGTGCACAAACTTCATGGCACGCTATTTCTAAGGCCTGGCACTGCCAGGGATGAATTTCAGGGTCTCAGCATGCAGAGCTTGGGCTTCAGCTCTTTGAGCTACATTCCAGGCCCCTTGATCTCAATTTTGAAAGAAACTCATATGAACTACTGACTTCTTTAGTGATCATTTAGCTTCTAAGTCCACTCCCATTGGTAAATCCACAGTTGGACCACTGATAGGTCATTTAGTATATTGGTTAAGTGGCTAGACAGAGGGATCAGTACTTTTCTCAAAATTCCTCTCTACTCGTATGGCTGTGGGCAACTTACTGAATCTCACTGGGACTCAATTTATTGAAGTCATCTGTAAAATTGGCATGATATAGTTAACTCACAGAACTGTTATTTACTGGAATTTATATTGTGAACTTGGAACACAACTATACATTCAATAAGAACTCAATATATTTATGGTTATTAAAGGAATTGTATCAGCAGAAAAAAAAGGCCCCTTATGAAGGCTCCTCCTGTCCATCACAACAGGGCCTCCAAGTACATAACCAATTAGTCAATACTATTTTCTCTCTAGCCTATCCACTTAAGGTATATTGCTCCTTAGCCTATAGGTGTGCAGCCACATGAGCAAGTAGGCAGAGCACGTCCTGCATGTACTCAGGCTCATCTCCCTTGGCCTGTCCATCCAGGCGGAGCATGCCCGCCATGAGCCCATCTAGGCCTGGCACGTCTCACACGCACACCAGGTCAAATTCCTGGCCCTGCCCACATTCCACAGGCATCTTCCTTTTGTTTACCTTATCCTGGGTAGAGAGGCATCAGCACGCCATGGGTGGAGGGGCTCTTACTGATCTCTGTTGGGTGGAAATTTGAGACAAACTACTATTTTTTTATTCCTTATCCTTTCACCTGGAACCAACTGCAGATGACCTTGAGTTTGCCTTTCTTTCAGGTTTCAGGCCAGGTGAGACTATACCTGATCCCAGACCCATCTCAGGAGTCTGCAGTTAAAAGGTGTTTTCGGGGCCAGAGCGATAGTCCAGCGGGTAGGGTGTTTGCCTTGCATGCAGCCAACCTGGGTTCGATCCCCGGCATCCCATGTGGTACCCTGAGCACTGCCAGGAGTAGTTCCTGAGTGCAGAGCCAGGAAGTAACCCCTGAGCATCGCCGTGTGTGACCCAAAAAGCAAAAAAAAAAAAAAAAAAAAAAGGTGTTTGCAGCTTGGTGTTTGTTTGTTCTTGTGTTTTTGGTGCCACACCCAGCAGTGCTGGCAGTGAGGGGTTGGTGGTCTTGCTCCTATTAGCTGCTAGGTGAGGGTGGGAATGTAGGAGGGAACTATCTAGTGCTGGGCGCCAAACTTGGGTCCCACCAGCAAAGCATGAGTTTTGGCCTTGGGGTCAACTCCAGGACCCCAAGGAGGCGGAAGGGGGACAGTTGGCTGGGGAGATGCTCGCCCAGGAGCACAGACATGGACCAGCTGGACCCGTAGCAGCTCAGCAGGTTCTACATCACAGATGTCTGGGTCAGAATGTCTCCACTTCCCTTCCCTTCCCCCAGTCTGCCTCCATAGCAGGTTCTTTATCTCTTCTCTCTCTCTCTCTCTCTCTCTCTCTCTCTCTCTCTCTCTCTCTCTCTCTCTCTCTCCTCTCTCTCCTTCTTGCTTCCCTTTCTTACACATTGTGGGATTGTAATATATTCTAGAAAATTATTGGTTCCACTAGTTTCATGCACTGTGAGGCTGCAAGTGGCCACGCAACTCAGAGACAGCCAGATAGCAGCGATCCCCTGTGCGTCTGAGTCTCTGCATGATGGTGGATACCCCTGAGGCAGTTCGTGGGCGGGGCCACCAGGCCTCCAGGTTGGGACAGAGAGGGGAATGGAGACTCCAGCTCCTTCTCCATGAATGCCCAGAAACTTCCGCCTCCAAGAGCCACCTACCTGGGCTTGAACTTGGCTGCTCTGAGCTGGTCTTGAGATCAGCATCTCTCTTTGGGTGGGTTCTGATGAGCTGTGGAGTCAGGACAAAAATGGCTCCTATTGTGGTGAGCAAGTCTCATCCGGCTGCTTCCGAGGCCCTACAGAAGTGATGGGCCAACACCCAAAACCCGTCTTGCCTCCTGGGAGCCTCGTGATCAGCCGAGCTAGGGGAGAGCCGGATGGCAGCTCTCCCCCTGTGAGTCTGAGTCTCTGCATGATGACTGATAGCCTTGACAAGGTAAAAGATTTTTAAAAGCTTAATGATTTCTATATACTTAATATTCATTTCTTCAGACATAACAACACAAATGTTCACACCAAGACCTCCAGGAACATAAGGGAAAAATCTTGCCCCTGGATATTCCCATATTTACATTTAACTGGGCCCTAGAATAGGCTAAATCTGTCCAACTAGTCCTAATCCTGGTCCAAATTCTGTCTGAAGAACTGAGAGAAACTAGGGACATTGATGGAGGGATTGGACACTGGTGCTGGAATATTTTATGCCTGAAATTCAAACATGAGTAACATTATAACTTTGTAATTAATAGTGATTCAATTTTTTTAATTCTAAGAAAGAAAGGAATGAAGAAAGAGAAAGAAGGAAGAAGGAAGGAAGGAAGGAAGGAAGGAAGGAAGGAAGGAAGGAAGGAAGGAAGGAAGGAAGGAAGGAAGGAAGGAAGGAAGGAAGGAAAAGAGCGGAAGGGAAAGGGAAGGAAATGAATTCATGGGTAACAGCAACTTCCCACGTAGCCTAAGGATGCATTTGAAGATCGATATGTCCATCTCATGCCCAACGGTCAGCAATTGGAGTTGGCTGTGAGTGACTGAGGGCCAAGAAAAGGTATGGTCGCTGCATCATGGCTGTCCTGCATTGTTGCACAGGTTGTCTACTAAAAAACAAAACAACAACAACAACCAAAAAAAAAAAACCCTCCTGGCGGAAGTAGAAGCAAGGACGAAGAAACAGCCTGTATTTTGTTTACCAAGTTTCGTCCACCCAGAGGAAAGGAACTATTTGGCACAAATGGGCAATTAGCCTGGACTGCAAGCTAATTACAGTCTAGCTCCTTGACCTGGCATCACTCTGGCTTGTTTGGCTTGGGGACAGTCAGCGCCAGAGACTGTCCTGTTTGCCCTTCAAAAGAGCTCCCTCATATCTCCGAAGCGTCTTCATTAGGTGCAAGACTCACCCCACCGGCAATTCATCCAAGTGGAATTCTCTTAAGCAGAGATTCTGAGATCTGTGGAAGGAACCATGAGAGCCTTTCGCGTGCAGGATTTTGTTCCTGTAATTGCCTCTCCTGCCACTAGATGGCGACGTTGTTCAGATCCTGAAAAGTTCTTGCTGAAACCATAGGAGATGCTCCGGGATGGAACCCTAGTTGGCTGTGCACAAAGCAAAGCCCCTACCCGCTGTACTGTTACCCCGGCCCCTGACTTCACCTTTTCAAACTACACAGTTTGAAAATACATCATCGTGTCCCACAGTCCCTCCTTTCCTTATCACCTGAGAGTACTCGTGCCAATGTTTCATCCTGGAGCCACAGGCCAGGTCTGTCAAGATGGTGTGGGGTGTCTGGTGTTGGAGACAGAGGGCGTGGGCTTGCTCTACCACTCGAGCGATATAACCCAGCGATGGATGTGGGCTTAAAAAATTCTGACTTTAGTCAACTAATAGTTATTAGTCCTTCCTTTCTCCCTCCTCCCTCCCTCCCTCCCTCCCTCCCTTCCCCCTCTCTCTGTTCTTTCTGTTTCTCTGTCTCTCTTGCCTGTTTTTTCTCTTTCCTTCTTGTTTTCTATCTGCGATCAAATTCAGAATCTGGCAAATGCAGGGCATTCCCCCACCACTATGCTATATCCCTGGCTTTGTTTTAGCATTCTTATGGGGCAAAAACAGAGACTTACATACTCCGGGCAGAGCTGCGACCGGCTCTCCCTGTGCCCAGCTGATCTTTAGGCGCCCAGGAGGGATGATGGGTTCTAGCCCTGGCCTGCCACCCCAGCAGAGCCTCGCAAGAAGCCAGAGGAACCCCCACACCACGAGGGCCGCCATTTTCCACATCCAGACTCCCCACTCATCAGAGCTAAACCCAGTAGAAGAGCTGATCACAAGCACGGCTTGCGCGCCGCTTTGCGGCCGTGTGGTTCATCAATAAATGCTCGAGATGAGAGGCGACTACAAGAGTATCCCACCCGAACGGCAGAGCCTGGCAAGCTACCCGTGTCTTTTTTTTTTTTTCTTTTTTGGCTCACACCCGGCGGCGCTCAGGGGGTTACTCCTGGCTCTGCACTCAGGAATTACTCCTAGTGGTGTTTGGGGGACCATATGGGATGCCGGGATTGAACCCGGCTGGCACACACCGCCGCATGCAAGGCAAACGCCCTACCTGCTGGGCTATCACTCCGCCCTCCCGTGTTGTATTTGATATGCCAAATACCAGTAACAATTATAGACCTCATTCCCATGACCTGATAGAATGGTTTGAGGCTCTTTATGTTCCTGGAGCGAGCATTTGCCCTTGGGCTATGCTAGCATGTGACAGGATGTATGGAGATATTACTGGTGCCCGCTCAAGCAAATCGATGAACAATTGGAAGACAGTGATACAAGTGATACAAGTGAACAAGTGATGGGGCAAAAAAAAAAGTGGGATATCATTTATATTCATTTGAAAGTACAAAATTGGCATTTTAAGGAGCTATACACAGTATAACTGTCATCCCAGTTAGGACACAAACTATCTCCATCACCCAGGAAGTTTTGATGCCTTGAAATCATTCATTGCCGGTACCCAACCAACGCTTAAAGCTCAGAGGAGCGAAACGTTACTTCAGTCAGGATCCGAGGCATGAGGGTTGTGTGGTCTATAGCAGGTTCGCAGCAGCTCTTAGCTACCCTCAGCCTCGGGATTTTATGTTTTCCTGATAAAACTAAGTGACTATTTATTTTTAAGAAAACAACGGCATTTTAAGAAACAGATTGTTTCCTCCCCTGTTGGTTTCTGGGCCACACACCTGGCAGTACTCTGGAAACATTCCTGGCTTGGTGTTCAGAAGTCACCTCTGGCAGTGCTCAGGGTACCACGTGTGGTGCTGAGGATGGAACTGGGGTCAGCTGCGTGTCACACAAGTGCCATATCCCTGTACTAGCTCTAGCGGAAAGAACCGATTTGTTTCAGCCAGCTCTTGGTCAGACAATTTTCTTCCAGATGTGTAAATACACAAGACACACAAAATTTATTTTTGTTTCCTGGCTCGGATATTATGAAACTCTTTTACTATGCAGCTGTTAAGCTAGAGCTCAGAAAAATTATTGAAATTGTTCAGGAAGACTACTGATTTGTTTTACAAATCATTCTCCCCACCACCCCGCCAAGAGTCAAGCAAAGAGTTTCTCAACCAAAGGTGGAAGTCATTTGTCAGCCTGTCTGAACCGTGTCTTTATTATTATGGTAGAGTAGCGCAGTGATATCTATTAAAGATTATTTCTTAGGGTGATAATACAGCAGGCAGGGCACTTCCCTTGCATGTGGCAGACTTGAGTTTGTGCCCTGGCACCCCATGGGGTCCCCAAAGCCCACCAGGAAAGATTCCTAAGCACAGAGCCAGGAATAAGCCCTGAGCACTGCCAGATGTGGCCCAAATACAAACAAACAAAAGAGATGATTTCCTTACTGTATACATTTTACGGAGGCATAACACACTTGAAGAAAAGTGTACAGAGTTCAACCAATTTGTTCAAAGTGAACATAGCGACCCATTCAGAGCCTGTGGAGTATGAGACAAGATGGGACTTATCTTGCATGTGAGCACGGTCATAAACCTGGTTTGAAAACAGGGTCTCGGTCCTTGCAGCGGCCTGGTCAACTGCCCAGTCACATGCCAGGCAAACTTTAGCCTCTGTGCTGTCTTGCCCCTGCTTCTCTGGAGAAGATCTGCTGGCTTGCCACGGTAATAAAATGTATTACCTCTCCTGGGTGTTACATGATTAGAGGGTTCCTAGGCTCACTTTCATCACTGAGACACAGATCTGTTGTGTCCACTGTCCAGCTGGACCTGCCCCATGGGACTTGGAGGTGAGAGGAAACCTACGCTGTCTGCTGTGCTTGGAGCAACAAGCAGAATCCTTTGTGCTCATTGTCTCCTCGCTGGCTGAGTCTACAGAGCACGCGGTGATCTCTGTCACAGGTTGCTTGACAGCCACCCAAGGCTGCCACCAAGGCACCACTCGGCCCCGGGTTTGCTTCTTTGCAGGTGGGAGGTGGGGAGAGGGGAGTTTTTCATCAGTGAGCACAGTTGGTTAAGGCAAAATTGTGTCTTCAGGAAGGTTGTCAAGATTTGCTTGAGGTCAGCGGTTTGAGATCATCAGTGGGGCCAGTAGTATCCCTCATGTCCTGATGTATATTCAAATTCTCAACTTAGGGACAACGAAATAGGAAAGAGATAAGGCACTTGCCTTGCACTAGCAAGTGAGTTGACCCAGCACTGCACATGGTCCCTGAATACTGCCAGGAATGACCCCTGAGCACAGAGTCTGGGCTAAGTAAGCCCTGAGCACCTACAGGTACGCCACACACCCCACCCATAGTCTAAGTTCCATCTTGGTTTTACTTCTGACTTTGTCTTGCTGGGCAGAAATTAACTACATATGATTTAGCTCTACCCCACCCAACCTTGGTGATTACTTCCTGGAGGTTGGGTTCCAGTTCTATTCTCTAGGTGCGGGTCCCCTGCAATGATTGGGGACTTTGAACTCAAATTAATCATTGTTAATTTGAGTTCAATATGTCTATTTCCTTTTCTTTCCTTTAATTCTTTGTTTTTTTTTAAGTCACACTCGACGATGCTCAGGGATTTCTCCTGGCTCTGCACTCGGAATTACTCTTGGCAGTGCTCTGGGAGTCTTCCCGGAGCATAGAACTCTGGACGTGTGCAAGGCAAATGCCCTTCCGCTGTGCTATCACTCTGGCCCCTTTTCTGTAATTCTTCTGGGGGCCCAGGGCACACTGGCAGTGGATTATCCACGGAATTCTCACTCTGTAGCATTTTCAACTGCTGTGCTTTTTTCAGCTGCTAATTTAACTGCCGCGACTTCAGGGCTGATTACATGAACCAGACTGCGAAGACAAAGGACAGAAAGTTGGGTTCTGTGACAGAGTTCATCTCTGTAAGAAGATCAGATTTCAGGAGGTAAATACGTGGGCTTCAAGACACATGCAGGAAAGGTACAGGCTAGAGAAGCAGAGGATAAGAAAAAGTGGAGCATTCTGGAAAAAGGAGAAATCGTTCTGAAGCCTAAAGCCAAGAAGGAAGTTACTGCCCTGTTCAAAGCTGAAGCCAAAGTTTTGAAGACCAAAAGGCAGTGCTGAAAGGCGTCCACAGCCACAAAAAGATCTTCATGTCACCACCTTCCAAAGACCCAAAATGCTGCCGCTGAGATGACCGCTAGAATATCCACCAAACAGCGCCCACAGGAGAAACTAGCGGACCATTATGCCGGCATCAGCTTCCCTCTGACCCCTGAGTCAGTCATGAAGAGGGGCGGGAATAACGCACTTCTGTTCATTGTGGTTGTCAGGGCCAGCAAACACCAGATTAAACGGGCCATGAAGAAGCTCTACGGCACTGACGTGGCCGAGGACAATGCCCTGATTAGTCCTGATAGAGAGGAAAAAGGAGTATGTTTGGCTGGTTCCTGACTATGACGCCCGAGACGTTGCTGACAAAATTGGGATCTGAACAGTCCAGCAATCATAAACACAATTTTTTCTGCCATAAAAAAGAGGAATGTTTTTGTTTCATTGTTGTTGTCTCTTTTTGGGGGGTGGAGGGGATTGCCACACCCAGCTAGACTCAAGGTTTACTTCCTGCTCTGTGCTCAGGGCTCGCTCCTGATGGTGTCAGGGGACTCTGCAGTGTTCGGGATTGAACTGAGGTCAGCTGTGTAAAGGCAAGTGTCTGGCCCTCCTGTACTATCTCTCCAGCCCCCACATCATCTTTATCAGCTCCCAAGCTTTAGAGGGAGCTGAGAATAGGGATGAGCAGTTCCCTGGAGGCGGCCAATGCACTGTTATTTGATTATCAAACTATGCTGCAGTTTCTATTGGTACAATGCAAATGATACATTTGACTGTGGTCAAATTGAATTTCTCATGAACTTTTTCATTTTGGCCGAGCCGGCAGCTCTTGGTAACTAAAACAAGAAAAGAAGAAAGGGTGTTATTGAGACGTGGTAAAAGGACAAGGGCAGGAGCAGCTGCTTTCTTTGCGTCCCCCTTGGAAGATGAGGTTGGCAGACATGGGACGCATTGCCTTTGCTCCCTGTGCTTGCCAGGCAAACAGAAGGTTCTGAGAATGGGGCTGGGGCCATAGTACAGGGACAGGGCTACCTGGGTTCAATGCCCAGCACCCCATATATAGTTCCTGGAACCCCACCAAGAGTAGTGTCTGAGCGGAGTCAGGAGTAAGCCCTGTGCACACTGAATGTGCCATCCCAAGCAAAACAGAGCAAGCAGCAAGCCCCAAACTCCCTAAAACTAAAGGACAAAGGACAAAGAAAGTTCCGAGATCCTGTTTTCTGGGATGGGGCTGTGGTCCAAGCAGCAGACTCTGGGCTTGGTTCTCGGCCCTGTATGCCCCCTCTCCCCAGCCAGCACCTTCAGGTGTAGCCCCACAATTATTCCAAAAAATATGTCTTTAGCTTAAAAAATTAATTAAGGCCGGCCCCTGGTTCAATCCTCTGCACGCCCGATGATCCCCCTGAGCTCTACCAGGAGTGATTCTTGAGCACAGAGCCTGGCGTAAGCCCTGAGCACCCCAGGGTGTACAAGCCTTTAAAAAAATTCACTTTTTAAAACTCTACGTATTGCAAATTTGTTGGAAACAGAAGCTATATTTTAATAAATGAGTAGATGGACTGAACAGAATGGACATAACTGAAATTGAGCCTCTGCCTCGAGTTCAGAGCTAAAACAAAACCAAAATATAACCAATGAAATAGACTAAATGACAGAGACACGTTCAAAACAAGCAGAAGTTTCATCTGCTCTCAGATGAAAAATAAATAAGAGGAGTGGGACGGGAGCCACTGTACAGTGGCGTCAGGAGTATCTGACCTGGGTTGCCTTGCTTGTCTGACCTGGGTTTGATCCCCGGCATCTCATACTGCCCACCCCCACCACATACCCCACCCCCGAGCTCAGGGCCAGGAGTAAACTCTGAGACTGGTGTGACTCAAAAATATAAACAAACTTAAAATTCAGGTGAGAGAAAATTGAACAAAACTTCCAGGTTTAAAAAAAAGCTTCAGGGCTGAGGGATAAGAGGGCAGTGAGGCTGTTCCTGGCCCACCTTCCAGCCTGCAGTGAGGCTGTTCCTGGCCCACCTTCCAGCCTGCAGTGAGGCTGTTCCTGGCCCACCTTCCAGCCCTGGTCCCCAGGGCCTCAGCAGCACCAGCAGGTAACTCCCAGCTGCTCTGGCGTCCTCAAGCCCTTGCACTCACTCTCTGGTTGGTTGAGAATCATCAGTGAGGCCCAGAGGGGCCCCATGAGCATTCCTTGGGAGTGCCCCACCCCCACTGTAAAACATTTAAAGCATTAAAAAAAATCCAAGTCTTTAAGGTGAACCAGTGAACCAAGTCGCATTTCTCAATACACTCTTCAAGGAATGAAGAAATTTAATTTTTCTCTAGTGAGAAAAGTGAGGTTATCTACAAAGATATAACCAGGGGCCAGAGCGACAGCATAGTGGGTGGGGCGTTTGCCTTCCACGGGCTAGCCGGGTTTCATCCCATTTGGTCTTGAGCACCACGGGGTAATTCCTGAGTGCAGAGCTAGGAGTAACACCTGAGCATTGCCGGTGTGACCAAAAAGCAAACAAAACAACAACAACAAAAAAGATATAATCAATTTGACGTTAGAATTTTCTTTATTGGTCAATACTGGACCTTTGGAAGTTCCAAACGTGACATTTGTACAGGACGGTGGTAGTAAATACCATAGATTAGAGAAGTGACTGGTGAAAAAATTTTATTACTTAATTTAAATTTTATTTAACTATGACTGAAAAATACCCACCAGCTTTATAAAGTTTTAGTGGGCCAAGAGGTCTTTAAAGTATTTTATATTCAAACCTCACTTAATTCTTATAAAATTATAAGAAAAACACCATGACATGGTGTTATTATCGCCATTGTACATATGAGAAGATTGTGATAGAAAAAGATAATGTCTTTTTTAAAGGTGACCAGCTAATCAGTAGGAATACAAAGCCTATTTTTTTAATTAAATGAAATTTCTTAGCAAATAAATACTTTCTTAGATTCTGTAAACGTTCACTAGATGATTGAAAAGAAAGGAGAATGCTTTCTCTTAAGAAAATGGATTCTTGGGGCTGGAGGCGATAGCCCAGCGGGTAGGGCGTTTGCCTTGCACGAAGCCGGCCATGCCGGCCCGGGTTCGATCCCCGGCATCCCATATGGTCCCCGAGCACCACCAGGAGTGATTCCTGAGTGCAGAGCCAGGAGAAACCCCTGAGCATCGCGGGTGTGACCCAAAAAAAAAAAAAAAAAAAAGAAAGAAAAAAAAAAAGGAAAGAAAACGGATTCTAGGTGGAGACCAGAGCAATACTCAGTGGGTAGGCATTTGCTTCACACAGGGCTGGATTTGATCCCCAGTCGCCCGTATAGTTCCCTAAGCACTGCTAGGAGTAATTCCTGGGTGCAGAGCCAGGAATAACCTCTGAGCATAGCCAGGTATGGCCTCCCAAACAAAAAACAAAACAAAACAAAACAAAGGGTTCTGGGGCCTCAGTTATTAGCTCTACCTCATTGAGAAGTTATTCCAGGAGCCTTCTGGTTTCGGTCTTTTCACCTATCAATGACACAGCAGAGGCAGTTTAAACTTTACTTCTGCTTCATACTGTAAAACTTTAAAACCTTTCTTCTGCTTCTTTGATACTATATATATAGTTTTCCTATGTTCTAAAATTTTCCCATCATGCCAAATACCTTTTAATGCTTATTCATTCTTAAATGTTACAATGTTAAAAGTTGTATCCAAACTTCTCGTTTGTTCCCAAACAGGGTGAGCTAATCCTCCTTGGCTCCCAGCCGGTCTCTTTGGATGGCGTTTGAGTCTTCTTCTCTGAGGCTGGAGTTGGTAAGTTTCCAGCCGTCGGAAAGAATGGTGCAGGGAGCCATCTGGCAAGCAATGGAGCCCTAAGAGGTTCTTCACAATGTGCTGCAGAGTCTTTGTGCCAGAAAGCTGAAGGCTACCTGGCCTCTGGCCTGCTCCTTCCTGGCCTTGGGCCAGATGGGTCACCCTGGCCACCTGCTGAGATCCAGGATCAGAAAGGCGCTGTCATTCAAGGAGAAAGCCTTCTCTCTGCTGTCAGTGGGCTCCTTCTGCAACGTCAGGCAGGAAGACTCAGGCATCTGGGTAAAATCTAGAAGTTTTCTATGTATCTATTGCTACATTTACAAAGCACACCAAATTCTATGGCATGAAACAGCAGCAACTATTACCTCATAATTCTGGGGATTTTCTCTCAGCACCTCTCGTCTGTCCACTGGGAGACTGGACAATGCTAGAATGATTCCTAAGGCTTCATCATTCACGTGTCTGTAAGTGGGAGAGCCCTCCACCCCCACCATCACCACAACACAGCAACAAGAGCCAGGTATGTGGCTCAGGAGGACAGAGCACGTGCCCTGCGTGTGTGAAGACCTGGGTTGAGTCCCCTGCACTTGACTCAACATACGGCTCATGAAGTCTCACCAGAGTGGGCCCTGAGCACCACCAGCCCAATCTCCCTCCAGCCTCCAAAGCGAGCAAACAAGAAAGCAAATTCTGATTCATAAAACTAAGAGATATAAATGGTATCTGTTGGTTTTGTTTTTCTGTTTTGGGGGCCACATCCAGTGGTGCTCCGGGATCACTCCTGGCTCTGCTCAGGGAGCACTCTTCATGGTACTCAGGGATCAAACCCTGAGTTTGACCATGCTCAAGGCAAGAACATCAACATATTCTTTTCTTTCCTTACTCCCGGCTCTCTTTCTGAGAGCTGCTAAATCAATTATCACTTCTTTTACTTGCCATCCAGTGTCCAAAGCTCTATTATTTTTCTTTCCTTATTTCCTTATTCTTGTGTCATCCAGAAGAAAATCGATGGCTTTAGTTGGATTTCCTGACAGAGCTGGCTAAGTGAAATGTATAGGTTCACTTTTCTATCTTGAATCGGAGGGCCCCTCTGAGTCTTTAATTTCAATACTTACATTAAGTTTTTGTTAATTTTGAAAATTGAATCACTGTGAGATATACAGTTACAAAGTTGTTTGTGTCTGGTTTTCACTCATACAATGTTCCAACACCCATCCCTTCACCAGTGTACATTTCCCACCACCAATGTTCCCAGTTTCCTCCTAGTCCTCCATTCCTACCTATCTATGGAAGCTACCAATCTCTCTCTCTCTCTCTCTCTCTCTTTCTCTCTCTCTCTCTCTCTCCCGCCCCTTTTGAACATATGGCTTTCAATACAGATACTGAAAGGTTATCACGCATATCCCTTTACCTACTTACATTAATTTTTAAAATACTCTGTTGGGGATCTGGTTCTCTGGGAACAGAGGCTGGGCTAGGATGCTGTGTTTCATGTGAGAGTGTTTTCAGCTGCTGTGGAAAGTTAAGGCTGCGGGAATTCTGGAATATGCTGGGTATCACAGATTTATTTTACTCCTTTTGTTTCCCAGCAATTTAGCATTATTTTTTTGATGGGGGTATGTTCATGGGGGTGATCCTCTCCGTGGTGTTCAGAGGCTACTCGGTCACCCCCTGGACCCCAGGCTTCTGCGTGCAGAGGGGTGTACCCAGCCCTTTGAGCATCTCTCTGGACAACTTAGCTCCTGACTGTGGTTTTCCCGGCTGACCATCCTCCTGGTAGCAGGATCCCTTCAGGCTGCTAACAGTATCTCCTCTATTCCCAGTCTTTATTTTATGGTGCCCTAGCTGCTGGGCAGACAAGTCTCTCTCTTCATCTCACTCTTTTCCTGCAGCTTGTCATTCTCATAAACTCAAGCTCAGCGCTAATGATCAAGTTGAAAAAAGGGCAGAATTCAGGTGCTGCATCGACTCCACAGACCCGCCTCCCGTGGGTTGTTGCTGTTGTAAAAGGAAGCCTCAGTTTCCCCTTGCTACGGAGAGAGAAAGCCACAGTGTCTTCTCGACAGATGTTCCATCTTCCCCATTAACCTGACACACATTCCACCCCAAGGTTCAGCCTCAGCATTCCAGGGGCTTCCCAAGAACATAAATAAAGCTCTGCTCTGGAGTCTAGGCAGATGGGGAAACTAAGGTAATTGGCAACGCCCTGGAGTATTTGTTTCCCCTTGCCACTGAAGAAGGAAGCCACAGTTTCCCTTCCAGCCTTCCCCCATTGACCTGACACATTTCATTCCCAAAGTCCTGCCCCAGCAGACCACAAAACTCTGTCCTAGAGCCTAGACCCACAGGGAGACTAAGATAAGGGGCAAAAATGCCCAGAAAGCTTTAGACCATTCCAGACATTGTGGTAGTTTTCTGGCATCTTTTGTAAGCACTTACCCACTGATAAGGGATGCCAGGAGCCCTTCAAAGGCCTCCACAAAACTTCCTTTTAACTTAGTCCTATACTAAGTTCCTCCCCACTTGGGGAGCTTCTTTTCTTTTCTCTTCTACTTTCCAATAAACCTTTCTACTTTTCAACTCTGAGTCTGAGCATCTTTATTATTCAATATTTTCATTCTTGAAAATATTGAAGAACCTGGGTATGGCGAAAGAGCAGAGACCCGCAGGCGACTGCATCGCTGTGACCAGGCCTAGTACCTGACCGCAGTGCTAGCACACTCAGCCTGGAAACCGTTTTGGTTAGGTGCATAGTCTGGCTGCGTTGCTCTCTCAGTTGCTTGCCTGGCCTGGATGCTCACGCAGCTTAGAGTTAAGAGGCTCACTGAGGCTGCGGATCACCACACTGTGTTGTGGTGTGGTGGGCACGGGAGGGAAATGGGAGGGGTTCCCAGATAGCAGAGTCACAGGAAATAGGCTCCCCTAGGGCTGTAGGAGCACCCCGTGGACTGAACTAACCAGCCTCTGCCTTTCAACGGGATGCTTTCCCCAAGGAGCCATCCCTAATAACCACACCACAATAGTGATTCAAGGTGACGGTTAAATCCAATAGGTTTAATGTTATCTTTAAATCAATGTATTGAGTTTGGGGGCCAGGACAGCAAGTAAACACACGTCCCAAAGCTAATTTACGTATCTTTATGAACTAAAACCGGAATTGACCTGTACACACAACCTCATCAAATTTTTGTCATTTACAGAGAGCCTACAGTGTGTGTGTGTGTGTGTGTGTGTGTTTGTGTGTGTGAGGGGTGCGACCAGAAATCCTGGGGAAATGTGTGGGGACCAGGAAGGCCCCATCAGTGCCTGCAAGGGTTTCCAGTCCCGCAGAGGGGGCAGATGCAATATGCTGGACTTTGCGGGGCTGGGGTGTGTTTCTGTCGCGCTCTGGAATGTTTGTGCTCATGAGGAGGTGTGGCACATGAACCTTTGACACATGGACCTTCGCGACCTTTCCATTGCACTTAAAAAAAAAAAAAAAGAGGGTCCCGAGCGATAGTCCAGTGAGTAGGGCGTTTGCCTTGCACGCAACTGACCCGGATTCGTTCCTGGTCCCCTGAGCACCGCCAGGAGTAATTCCTGAGTGCAGAGCCAGGAGTAATCCCGAGCATTGCCAGGTGTGACCCAAAAAGCAAAAAGAAAAAAAAAAAAAGAAGAAGAACGGTTCTTTACAAAGTGGATAACTGAATTTTAGGCACACAGAGTTCCAGCACTAATTCCCACCGGAGTCAATGTCCCTCCAGCAGTGTCCCAAGTTCCCCTCCCCACCCCACCCCCGCCCCGCCGCCTCCAGGATCTCGTGTTTTCAGTATTGCAGACTGCGGTTTGCGGTCACAGATATACCGCCACCCCCCCCCCACACACACACACCACGTTCCAGACGTACCCTAAGCCCCTTCCCTGCGCCCTCTCCCTGCGCTCTCCTTTCCACTCGGGGGGCCACAGGCTCGGCGTGTAAAAGTGATCGCCCAGGGAGGGGCGCCCGGAGGGAAATGCCCCGGCACCGGGACCCGCGAGGATGGGGGAATCCAGGGAAGGGCGACCCTCAGACTCCGCGCGGACAGGAGCGCCTGGACGGTGTCCGCCCCCGCCCCGACCTCCAGGTCTGCGCGATCGGGGAGAAGGGGTGAAGTCCGGATGCCTAGGGGCCCCAAGGGGCGGTTCCGGGGGGCGCCTAAGCACAAGCAGGGGCGGGGCTGCTGGTCCGGGGGCTCGGCCAAGCCCCTGCCGGTGCGGGCGCGGCCGCCCGCGGTCCCGGCTCCAGGTGCGCAGCGGGCTGGGAGGATTTTCCGGTCCCGTGGGCCGCAGCGGCACGTCCAGGAACTGGGGCTCAGTCTCCCACCCGCCGCGGGGCGGGTCCGCTCGGGATAAGACCCGCTGCCCGCCCCGCTGGGGTGTGACTCGGCGGCCTCCGAGGAGCGCGGACGGTCTGGCACTGGCGGTAGGTGGGCCGGGGGCCGGGGGTCTTGGGTGCGGGGAAGGGGTGCGGCTGCTGGGCAGCGATCCTGGAGGAGCCCGCGGGCGGCCCGGGGTGAGCGGGAGCGGCCGGTCGCGTCCCGGTTCCCGGGGGCCAGAGGGAGACAGAGCGGCCAGGGTCCCGGGGCGCGTCCCGAAGGGTCCCAGCGCCGCTCACCCGAGCCCAGGGCAGTGCCTGCTCGTGAGTCTGACGCAGGGACCAAGCACCGTGCTGAGTTTGGGCATTGAAAAGTAACGCTGGAGTTGCTGGCGCCTGGAGCCGACCCCCTCTAACCACACTTTTCTTTCTTGGCCCTTGGAAGAAGCCCTTTTCTCCTGCTCCCGGCTCTCCTCTCTCGGGATTTTTTCTAACGCCCTGGGCATGGTGCCTGGCACATGGAATCTGTTATTAGGAAGGAGATCCGGATTCGGTGCCGGGCACGCCCTTTCTTTCAACATGCCTTTTGACCGGCTAGAGGTCTGGCCGGCAAAGAAGCTGTTTCTAGCCCTCTACCGCACACAGGTGATTCAAGTCTGCTGCGCGATGTTTATTTTTTGAGCCTCGTGGTTCCTGAGGAACGCACTTTAAACACATTATTATTATTATTATTATTATTATTATTATTATTATTATTATTATTATTATACTACCGTGGGATATACAATTACAAAGCTGTTCATGACGTTTTTATTAAATTGAGGGTGGGCG